>JAFJYI010000285.1:605000-1031346 GCA_019022655.1 Acacia acuminata | reverse complement strand
ATAAATATAAATAAGTAAAGTACAAAGTATAAGCTCTTAAAATCCAAGCTACAAAATTACACTGTAATAAAAAATATTTTAAATTTATAAAATATAATAACAACAACAATAATAATAATTTTATAGAATATTAAATCTAAAATCATTAATCTCATGATCTACGGTTGGAGATAAGATTATTGGAAGATAATGAGAAATAGAAAGAGGAATCCTTTCCTTGTAAGTCCATAGTATTCTTGGGTACGTACTCACATTTTTAAATATTTTTTACCAATCCACAATTCTTAATTAATTATGTAGAAATATATGTTATAAATATTTTTTAGCCGAGATATTTTCCTAAATTTAATCTTGAGATAGTTTTATTGCAGAATGATAAGTATATTGTAATTAAGATTTGATACATATAAATATAATGATGTTATGTATGTATGTATTTTTCTTTTCAATTAACATGAAAACCATATAGTCTTTCAATAAATATTACTACAAAATATATAGAATAAAATTATAATGGTGCTCCTTGTGCAAATTTTTTCTATCTGGAAATATGAGTAAAAAACCAACCCACTATTAAAATGATGAGCCAATTTTGTTTATCAAAAGTAAAGAGCTAATTTTGGCTTGGCCTACTTAACTTGTAAATAAGTAGTCTGGTTTTCTATTCTTTATTTCTTTTATAAGAATGTTCTATTCTTTATTACCATCTCTACTTCTGAGCTCTAATATTAGAACATGAAAAAATTAGGTGGCTTTTTTTTTTTTTATAGGGAAAATCTCATATAAAGCTATTTAAAATAGAAAAATTCTAAATCTGTTGGTAAATTCAACAAAATCATTAATTAAGTCAAACCACCCAATTTAGGATTTCAAGATCTGTGTAAAACAATCTCTTAATGCCCTCATTCTTTTTCTTCCAAACCCCTTCTCTCCCCCTCTTAAAAGAGTATTATTGTTTTCTAACTTTATATAAAAGGATAATCAAGAATAATTCAAGTATGTCATGCCATAATAGTATCATTGATATCAATTAAATATATTTTAATTGAAAGTCAATTAATTGTATTAATGATAAAAAAAAAAGTGAGGTTTTCTTTTTTTTAAAAAAAGAGAAAGTTGTTATTTTTATTCGTGATAAAGAGGGAAAAAAGCATATCTCATACTAACTTCACACTTTGTAAAATTGGATTGAAATAAAGTCATTTTTACCAATATTAACCTAAATCAAAATAATTTTCCTTAACACATTGTGAGTTTTTAGATAGTAATTTAGTTAATATTTCAATTTTAATTTTTTCAATTCCTTAATATAAATCAGTAATATTATTTATCTTTTTTAAAACGTTTAAATTTCATATACTTCTATGGGTATTTCAGAAAAAAGATGTAAAATGCACTTATAATTTCATAAAACAGTTTACATCGATATAAAAATTTCCAAAAAAAAAACATATATATATGTGAGTGAAAATATAGAAAAATTCATGCTTAATTAATATATTTACAAAATATGTCCTTTTTATAGTGACATATATTATAATTTTTCTTTAAAAAAAAATTGTTCATGTTAATAAAATGAACTCTTTCTTTGAAAATATTGTAGGTTTTTATTCTTATGATGATATACTTAATATATTTAAACTAATCATATTTTTGTTGTATTAAAATTAATTTTGATATATACATGAGAAACATAGTTAAGGGAGTAATAAAACTCATTAATGAGGAGAGGAGGAGAGGGTATTAAAGTTATTTTACCTATATTTTAAAAATCAGATAGGGTTAATCGCCATTTCAATTAAAGATTTATTGAATTTACTAACCCGATTTAAAAATTTTCTATTTTAAGTAGTTTTATATGGATTTTCCCTTTATATATAGCACAAGAATTCTAAAATGAATTCCTACATTCCAATCCTAAATAGATTTTAGTTTGTAATCATAATAAAACAAAAACTCACTCCATTTTATAGCATTAACAAAAAATGTTCATAATGGCTGTCTACATTAGTTTCTTTTCCTTCTATATTCAATTAACTTGCTTCAGACGCACCATCATAGGGAAAAGGAAAAGGAGAAAATAAATTCAATCCTATGAACACCACCCAAAGTGACGGAAATCAAAGAGAAAAGAGATAATCTCAAGCAGAGCATTTACCCATATAAACGTCCTCATCAGTGAAAATGAAAAATAGGGAAGATCCAACAACAATCAAGGCATCAATAATCCCACCGAAAATAATGCTGACAGCAAAGAGATGAAAAACAAAAATGATAATTCCCCTGCTCTCACACAAAACGGCACAAAACAGAGAAGAAAAAGAGCAGTAGAGGGACCGTGAGAGGAGGAGGAAGTCTGAGGTGGTGGTTCTTGGTAAGAATACTGGCGACAAACCGAAGAGCACGGAGGAGAACTATAAAAAGAGAAAGAGTAGGAATTAAATTTCCATATGCACCCTCTTCTTGACATTGAAGTCAGTGGGTTTTGGGGAAAATTTGATCCTTCTCCGACTCCCCGTTTTCTTTTGCGCTTGGCTGACCTTTTTTGGCTTATGGGAGCAATCAGATGGTTTTTGTCTTGAACCCATGTAAATCTATTTTATAATATTTCTATTCCACCTCCTCTCCAATTATTAATTTAATGCCCCCTTATGGCCAAAATTCCTTCTCCATCCTCCCATCCTTAAGATCACGCCACATAGGTAATTCATAAGGTCATGGATTGTACTTTCTAAACACAGCGTATTCTCGGCATCAATGCACCAACCCCTGCCAAGATCCGATCGGAAATAACCCAAGAGGAATTAGAAAATCCCTAGTGGCCACAGATACATAGATAGTGGCAGGTCGAGGGTTATCGCTGGCACAACTTCCACTTGATCACTTTGTACTTCACATTCGATCAGCGAGCAAACTATAGGCTAGTCAATTTCCCTTCGTCCTGACCTGGCATACACAAAAGCCCATGACTGAAGACTGCACGACGAGAGTTGAAATTATGATACTGAATTTTAATTTTCTCAATTTGTATGGGATTAATCTTCTACAATTTTTTTTTTTTTTTTTTTTTTTTTTTTTTTTTTTTTGAGTAACGAAATTTTCTTATTTAAAATTTCTGGGACATTACAATGCAATTTTTATTTTGTTTTACCTAAGTGCGATGGAGTTAGTAATGTTAAGTCATACTTCCTTCGATTCATTTCATAAGATCCAAAGAACTGAATTGTGTGGGTTAAGGAATCTGTTAAAACCCGGTATGATGCACAGTCTTGTGGAAACTAAATTAAGAAAACTTATACTACCATAAGTGCTAATTATAAGAATATTTCTATAGTGTAATAAATTGCACAATAAAGTGTTCTTATAATTAAAAATCGAAAGGAGTACTATCTTATAAAAAAAATGAAAACATACATAATTATTATTGTTGGAGCAATATGTTGTTTTTTTTTTGTTTTAAAATTTTTGGAAAAGGTTGGATTCACCCGATTTAAGGGTAAGGGAAATCTCTTCCCCTAGGAAATCATGTCGATGGTGCAATATGTTTGAAACAACTAATACCTAAAAATGTCTAAGCAGTGGGATCGTCCTTGATTCTATCAATTATTGGCCAGGTTTAAAAATGTCAAAACATATTTATTCAAGGAGTTGTGGCGATGAATATAATGCAATTCCGTTGAACCCACAAATTCTACATTTACTTAGATATCATAAAAACACATTGTATTTTATCATTTTAAAGTCAATTCACTAAAATATTATCCAAGCACGTTTCGAGGATTATATTTAATTACAAAAGATGAGCATCCTACCTTTATATTCATGTGATACATGGCGGAGTGAGACAATATACCCCATGCATTGCACGATAAATGGTAAGGGTATACATAGATGTCCTAATTTTTTCAAAACTTAGAACCGCTCTTAACTAATAAACTATACCATTTAAGCTATCAAATGAAATACCCTGTGCGTTGCATGATTATGTGGAATTAAAATTATCAATATGTAGATTACTACTCTCAAAAGAACTATGCTTAAACACCCAAAGGAAAACACATTATATTAAAGGACAACATCACATTTTTTTCTAGGATATCTATCAGCAAGACAATTAACATTTTCTCAAAAGAAAAGATAATTGTAAAAATTTTAGAGAATATTTATCAGGCAAGTAACATGGATTTACTAACATTCCTTTTATTCCAAGTCAACTTGCAAGGAAAAACTATGATTTATCATATGTGATATTAAAGTCAAATATCAACATAGCAACATCACAAATGTTATAACTCATTAGCTAGGTTGTCCACCAAAGAGCACGGTTATTTCTTTAGGTTCAGTACCATAAACCTACAAAAAGGAGGAACAAAAAAAAGCAATAAGAATTGAAACCCATTGCATAGTCACAAAAATGACATGTTACCATCCATTTTCTAAGAAATGGACGTGCTCATTCTAATAAGAATGTCAAACAAATAAACTAACCTTAATGTTGGAATTGTCCTTTAAGAAATTTTCAAGAACCTGTATTTGTGTTGGGAAAAAGAGAGAAAACACAACTTTGAAAAAGAAGATACTAAAACTAATTTCTGTTGAAGGTGACCTGCGAGCTTGGCTGAGAGGACCTGAAATGAGGTAGAGATTCAAGAGGAAAATAATGGTGCGATCTGGATTCTGACCGTGAATGAATTCTGACCGTGAATGAAGAAGCAATCTTGATGATGGGTTAGGTGAGATGGTGTTGGTTAGGGTTAAGGGCAACGTTTTGTGATTTTAAAAGAGGAAAGTATTTGCCCGCCTTGGGTAGCGTAGTGGCATGTTAGGTCGGCCTTGTGCCGAGTGTATCAAGGTTCGACTCGCTGGAACCGTTTGAATATAATATTGGAATGATTCAAATTTAAAATTTAAAATCTAGAGAATGGGGGAGGAAAGGTATGAGATCTAAGAGAATCTTGAAAATCAAAGACGTATTATTGGGAATGGGATTTGGATAGGCAAGGGGAGCTCCTCTCTCCCGAACTCGTCCCGGATCCGATCTAGATGGTTCAGATTTTATTTTATTATTTTTACTTTCTATTTTTTTAAAAAACATTATGTTAATGGGTATAGAATCTAAAATAAAGATAATCTCTCAACTAACATTTTTTCAAGAAATGATTTTTTATTCAAAAAACAGCAGTTAAAAAAAAATAAAATTTAGACCGTCCGATCGCATCTAGACGGCCTAGATGCGCCAGATGCATGGTGCCTATCCAAAGGCACCAAAACCGGTTCCCTCATTATTGTATTTTGAAAAGTGAAATGGATTATTAATAATCAATAAATTAATAAATATATTTGCTTCAATCGATTATGCTTCAAATCAATCTTTATTTGATGAATATTTGAAAATTTAAAATTTAAAAATGAAATTACTTTTAGGTTTACTTCAGTTTCTAAAGAGAATGGGTTGAAGGTCAATGACCAAGGGAAGTTGGCGGCTCTTTGTTTTCATAAGTCGATTTTCTTTTTCCTTTTTTTGTCAAATTGTTTCGATGAAACTCCATGGGGAAAGGAAAGGAGGACGTGAGAAATTTTCTAAGGCAATAAATTGTAGGATATAAAAAGCAATGGGAACTAATAGACGTGTAGTAAAAAAGACTACACCTTTTTTTATTGCTTTTTGAAACCGACGTAGAGGAGAGCATCGCCACAATTAGTAGCCAATTCGAAATTAATTATATAGGAGAAAACAGATAGAAGAAGACTATAGTGACAATGACCACTAGTATGAGTTAATCAAGAACAACCAAATGCACCAACCAATGGGAGTTAGTTTTTAAAATTTCTTCTTACTTGAATGGTACGAAGCATTGGGAAAGAGATAAGGAAGCATGAATTAGTGGCTAGTAAATGCAGCCTGGTGAAATAGAATTTGTAGACTAATGAGATTCCTATCTTGAAGACATGTACTTCATTGGAATATATATAAGGATATATATAAATGCATAATGTGTCTTCAAAAACACTATCCACGTATGAACCAATTATCATTAGTTGATTACGCGATATTGGATGCTTAGCGGACCAATCACTGTTTAGTTATAAGGATTAAAAGGACATGAAGCCACAGCTGTAAATACAACATATTGGATGCAGAACCAATCACTGTTTAGTTATAAGGATTAAAAGGACATGAAGCCACAGCTGTAAATTTCATTACGAAACATTGCAAAATATTGCAAAATATAAAAGGGGTTAAATCATGATTAAAGATGGCCGCCAACCAAATCCTAAACAACTATTCATCATGAACATCATACAAATAAGTAGAAACAACAAGTTTAATAACTTTGTTGATACAATTCAAACTGACATAATAAAGAAAGATTAATAGAGTTTTGGAGGCCACCACAACTTGAACAATAGGAATGAGGTGGACAATTATTAATGTAAGCAGAAAATGGCGAATGCCTAAGAGGAGGTGAAGACTAGTAGACATATGGAGGAGGTGGTGCCTCTTGAAGATAAGGGGCGGTGGAGGATGTGAAGGGGCAAGTGGAATGAGATGGTGGAGGGGAGACTTGTAGACATAAGTAGGTGGTGGTGGATGGAAGGGGGAGGAGAATGAGATGGCGGTGGGGGATGTGATGGTGGAGGAGAATGAGGCTGGAGGAGGGGGTGACTTGTAGACATATGGGGGTGGTGCGGGATGGGAAGGGGGAGGTGAATGAGGCTGGAGGAGGGGGAGACTTGTGAACATAAGGGGTGGTGGGGGATGTGAAGGGGGAGGAGAATGAGATGGTGGTGGGGGAGACTTATGGGCTACGGGAGGCGGTGGAGGATGGGAAGGGGGAGGTGAATGAGTGGTGGAGGTGGAGACTTGTAGACATAAGGGGGTGGTGGGGATGTGATGGTGGAGGAGAATGAGCTAGGAGGTGGGGGTGACTTGTGGACATATGGGGGTGGTGGGGGATGGGAAGGGGGAGGTGAATGAGTTGGAGGAGGGGAGACTTGTAGACATACGGGGGGTGGTGGGGGATGTGAAGGGGGAGGAGAATGAGATGGTGGTGGGGGAGACTTATGGACTACGGGAGGCGGTGGAGGATGGGAAGGGGGAGGTGAATGAGCAAAGGTGGTGGAGACTTGTGGACATAAGGGGGTGGAGGTGGATGTGATGGTGGAGGAGAATGAGCTGGAGGAGGGGGTGACTTGTAGACATATGGGGCGGTGGGGATGTGATGGGCTAGAGGAGGGGGGGAGACCTATGGACATAAGGGGATGGTGGGGGGGATGTGAAGGGGGAGGAGAATGAGATGGTGGAGGGGGAGACCTGTGGATATAAGGAGGTGGTGGGGGATATGAAGGAGGGTGATGGTGATGGTGATGGTGGAGACTTATAGACTACCTGGGAGGTGGTGGGGAGGGGAAGGGGGAGGAGAATGAGTTGGAGGAGGAGGTGACTTGTAGACATAAGGGGGTGGTGGGGGATGTGACGGGGAGGAGAATGAGTTGGAGGAGGGGGAGACTTGTAAACATAAGGGGGTGGTGGGGGATGTGACGGGGGAGGAGAATGAGATGGTGGAGGGGGAGACTTGTGGACATAAGGGGGTGGTGGGGGATGGGAATGGGGAGGAGAATGAGATGGTGGTGGGGGAGACTTATGGACTACGGAGGCGGTGGAGGATGGAAAGGGGGAGGTGAATGAGCTGGAGGAGGGGGTGACTTGTAGACATAAGGGGGTGGTGGGGGATGTGATGGTGGAGGAGAATGAGCTGGAGGTGGGGGTGACTTGTGGACATATGGGGGTGGTGGGGGATGGGAAGGGGGAGGTGAATGAGTTGGAGGAGGGGGAGACTTGTAGACATAAGGGGGTGGTGGGGGATGTGAAGGGGGAGGAGAATGAGATGGTGGTGGGGGAGACTTGTGGACTATTGGAGGCGGTGGCAGATGTGATGGGGGAGGAGAATGAGATGGTGGAGGGGGAGACATGGTCACATATGGAGGTGGTGATGATATGGTGAGGGGGGGAAATACTGGGGGTTGGAGAATATGAAGGAGGGTGCGGGTGTTGTTTGTGATGAGAGGGCTGATGTTTGTCATTATTTGGGGGAGGAGAGTTATGGTAGTAGGGTGGTGGTGGATATGAATTATAGGATTTGTCTTCAGCACTAACACTGATTGCAGCTAAGAAAATGAAGGCTGCCAATATGAGTACAGACCACTGCCTCGGCCCCTTCCAGGTTCCCATCATCTTTTTGTCTATTTCCAATTTTCTCTTTTGCTTCTCACAATGTGGATTCCAACCCTTTATATAGCTGAAGCCCTCCACCATATCTGATTATATTTCTCAATTTAATGCATTGACAGCCTGGAATCTTCTTCAATTATTGCAATAATTTATTTATGGTTTCTTTTTTTCCTTTTTCTCTGAGATGCAGAAATTTGATAATTCCCAACTATTGAGATCCAAGTCAAAGGGAAGAGTTGCAAAGGAATGGCTGGATGAGAACCTGATGGACATGTTAAATTATTGCAGAAGCGTGTCTGAGAAGTTAGATTTCATTTTTCCTTTGCGTTAGAGACACCCCAGGTGACAGAGAAAATTTTTAGAAGGGTGATGTACAGATGTACAACGTCAAGATCTAAAAAAGTTTTTCTTTGTTTTTTAATGGCATATGGTTTTTGAATGGCAACACTAAATATCAAGCGAATGAACCACTTCTTCAGCTTATCAGACGTCTCTGTCAATATAAATGATTGAGAAAACTACAAAAGGCCTACATATACGAACATTCAGCTTTATTGAGGTATACTGTTAGCAAATAAATCAATGTAAATATATTATAATTAATTAGTATCGTATATAATTAAGGGTTATAGGAATTATGAGTGATTAGGGAATCAATCACCATAATGAGTCATTAGTCTTTTGTCTTCTCTCTTGTGTATAAATACCTTATTGAGCATAAGAATAAATACATTCATTTGAGAGTATATTTTCTCTATCTTTCTCTCTATTATTTCACTACAAAAAAAAAAAAAAAAAAAAAATCTATACTTCAACTTTAGGGGGAGTGTTAGGAAATAAATCAATGAAAATATATTATAATTAATTAGTATCACATATAATTAGGATTATAGGAATTATGAGTGATTAGGGAATCAATCATCATAATAAGTCATTAGTCTCTTGTCTTCTCTCTTGTGCATAAATACCCTATTGAGCATAAGAATAATTTCACTATAAAAAAAACATCTATACTTCAACTTGAGGGGAGTGTTAGGAAATAAATCATTTTATAATTAATTAGAGTATATTTTCTCATATCTTTCTCTCTATTATTTCACTAAAAAAAAAATTTGAAGTATATTTTCATCTATTACTTCAACTTTAGGGGGAGTGTTAGGAAATAAATCAATGAAAATATATTATAATTAATTAGTATCACATATAATTAGGGATTATAGGAATTATGAGTGATTAGGGAATCAATCATCATAATGAGTCATTAGTCTCTTGTCTTCTCTCTTGTGCATAAATACCTTATTGAGCATAAGAATAAACACATTCATTTGAGAGTATATTTTCTCTATCTTTCTCTCTATTATTTCACTACCAAAAAAAAAAAAAAAAAAAACATCTATACTTCAACTTGAGGGGGAGTGTTAGGAAATAAATCAATGGAAATATATTATAATTAATTAGTATCGCATATAATTAGGGATTATAGAAATTATGAGTGATTAGGGAATCAATCATCATAATGAGTCATTAGTCTCTTGTCTTCTCTCTTGTGCATAAATACCCTATTGAGCATAAGAATAAACACATTCATTTAAGAGTATATTTTCTCTATCTTTCTCTCTATTATTTCACTACCAAAAAAAAAAAAAAAAAAAAAAAATCTGTACTTCAACTTGTGGGGGAGTGTTAGGAAATAAATCAATGAAAATATATTATAATTAATTAGTATCGCATATAATTAGGGATTATAGGAATTATATATGAGTGATTAGGGAATCAATCATCATAATGAGTCATTAGTCTCTTGTCTTCTCTCTTGAACATAAATACCCTATTGAGCATAAGAATAAACACATTCATTTGAGAGTATATTTTTTCTATCTTTCTCTCTATTATTTCACTATACATACTACCCATTAAAAGACCATTCCACTACATTCAGATAAACCTCTAAGATTAAACCTCAGTTGTCTTAAACTTCGGTTCTCAAAATTGTCTCTTGCATTGTAATTCACTGTTCTTATGATAGTAGCGTCAATTCATCTATTGTAATATTTTCCCACATGGATATATTATATAGTATATGCTCCCTTGTGCCTTTAATATAAAATTTAGTTGATTTTTTAGAAGAGATTAAAAAAAAAAACTAAATAAGTTACTTAATCATATATTATATTATGTGTTATTATATTATATATCAGCCTATAACTCAAGCAAATTAAATTAGTTTGAAGAAAAACAATGAGTGTAAATATTTTAAAGTAACTTATTTAGAATCCTTACATTTTTTTTAAAAAATCAAATAGATCTTATATTTAAGATTAGAGATAATACTGAATTAGGGAGTTGGTGCCCCATGCATACTTGAAGCTCGTAGAGCTTACCGTTATAATGTTCTAACATGTTACCCTCGCTGACCTCGCTTCAATTAGATCCCGGCCCCAAAAAAACAAAAGGAAAAAAGTAATTCCTCATGTACGTGGTCTACTTTCCCGGCTGCATCTGGGCTCGCTTTATAAGAGAATTGACGAGGTGTGTACCGTTGGTGCAGACCACAGATGGCAGTAATTAATACCAGATCAAGGCAAGAAATTTACAGATTAATATTCTGGGGAAAAAAAAAAGTTATTTAGTGCTTTTGTTATAGCAGCTTCTTTATTGCAGAAACGTCTGCCTTCCTATTATTCAGTCAAAAAAACAAAATTAATAGGTTACAGTATATGATAAGAAAATCAAAATGCATTTTGCGATGTTTATTGCATTAGAAGCATCCCTGCAGTTTTTAAATTACACGTCAGAACTCCCATCAATGTTTTGATATTTGTTTCTTACAAAGCCTGCAATAATCGCGTCTAGATATGTAATCTGACATGTGCAAGGGTTCGTGTTATCTATGAAAGTCTTCGTATTATCACACACACATAAATTGAAACATATTTCAGGCTGGTGATTTTTCACACTATATAATGCTCCTTCATATTTTTTTGTCTAGGAGGCTTCTACTTTAAGGGTCAGTTGGCCGACTTTCATCTAATAATAGTATAATACTACCTCCGGTCCTTAACAAGGTTATTAAATGTAGATCAGACACTGAACCGATCAAGGTACTAAGTCAAAGGTAAATGGATCGTTAGATTAGATTGAAACCATAGCTAACCCTAGAGGGTAATATGGTTTTAATCATGCCTCAAACCCGCCCACCCGAAAAAATGGTCAATGTGAGTTCTACAAAAGTGGGTTCATTATGCGGCTCCTTTTAGCTTGAACCCATGTGAGCCCAACCCGCAATGGGTTGGATCAGATTTGACTGTTTTTTATTTATTAAAAAATTTGTAACTTCTTTGAGTGTATTGTGCAACCTAACACCAATAATATTAACTAATTATTTAATTTTATTATGGCTTTTGGATTTATGTTTATTTTGTAATGCGTGGACTTATGATGAATGCTTAATTTATAATGTTTGAAACTTTGAATTTGATGTTTTATTATCACTTTATGATTTTGTAAAGTATTTTAAATCTTTTTATGGTTTAGGTTTGTAGGAAAAAAGAAATCAGTATATCATCTAAAAAGTTTGAAAAACACAGTATAAAATAATCCTAGAGATGGTTATATGAGTTTTAATCGTGGCCCGAACCCACCCAATCCGAAAAAATGGCCGATTTGAGTTCTGCAAAAGTGGGATCGCGATGGGTTTGGGTTGGATCACCGAGTTGGCAGGTTGGATTGTTTTTCTTACTAAAAAAATATGTGACTTCCCTGAGTGTATTATGCAACCTAACACCAATAAATATTAACTAACTATTCATTGTATTGAACGTTTATGATGGCTTTTGGATTTATGTTTATTTTGTAATGTGTGGACTTGTGATGAATGATTTGTAATGTTTAAAACTTTGAATTTGATGTTTTATTATCACTTTATGATTTTGTAATTAATGTATTTTTAATTTTTTTTTTTTTTTTTTTAATGGTTTGGGTTTGTAGAAAAGAATCCATACGTTTGAAAAACACAACATAAAAAAATTTTAACAAAAGGAAAATAATATAAGTTGGGTGGGCTAACCCACCAACCCAAAGGTTAGGATTTGGATTGGCTAAATATAATGTCGACCCATATTTATGCGATTCTTTTTAGCCCGAACCCCTATGGTCCCAACCACTACTACAGAAGGCACTTTTAATGTCCGTTTTTAGGATCATAAGAGAATTGTTTTTAAGGGGTAGTGTATGTGAGTGTCGTTGAAAAGTTTTAAAACAAACGATATTTTTAAACAATCGCTTTTTTTTTTTGGTTACCCACCCGGTTCACCTAATTAAAATCTTTGGTCCCGACTAATTTGGATTTGCCCGAAGTCGAGGCCACAATCGTGGGGGAAGAGCTCTTAGCACCATTTTTTCTATTCCCACGTCTCGAACTGAGGACGTAAGAAAAGGCAAGTCCTTTTCCACTTGCTCCTAACAAATGTTGGTTTTTTAAACAATTGTTGTAAGTCTACTTATAATGACTGTTTTTTGAATAAAAATCGTCTATAGTTTTTTTGGGGGGTAAAAAACTAAATTTGTATTTTCTGTTGACGTCCTTTTTTAATAAACAACCAGAATAGGGATATAAAAAATGAGTTACATAAACAGGCAACATCCAATTCCTAAAATAGAGAATTAAAAAAATTTGCATATATACAAAAGTTCTTTAAACATGGTTAATACAAGAATGTGCACATGTTCACGTACAATTTAATATAATCAAGCATCACATCTTCTCCACTATGTAAACCACTACACCATGTAAAAAAACAAAAACAAAAACATTTTATCGATTCTTCTACACATCTTCTATCTCTTGTAGAAGATTTCCCGTCAAAAGGTCTCATATCACATTAATGTCTTCCATTGTGTAAAGTTCCTTATGACCAAAAATCTGAAGGCAAATTGAAAAATAAGTCAATACAAATCAATCAATTTAATGAAATAACTAACGATTTACATACAAGAACAAAAATGAAAATCATTTGAGAATAAAAAAATGATCACTTGTTCAAAATCTGAAATAACTCCACTAATAATGATGTTATACAAAACCATCTAACCAATTGCGCCACCATCACCACTGTTTAAGATTCAATGACTGTTTTGGACTATCAAAAGTTGTTTGGGCCAGTAGGCAAACTCTACTTTGGTTAGGGCCTTCCATTGGTCTCTTTTCTTTCGACCCAATACGGTGATTACCCGTAATGTTGGGTTTTAATTCCGAGAGATCGCTACATTTGATGTCTGTCATTACTCATTGCTTCATGATTACTTATACTTTCTACTATTTCCTCTGGTCCTAATTATAATATCGAGTTAATTTTTAAAAAAATATTAAAGAAGTTAAATAAGTTACTTAATATTATCATATGTAGTATATATCTTTAGATTATATGTTAGTTATTACTAGTCAAACTAATTAGTTTTGAGAAAAAAATAAAAATAAAAAAACTCTAAAGTAATTTAATTATCTTATTTATTTTCTCTAAAAAAATCAACGTGATCTTATAATCCGTATACCATTGGATGAAGAATGAATAAATTATAATAATTTAAATTTATTTATTTATATCTTAGTTATATTTTATAAGATATTACATCTAAATCTTTTTTGTTTGATCTAACTCATCTAAGAGTGGAGAAGGGATTTTGAGAGAGAAAGATGGGGAAAAAGGATTTTGAGATGATTCGGATGGAAAAAAAAAAAAAAAAAGCAATGAGCATTCAACATTATTTGTTTCACCACAAGCGCATCTTCTATTTCCATGGTGTTTGTTATACGGTAAAACTTATGTTGAAGTGCCAAAATATTATTATAGAATCCCATGAAAATGCTAATTATTTATAATTTTTAAACAAGAAGCTAATGGGTACTCCGTGAATAATACAGGTTGTTCCGATCCCCTACAATCTATGAGAGTCCCCCACATTTAAAAGAAGAGAAATTAAGGCACTCTACTCTGACCACGAGTTGCAGCCCACCTGTATGGATAGAGATATAGAATAGAGGCATTTACTTATATTGGCACGTTATGTCCTTTCCATGCATCATCAGCTGCCCCTATAATTCATTGCAATCATATTAAAATTAAGATAAAGAATTAAAAACAATTATAGAGAAGAAATTCAGGATTGGAATGTTGATTTAAACACCAATAACATTCGGTGAAGTATATGCTAGTTCTTAAAGTATGGCCTATTTAATTAATTTAATTAAATTAAGGTTAGTTAAGTTAGCATTTTTTTTTTTCAAAAACATCCTAATAATGTTTCTCAATCAGTTCCTTCCTTCTCTCTTATTTGATTTTATTGAGAGGTATATCAATATGGGTAATTTGAAAAAAATGATAAATATATAAATAAATTTCATAGTAGTATTTAGGATCACGATCAACTCACCAATTAGTCCTATATTAAGGATGAGATGAATATATATGTTTTAATTTAAGCATAAATGCCTTGAAAATAATAATTTTTTTTTTAAAATAGTTGTTAATATATTTTAAATAAATATTTTTTTATTTTTATACGTGATATGGATGCGCATTTAGAAAAATGTGTTGCGTGATGCAAACATAATATTTCCAAGAAAAAATATATTGTCTTATCTCTTACGTACGTCAAACAAAAGAGTATATAACCCACAACAAAAAATAATCCTTTAGTTCTTAATAGATGGTAAAATTTGTAATATAAACACCATGTCCTATATTTAGAACCGGAGGTACTATTTGATTTAAAGAAATTTATGTATAAGATATTTGAAGAGATAATATGAAAAATATAGTCTTATTTTTATAGAACATATATTAGGTCTAGAAATTATTAGGTTGAAGTTTTATACCGTGTGTGACCATTAAATCAAACCATAATATATTCTTTGATAAATTTCTTTTTATTTTTTTTTTATTATGTTAAAGATTTTCCTTTTTGGAGCTTCGAACTTAAAGAGTTTTCACTTCTCTTAACAAGTGTGTTACCGGAATTCAAATTTAGTTCTCCTTGTTTCAACGGTAAGAGGCCTCTTACACAACTCTCAACCGATAACTTGTATAACTTGTTGCCGATGCTTTAGTTTTTTAACAAATCACATAATTTTAGAGATGACGTTAGATTTCAATTAATTTAAATTTGATGCAGAGATTACAACGGTGTAGCAAATTTTCTTACCAAGAAGGCGTTGAATGACTCCGTGGTGTCCAGATTTTAATTTAAGTCCTCATACTATTCATAGCATTGTGTTACGGACCGGCCCAAAACCCCCCAAGTCCATAGCATGGCCCAAGCAGAGCCAGGAGGCGTAATCCGCTAATCATAGTAGGAGATCCGGAAATCTCGGCTAGGCAGAATCCACCCCTATCATATCGGCCTGCCGAGATACACGCCCCATTAATGACACGTTCCATTAATGGCACATCCCGGATATCCGCCTCATTAATGACACGTCCCATTAATAGGGTATCATCTAATATCCGCCCCATTAATGGCCCACCATTAATGACGTGCCCCGGATATCGCATCAGACACCTCTATAAATACAGAGGGCAGGTAACAAGGTGCACACATTCTAACCTAGACTATTTACATACAGTCTCACTGTGCACACACACTACCCCTTTGTCGTACGGTGATCCTACGCTCTCCGGTTATCTCCTCCATAGATATCCAGGCCACTATCCATCCAAGATCAACCTACCGGCCCTCTACCGACATGTATTCTATATCAGAACATTGGCGCCGACCGTGGGGATCCTTAAATTTCTATCCCCGTGACCACTAATGGCTAACACCAGAAGCCACAGGTAAAGCCAGCGATCGGACCGGCCGAACGAGGAAAGTATTGTACCTCCAAATCAACCTCAGGCCGGACCGAGTCGACCGCAGGCTCACGATCAACCCCCCCGAGGAAAGACTCCAGAGGGACACGTTACTGACACGGAGAGCACCTTTCCTTCCCTCGACGAGTCTTTGCACGAGGGGCCGCCAAAAGTCCAAGCCCAGACGGTCCCGGCTCCGGATGCTCAGGTACTAGACACCGACGTCCGCATACTAAGGAGAACCCAAGAGTCGATGATTCAGAGGTTTGAAAACAAGGAAAAGCTAGACCACCTCCAAAGGCGGAGGATTTTCATGCTCGGAATTGATGATAGAGGAAAAGCTTGAAAACCTTTTTCAACGCGAAACCCGAGAAGCCCTCGTAAGGGGAAGGAGGTTGTACGCCGGATAGCAATAGTCCACGTACCAGCCCGGAATCGAATCGACGCCCCCGTGACAGGAATGAGGGGGACGCCAGAAAGGAGTGAGAACGCCAACCGATCCCCAGGAGGAACAAGGAGGGACCTTTGCGGACCCGGGATAGGGAAGACCGAGGCCGAACAGACTGCCATGATGACAAAAGGGACCAGGAAAACCGAGACCGTGATCAGGACTCAGACGAGCTACGCGAGGCGGTCACTACACCTCGGACACGAGGATCGTCGCGGCAGTTTAGGGTGAAATACTTGGCCGGCGCAGGTGGGACCCCATTCTCTCGAGCAACGGCCACGGCCCCCTACCCGAAAAATTTCGACCTAGCCGATCTCCCCAAGTATGATGGGACCCAGGATCCACGCCATCACCTGGAGATATTTGAAAAGTTAATGTGGGTAAGGTCAATAAAAGGTCTAGTCATCCTAAGACTCTTCTCGGCCAAGTTAACCGGGCTGGCCCACAAATGGTTGAGTTCATTACCCAACAATTCCATTCGTAACTTTGAAGACCTCGGGCGGAAGTTTGAATTGCACTTTGCCACCAGCAAGAAACAACCAAAATCTCAATTCACGTTGAGTAAAGTAAAGCAAAAGAAGGGCGAAACGTTGCGAAGTATCGGATCGGTTCGAGATACGGCAATACAGGTACGATCACTATCCGAAGAGGTCCATGTACATTGCCTCGTCAACGGACCGGACCCAACAACACGCCCGGCCGGACATCCCGTGTAAGAATCGAGTATATTCATTGACGGAATTCTATACCGAAGCAAAGAAGTACCTAGACGTCGAGCAAATGGAAATTGCCAATGCAGATGAGCCTGAGAAGGCGAGGAATTCATCGCCTGAAAGAAGGGATCGACGGACAAGCACAAGGCGGAACCCCGCAGACGCGGCAGAGAGAGCCGACCCCGACCAGAGAGAATGGACAATAAGGGGAAGTACGGCAACTACACCCCCTTGAATGTCCCGCGTTCCCAGTTGTGGAAGGAGGTAGCCCAGACCGAGATGAAGAGGGTGACCAAGCCGAGGCCTCTCAGAAGCCGGTCCAATACAGACCGGGGAAAGTTCTGCACTTTCCACGACTGCTCCGGTCATACCACCGACGAATGTTATGAACTCAGAGATGCTATTGAAAAGTTTGTAAGAGAAGGGAAACTGCGCCAATACGTCATTAAAACTCAAGGGAAAACTAGCAGGTGGAATAATAGCCGCCGAAGCAGGAGTCCGGCCACGAACGCTCTGGAACCTGAGAAGAAACGGAGAACCGGCCCTCCCGAGGGCTACCCAGATGCTGATCTCCAATGCAATGGGATCAGTGGCGGTTTCGGAGGAGGTGGAGATACTATAAGTCAGCGCAAGAAGTACCTGCGGGAGGTGTTGATGGTAAAAGAAGTACCAAAGTTTAAGGGCACGTCATCAAAACCGAAACCACCCCGTTGGTCTTCATGGACGAGGAGCTCAAGGAGGTTATTCCGGCCACCGGACGGATTGGTCATCACCGGATCGTCGTGAACCGCCGTGTCAAACGGATATTCATCGACGCGGAAGTTCGGCCGACATCATAAGCTGGGATGCATACCAGAGGATGCACCTCAATGTTCAAGACCTAAAGCCATGCAAATCTACCCTAATCGGGTTTAATGGAGAGCGTTCCTTCCCAAAAGGATATATCGACCTCGAAGTTAACCTTGGGAACCAAGGAAGCCTTCAAGTCGAACGGGTAAGGTTTGTAGTGGCCGACTTCCGCTCTCCTTACAACATTATACTGGGCCGACCCACTATACACAATTGGGACATGCTGGCGTCCACTAAGCATCAGAAATTGAAAATGATTAATGATGAGAATCAGGTGGTTGAAGTGTCCGGAGACCAGAAAGCGTCACGGCGATGTTACTTCGAGACTCTCCGTGTTGAGGAAGAAGGACCGTCGTCCGCCGCGGCTCCGAACCAACGAGGTGATGACCGATGTCGAAATGAGGGGCGGCCCGGCAATCGGTTAACATGGTAGAGCTGGACCTCCGTGAACCAGAAAACCCACGCCCCGAGCCGGAAGGGGAGTTGGAGGAATTAATCCTCGGGACGAATCCCTCCAAGACCACTAAAATCGGCAGGGACATGGACGCAGATATAAAAGCGAGACTGACCAAATTCTTAAGACAAAACCAGGACGTCTTCGCCTGGACGTCAGCCGAAATACCAGGGATCGACCCACACTTCTGTTGTCACAAGCTAGCCATATGGCCGGGATCGAAACCAATGGCCCAGAAGAGGATGAATATCTCGCGACGGCGAAAAGCCCTTGAGAGTCACATTGAAGAGCTCCTTGCTGCCGGATTCATCAAGAGAAGTACAATACATGACTTGGCTCTCGAACGTGGTGATGGTTTTAAAACCAACCGGTAAATGGAGGGTGTGCACTGACTACACCAATCTGAATAAAGCATGTCCAAAAGACTCCTATCCTATGCCCAAGATTGACCACGCTAGTGGATAACTCGGCCGGTACCGCTTGCTTTCCTTTATGGATGCCTACTCCGGCTACAATCAGATTGCCATGCACCCCGAGGATCAAGAAAAGACCTCCTTCATGATGGACAAGGCAAACTATTGCTACAACGTCATGCCATTCGGATTGAAGAATGCCGGAGCGACATACCAACGAATGATGAATCGTGTCTTTGAGGATCAAATCGGATGTAATGTGGAGGTCTATATAGACGACATGATCGTGAAGTCAAAACAACCAGAGGAGCATATCCGGGACCTAGAGCAGACGTTCGACAAATTAAGACGATACCGAATCAGGTTGAACCCGGCCAAATGTGCATTCAGGGTGCCTGCTGGGAAATTCTTGGGTTTTATGCTGACCAACCGAGGAATTGAGGCCAATCCAGACAAATGCAAGGCCATGCTAGATATGCAAGTCCCCAACTCCAAGAAGGAAGTGCAGCAATTAACAGGTCGCTTGGCGGCCCTGACAAGATTCTTACCAAGGTCCGCCAAGAAAGCTTTACCTTTCTTTAAATTATTGAAGAAAGAAACCCAGGGAGGATGGAATACGGATTGTGAGACGGCCTTTGAAGAAATTAAGAGATGCTTGGCAACCCCTCCGGTACTAACGAAGCGGAGTAAGGGGAGACCTTGTTCTTGTACCTCTCGGTGGG
Source organism: Acacia acuminata (assembly GCA_019022655.1). Taxonomy (NCBI): domain Eukaryota; kingdom Viridiplantae; phylum Streptophyta; class Magnoliopsida; order Fabales; family Fabaceae; genus Acacia; species Acacia acuminata. The sequence continues at coordinate 1,011,667 of JAFJYI010000285.1, read as the reverse complement.
AGATGAAGCGGTAAGCGCCGCCTTGAAGAGAAACCGAGGACGAGACGACACCCATCTACTTTGTGAGCAAGGCGTTACAAAACGCCGAGCTCGATATCAGAAGCTGGAAAAAATGGCATTCGCATTACTAACAACGGCAAGGCGGCTTCGCCCATACTTCCAGGGACATCGGATTGTAGTCCGGACCAGTCAGCCAATCCGGCAGATTTTGCACAAACCAGATTTGGCAGGGCGAATGACAAGCTGGGCGATTGAATTGTCCGAATTCGACATCACTTTTGAGGCCCTAAGCAGCGATCAAATCACGGCATTGGCGGACTTCATCGAGAATTGACTCCGGTTATGGCTAACGAGGAATTTTGGAGGGTATTTGTTGACGGATCTTCCAACCCAAAAGGCAAAGTGGAGCAGAGTCATTGTTGAAAGTCCCGAGGGAGTTGCTACGAGCATTCCCTCCAGGTTGGAGTTCCCGACCTCCAACAATCAAGCCGAGTACGAGGCCTCTTGGCGGACCGTCTCAAGCTAAGGAAAGCGGAGCCCGGGGCGGGTTAAGGTGTTCACCGACTCACAACTCGTCGCCGCACGCGGATCGAGGGCAGCTATCAAGCAAAAGGCCCCTTGTTGGCCAAGTACTTAAACAGAAAAAAAGAGGTAATGACGGAATTCGAAGAGGTAATTGTCTCTCATATCCCGAGAGAAGAGAATGCCCGGGCCGACATCCTCTCCAAACTCGCAAGTACCAAAGGTCCGGGGAGTCATAGAACGGTCATCCAACAAAATTTGGCCGAACCCACATGCATCATGACTATCTCGTCCGCCTCGGACTGGAGAAAACCAATTGAAGATTACCTGGAAAGGGGGATCATCCCAACAGAGTCCACGGAAGTAAAGAAACTGATGAGAGAAGCCGCCATCTACACTATGGTCGATGATCAGCTGTACAGGAAAGGAATACACTGCCCGATGATGCGATGCCTCGGTGAGTCCAAAGCAGGGTATGTACTGACCGAAATACATGAGGGATGCAACGGCCAACACATGGGGGGCAAGGCTCTGGCAAGGAAGGCATTACGCGCCGGCTATTATTGGCCCACCATGAAGCATGACGCCATGGAAGCCGCCAAGAGGTGTGACAGTTGCCAGAAACACGCCGGGATCTTATGGCCGCCGCCTACGGAGTTAAAAAGGGATGCCGGCTCCCGGCCCTTCTATAAATGGGGAATGGACATTCTCGGGACCATTCAAACCGGCACCGGACAGCTCAAATGGCTCATTGTCGTCGTCTACTACTTCACCAAATGGATCGAAGCGGAGGCATTAACTACGATCACGGCGTCCAGGATTATGAGGTTCGTTCGACACAATATCTTTGCTCGATTCGGGATACCTGCTGAAGTCGTCACTGACAATGGAACCCAGTTCACGAACCATAGATTCCAGGCCTTAATGTCCAACCTAGACATCCAACAACACTTCTCCTCCGTCGAACATCAGCAGTCTAATGGCCAGGCCGAGTTAGCCAATAAGATCATTCTTGATGGGTTGAAGAAACGCATGTTAAAGGCCGACTCTAGTTGGACCGAACAACTCCACAGTGTTCTATGGGGCTACAGGACGAGTATGCAGTCCTCGACCCAGGAAACCCCATTCAGGCTGATGTATGGGTGCGAAGCAATGATCCCGGTGGAAATCGGGCAGCCATCATGGAGGAAGATCAGAGCCAGACAGGAAGGACCGGCGTCAAATGACGACGCCTTAAAGACAGACCTGGACCTAATAGACGAGATCCGAGTCACAGCTCATTGCCGGGAACTTGCCGCCAAGCAGTTACTCGCGGCAAAATATAATCGTAAGGTTCGACCACGATCCTTCAACCGGGGTAACTTGGTACTTCGACGGGCCGACATAGGTAACAAGAATTCACGAGATGGAAAACTTACAAAAATTGGGAAGGATCATATCGTGTTAAAGAAAAGCTCGATCTTTGGGGCATACGTTCTTGAAACCTTGGCAAGGAAGCCGGTTAGAAGGACATGGAATGCCGATAAGCTAAAGATCTATTACAGCTAGGCCAAGGCTCGGCCCCGCAGATATCAAGGCTACGGCTCGGTCATTTCTTACTTTCTCTTATGTTTTTTCCAATCGCTTTCCAGTTGTTCTTTGCTTTGCATTTGAATAATTTATGACCATTTGTACGCTCTTTAGAGCTGCTTTATTTAATGAAGGAATCCCTCAAGAAAAGGCGTCAATGTGCACAATTATTTGCTTAAGCGTGAAGCCGAGGCCACTAAGCCCGGAAAAAACCTGACTCCGAGGTACTTATACCCGGTCAAAAACATAAAAACATCTAGATGTATGACACCGGCCGTTGTACTCCACGTGCATTGGTAAGAGCTCGGCGAAAATGCCATACGTGGCCTTCACGAAATTGACGCGTCAACGCTCGCCGATTTAAGAAAGCAGGTCATCATTCCAACCTTGATCAAGTCAAAATGTCGATTGGAGGTAATAGACACCTCGGTCGACATGTGACGGCCTCGCCCTTAATTCGGTTCCTATCACCTTTTCTGATTAGTCAAGCCGGAATGAGGCAGTGCGGTTAAGTTAACACCCCCAGAGGTTAAGACGTACACCCCTGTCCCACACTCCCACACCTCAGTGTTGGTCAAGTAAACGACTCGTATTTGATACAGTCAAGAAATTTCAAATATGGAATTTAAGAAAAATGGCAGAAGGGCGAATAAATAAATTCATCCATAAGTCATACAAACGTCACGGCACAAAAGCCGTAAATCTACAAAGTAAAGGGGCACAGACGCCCATCAAAACCGAAGTTAAACTCAACTAGATGGACCGGCCTCACGAGAACCCTTGGTCGCCTCACTCTCCACATCCAACTCCCCTCCTCCCGATCGGGACGCGTTGGCGGAAGGGGATTGATACGGAACTAACACTCCGTCTTCAACAAAGGCGCGAAAGTCGTAGCCGTCCAAGTTGAGCTCCGTCCTCGGATTCAAAAGCTGGATCTGCTCCAGGGCATTCTCAAAGCACTCAGCGGCAGTTTGCTTTAAAAGCTCGTCGGACTCCAAGCGCGCTCGTCGCGATACGGCAAGAGCCTCCTCGGCAGCTTCAACCTTAGCAAACAACGTATCACGCTGCTTCTGAAGGGCTTTCACCGCTTCCATACTCTCGCCCAATGCCTTCTGGGCCCGGATACACTCAGAGTCTGACTTCTCCGCCCCTTCTCGCGCCTGTTGCAGATCTTGTTCCATCTTCACAAAGGCGGCCTTGGAAGCATCCCGTTCAAGCCGGGCGGCGTCCCGCTCCTCCTCCATAAGGTGCAGCTTGGCCTCAGCATCGGCCAAAGCCTTTTTTGTGTCTGCCGCCTCCTCCAGAGCCTTTCGCTGGGCCTCAACCTCTCCCCGAGACGCTTTCAGTCGTCTATTCTCTGCATCGGCCAGGATGTACTTCTCCCTCACAATCACGTAGGCTTGCAGCAAGCCAATAGATTTACACAGGTACCGTTCCGCTGCAAGCACCTCCGTAGTGCTAGGCGAGGACAAGGCCCGGCTCTCCATAAATTCCCGGGGAGGAGGAACGCGACGTCCAGCTCATCGGTCACCCCCTTGTCCCATATGAAGCTGCGAGGAAGCAAGGAAGAAGGACGTAAGGGCCCGGTGGAAGGAGGAGGAGGAGGAGGAGGAGGCGAAGTTGGCAAAGGTACCGGCAGAACCGATGCCGAAGGAGCGGTCGCGACCTCCATAGGTACAGTTTCACCGGCTGAGACAGCAACCTGTTTCCCTTTAGAGGTATCAGAAACAACTGCTTGGGGTAATCTGGAGCGTACGGATGGAGCCGACTTGTCAGCGTCTGAAACCTTAGCCTTCTTCGTCACAACAGAGGCATGAGCCTCAGGCACAGTAGTTTTATCAGGGACGGCCCGTTTTCGAGACCGACCACTCGGAGATGCCGCGGCCGGATTCACTTTCTTCAGGTAACCGGGAAGGGCCTTCATGTCTTGAGCTGAAAAAGACGGGTAAAGGGAAATCGGGAATAAACACAAAGTATGCCAACAATATACAAAACATGACCAAAAGAATAAGGAACATGGCAAATAAGGGACTCCTACAAGTAGAGGGGATTGGCCTAGATCCCTCCCCGGTTATGAAAAAGGCTGCACTCAGGATGCCATACTTCTCCACAAAGGCGTCCAACCTTGGGACGTGAGGGGCCATCTCGGGTAGGAGATCATCTTGCGAGATCTGGAAGGACGAGGGGCTGGCTTTGTGGTGACTCTCCATCCAATATAAAGGGAAGCGCCACACTACGTCGGCGCCTCGACCCCCTTCGAAAACCAAGTCGGCTTACCGTGCACGGCGACAACCTTGAAAAACGCGTTCTTAAACCGCTTAAATGAATCGGAGAAGGGCTTCATGAGCTTCCGGTCGGGATTAACACGGAGAGACACCAGCCCTTTTAACTTGTCACCTTCCTTAGGAGAGCCAGGGGTAAAGGGGCCGAAGTAGTAGAAGAAAAGATTAGTCGAGCAGGGAATTGGAACCGGGTAGGAGCGACACAGTTGTTCGAACACTGCAAGATAAGCCCACCCGTTCGGATGAAGTTGAGATGGGCGAGTCTCGGTGCATCGGGGCAAGCATTTGGAAATGGGTGAAAGGGAAGCAGACACCAACCCGAGAAAGATAATCCCGGTAAAAATGAAAGAAATTGGGACTGCCTACTTCCCGTTTAGCACAAACAGGCTCGTCGGCCTTCGGGCGGCGTAGGACACACCCCTCCATGGCGGGTAGATCCAACCGGGCAATATCCATATCCGACATAATGGACCGGGTCTTCAAGACCTCGTGGGACACCCGGGATACCTACGACACGGGGCCTCGGGTGGACTAGAAGAGTCGATGCCTCGGCCTCGGCCTTTTTCTTTGAAGGCGAGATTTCGGAGCCATTAACCTATATGCAACATAAAATGAAATTAGCAGAGTTGGAAATACCTGGTAAAACAATGTTAGAAGGCAAAACAGATGGCGGACTCGGACGAAAGGGCACGCCAGAAGAGGGGCCCGAAGAACGCCGATGCTGGCAAGAACCAAGAACCGAGGTCGCTCTGGAGTCTTCGCCGCGCGCAATGTAGAATGAACCCTCGGCCAAGCAGTCCCAGCAGGGGCCGAGATAATCATCGATAAGAATCCAAGCTCGCGAGAGGGTGGACCCGACAAAAGTTGAGCGGTTGGGCCAACAAGGCGGGAGACCGAGAGCGGCAAAAGAGCCAACCCCGGCTCGAAAAGGTGATAAGGAAGGAACGTTGTATGCGGAACTCGGACCGAGGAAGGCGACAGAACTCTAGCAGGTATGGGTTGGGGCCCGATTTGTCCGGAAGAACCATTCCCACCTCGAAGTAAAGGCGCTGACCTTTTTGCTTCCGGAAGCTCAGTTCCAAGAACCCAATAAGAAGCTCTTGGGTAACGAATACGAAGAAACTCCTCTTCCTCAGGGGTAAGCGTTGATCTGGGTCTAAGGAAATGCCTATTTCTATCCATCAGAAAAGGAACTAGAACCTAAGAACTACAGGCTTTACGTCAAAAGAGAGGAGCGTATAGGACAAAAGCAACAAAACCCAGAAGCTGATCTTAAAGGGATACTCAGAAAACCAGAGGAATGGGAAAAGTAGATAAGAGACCAGACAATATCTAAACGGTACGAAATATGCCGTAAAAGAGTAAAGAGAAGGACAGAAAATACCTGCGTAAGTACGAAGAAGGTGACTTGCACTAACGAAATGGAGAACAATGGAGTTTTTTCAGAAGAAACTCGGAGCAAGTTCACAACGAAATTGTAGGCGGGAAATAATGAAACACCGGGGGCACGAAGCAAATACTTCATATAAGAAGAAGGCGAGGGAACACCGAGGGCAGTTCGGTCTTTGAACACGGACACGATGGGAAATGCACAGAATGACGTAAGAGCATTAAATGTGCACGCAAATCGGCACCCGGAGGGGTGCGACTGCAGCAGACCCTTTCCAATCAGGACATGCCAGGTGTAAAGCCGCAATGATGGCGCCTACGGAAAGAAGACCAAACGACTTACCCACGAGCAGGGGACTAACCACGTAAATCTGAAGTACGCCCCGGTCAGGCATGACCCAGGGCACCACACAGACCATCATCACAAGGATAAACCGCGGCACCAGAAGCCGGGTTGGCTGAAGCATAGGCCTCGGTCACAAACCGGGCCAGGAGAATCATACACCTCGGCCGCCCAGAAGCCTGAATAGCCGAGCTAGGGGGCAACTGTTACGGACCGGCCCAAAACCCCCCAAGTCCATAGCATGGCCCAAGCAGAGTCAGGAGGCGTAATCCGCTAATCATAGCAGGAGATCCGGAAATCTCGGCTAGGCAAAATCCACCCCTATCATATCGGCCTGCCGAGATACACGCCCCATTAATGACACGTCCCACTAATGGCACATCCCGGATATCCGCCCCATTAATGACACGTCCCATTAATAAGGTATCATCTAATATCCGCCCCATTAATGGCCCACCATTAATGACGTGCCTCGGATATCGCACCAGACACCTCTATAAATACAGAGGGTAGGTAACAAGGTGCACACATTCTAACATAGACTATTTACATACAGTCTCACTGTGCACACACACCACCCCTTTGTCGTGTACGGTGATCCTACGCTCTCCTGGTTATCTCCTCCATAGATATCCAGGCCAGCCTATCCATCCAAGATCAACCTACCAGCCCTCGGCTGGACATCTGTGTTCTATATTAGAACACATTGTAAATTTGGTAATGGCCTCTTAATTTTCTTTGCTTTTTGGTATATAAGAAAAAAAAATTGAATATGATGCAAGTTGACCCTTAGATCGAAAGGAAATATCTTTTGTACGGATGCTTCAAATACTTCCACGGACACGAACTTGAACTTGAGATCGCTTACCCAATCAATTATATGGTCTTGTATTAAAAGCCCAGTTAGTTAAAAAAAGGTCTAATATTGAGAACACTTATATATTATTAGATAAAAACAAAAAAAAAATATAATACATAATGGTTGGTTGCTTTAATTCAGCCTAGCACAACGATTTAAAACCGGTCAAAATGGTCAATTTAAGAGTCATCAATTGTGTTAGTTGATTCATATGATGGATGGAGAGTGGATTAGGATACACAATACTATATATACATAATTACACATTCACACACACACACACACTCAATACTAATACCCACACACACACACGTACATATGAATTTCAAATTTTAAATAAATATATTCCATTAAAATAATAAATAGAATAATTTTGTCATAAAAACTTGATGGGAGATATAAGATATTTCACTAATGGCAACTAAGATGGAGAGGAATGATTGGAGAAAAAGGAACGCATTCAATACCTAAAGTAGGAGCAGTATTTTGAATCATATAGAATTGTCATGCATATCTTTATATGCGAGAGCAATATGAACAAAGCACAACTTTTAAGGGAAAGAATTAATGTTTGATGTAATACAAGCGTGAGGTGGTTATGAATCTCTTAAATAAGCGATGCTAGTAAATGAGTGGAAGATGATATTTTTTTTAAAAAGGACAAGGATAAGAGATGTGAGCGGATAAATCGGACTTACAAATATCTTGTGTTTTATTTAAATACTTGAGTTTCAAGTATATTTAAACTCAAAGTAGAGTGACACAATTCATTTGTGTGAATGAAGATTAAACAAAAAGTTGAAAGGGAAAATGATGAAGTGGGCCTATCATCCACTGTTATTGGTGTAGATTACGTAAATGTCGGCCGGATACGAGAAATAAATGGAGGTAGGGGAAAGGAAGGGAAGGAAGGGGTTGCGGCGAGAAAAAATGGAGAGAGAAGTGGAAAGCATGAGGGAGTATTATGGCGGTGGCAAGACTAAAGAAACTTCTTGGAGAGCTTCACGGCTTGAAGGCTTGCGGGCTTTTCTCACCCACAAACAACATGACATCTTCCACGCTCTCATGCAAGATCTTGGAAAACATCATCTCGAATCTTCTCGGGACGAGGTTGTCGCTTCCTTCTCATTCTGTTTCAACCATATTTCCACTAGCTGCTATCTTATTTTATAGATTATGCAGATAGGAACTCTGATCAAGTCTTTAAACTTCGCTTTGAAGTATTTGAAACAATGGATGTCGCCCAGAAAGGTAACAATTAGTGAGTTCACATACATGAGAAATCTGATCAACTAAACTGACTCTGTTTATTATTTTTGTGGCGTTTGGTAGGCTGAACTGCCAAGAATAGCACTCCTTACAAGTGCTGAAATTGTTGCAGGGCCCTTGTGTCTGGTGCTCATTTTGCCCTCTTGGAATTTCCCATTTGGCGAGCACGAGCTACTTCCTCAGAACCAAAATTATATTTAAAGCAGCCATTCTCGAATATATATATATATGTATGTCTAATGTCTTTATTTCACTAATAATAATATTTAAAAAAAAAAGGTCTGTCATTGGAGCCTCGATAGGAGCAAGAGGGGCGCCAGAACACGTAGTCCTCAAGCCCTCAGAACTATCCTCTGCAAGTGCTTCTCTGCTGGCCTCTGCCCTCCCAAATTACTTGGACAACAAAGCCATTAAGGTCATACAAGGAAGTCCAGAAGTGGCTAAGCAATTACTCTTCCAAAAATGGGACAAAATCGTCTTCACTGGTAGCCCATAATTGACGACCTCATCATCACCTCTTTCTCTGTCCCTTTCTTCTTATTCGACACTATATGCAAGAAGTCCACATGTCGGACGAATTGTGATGTCGGCGACGGCCAAACATTTGACTCCGGTGACTTTGGAGTTGGGTGGAAAAGGCCCCGCCGTTGTTGATTCCCTATCCTCCTCATGGGACAGAGGAGTACTACTTCACAAGTTCAATTTATTTGAGTATGCTAACAACTGTTTATTCTCTTCCTGAACAATACACTTATTTTTGCTCTATGTTAATTAAACTACCAAGGTGGCTGCTAAACGAATTATTGTGGGGAAATTTGGGACTTATCTTTGGTCGCATCCATTGTTGTCGATTATATTCTTGTTGAAAAAGGATTCGCTTCAACATTGGTACGTTTCTCGAGCAATATTATACAATTCAGCCTAATTTCGCGCTTTCGTATATTTACTCGTTCTTCATTAGGTGGAACCGATAAGGTTTGGATCAAAAAGATGTTCGGAGAAAAGCCATCGAATCCAACACCATTGCCGGGATAATTAATAAACAACACTTCTTCGATCAAGAATCTTCTTTCGGATCCAAAGGTCAAGGAATCCGTAATTTATGGCGGCTCAATGGATGAAGAACACTTGTAATTGATCCTCTCTACTCTATCACTTACCGTCTCGCTAAACAAATTGAGTTGTTTTCACCTAAGCACAATCGGCGTCTCACCTTCATCTCAATCGATTGGAAATCCCTATTACTTGCATCCTAATGAGAACCCGTCTCGATTCTCGTCTCTCCAATTCTTCGGACCTAATTTTCACTCATGGGCAAGAGCCATAAGAATGGCTTTGATGTTGAAGAACAAAGTTAGATTCATTGATCAATCTATTCTAGTTCCAAATAAACTCTAATCCTCTCTTCTTTGCTTGGGAACGCTGCAACATGATGGTGCTATCGTGGCTGACTTGTTCCATTTCGCCTTCACTCGCCCAAAGCATTTTGTGGATTGATAAGGCTTCCGACGTTTGAGAGGATTTGCATGCACGTTTTTCTCGAATGACATTTTCCAAATTTTTGCCGACCTACAAGAGGATATTCGGGGATTGAAGCAAGGTGATCTCCCTGTAAGTGATTACTTTACCAAATTGAAAATCCTTTGGGATGAATACCTCAATTTGAGACCTTTGATTTTCTGTACATGTAATCCAAAATGCTATTGTGGTGTGATTGAAACGTATAAAAGCATGTTGAACGAGATTATGTCATTAGGTTTTTGAAAGGTTTAAGTGACAGATTCTCTTCGGTGAAATCACAGATAATGTTGATAGATCCATTACCTTATATTAATCATGTGTTTGCTCTAGTTCAATAGCAATAGAGAGAAATGGGATATCTCATGTTATTGATGTAAATGATTTGTTGGCTAAGTCCTTTGTGCCACATGCCCCTGTCTCTGGTTTGCCTAAGCCAAATTACACTGCCTCTGGAAAGCAATGTACATATGGTGGGAAAGGTAAACATACTGAGGCAACATGTTATAGGAAACATGGTTTCCCATCAGGTTTCAAATTCTGGAACTCCAATGTCAATTCTGTATCATCTAATGATGGTTCTGGTAAGAGTTCTACTGAACCTATTCGGGTCGCTAATCAAACATATAGTTTCACACAAGAACAATATCAAAAATTGTTGGCTTTGTTCAGCCTGATACACCTTCTTCTCTGCCTAAAGTCGCTGTTAATAAAGTCTCTACAAATGGTGAGATTCTATCTCATTCAGTTTATTCTTATTCTGATTTCTAGATCGTAGACTCTGGTGCTACTGATCATATATGTTCTAATCTTTCTCTATTTGCATCTTATAAGCAAATTCAACCCATTTATGTTAATCTTCTTGATGGTACTAGAGTACTAGCTACCTATAATGGCATTGTTCAGTTTCCTAGTTCTTTTATTATTCAGGATGTTCTCTATGTCCCAAATTTTCGTTTCAATCTTATCTCTGTTTCTAAACTTACATTCTCTCTGTCTTGTATTGATGATTTTATGACTATATGTGTGCTGAAGGTGAAACTTTAATTTATGAAATTGAGTGATTGATGTGAGAGTATGAATATAGAGATTATCTAAGGATTTTAATGAGTGATTTGGGCTCATGAGAAGTGATCTATGACCTTGGATTGTTCAAGTTAAGGATTGTTAAGAACATTAGGATGTTGATGATAATAGTTGTAGAGCAAGTTGGGTTTTTGGGAGTTGAATTGTATAACTTATTTATTTTATTGTTATATATGATTGATTGATATTGACATTGATAATAGAGAGCTTTCTTGTGATAGGCGATCGCTCGTGCTTTGCTTTTCAAGTTAAGGTTAAGCTTGGAGTTAAAGTAACTAAGGTTAATTTACTCTATATGCCTCGCTTTAAGACATAAGGTGTTTTCTAAACCTTACTTTCATCTATACTATTTGTATGTGTTTTGAAAAATTATGTGTATGTTTGAATATGAATTTAGTTCAATGAAACATTGTATTTTCCAACTTATATATATAAGTGGAGATTATGATTAAGATTGTTACTTTTGTTATGGTCATGATGTTTGTGATGGAATGTTGTATATGGAATGATAATCTTGTAAAATGTGTTTGAAAACTAGATTGATATATTGTTTTTTTTTTTTCATTTGTTATGGCATAGTGAAAGAGATATGGTGAAATTGTGTCCATCGGCTCTCTCGTTCCTGGCTCAGATTTTGAGTTGAGTGTTTTGGGAGGACACCTCCCTGTTACGGTATATCAGTGGTGGCATGGGGGCAATATTTTTGAAGTGACTGGCTTACCTTTAGCTAGGTATATTAGCACTGATAGCTTGTACTATGTCTAAAAGATATAAAGAGGAGCATAATGGACGAGTGGGGATGGTCCTAATCGTTGAAATTATTATATAATATTTAATTATTCAAAATATTATTATTATGTTAGTTAAACCTATTTTTCTGACTTGCAATCCTTTCCTGCATGTTTTATAAATTGATTTTGGTTACTAAGACTTTACGTCTCACCCCGTCGTTGTCAATATTTTTCAGGCGAGGAATTTTGCTAGAGGCTAAAGGAAGCATTCGAAGCATAGGCATCGTGAGCTTTGTAGGCCTTTTTTGGTATTGGTGATGTATTGATTTCTATATTGTCATTCTAAGGTCTTCATGTTTTTGAAATACTATATTTATTGCTTTAGACAACAATTTAAACATTGTTGGGCCCGAAGCCTTATTTTGTATACTTTGATGTTTTGGTAAATCTACAATCATACATTGTGTTGGAAATTGTTTTGTGTAGACATTTTATTGTGAAGTTCATTATTGTAAAACTCATGGGTGATGAGTTCTCCTGTTTGTTTATTTGTGCCCAGAGTAGTGGATTCTCTGTAGTGGGTTTTGTGCCCTGAACCCCAAAGTGTTTTCTTAGAAGAAATTGTTTTCGATTATCACTTTCTTAATAAGGTTTTTAAAACTATTATGGATAATTGTTGTTTGTGAGAAGGGTCTTTTCAGATGCCACCTAATGGATCGTCTGATCGAGCGAGGTCATTTTCGTAAAAGTATATATACTTCAAAATCCAGATTCACCCTTGATGACCTATATATCATTTTGCTAATTTATTAGACATTTTGGGGGTTTTGGTGACTCAAATGGTTTTTTTTTTTTTTTTTTTTTTTTTTTTTTTTTTTTGGTCATTTTCCCTTCAATCTTTTATAAGATTATTACTATAAATATAAATAAGTAAAGTACAAAGTATAAGCTCTTAAAATCCAAGGTACACAGTTCATAATTGCAATACAAAAATATTTTAAATTTATAAAATATAATAATAATAATAATAATAATAATAATAATAATAATAATAATAATTTTATAGAGTATTAAATCTAAATCATTAATCTCATGATCTACGGGTGGAGATAGGATTATTGGAAGATAATGAGAAATAGAAAGAGGAATCCTCTTCCTGTAAGTCCATAGTATTCTTGGGTACGTACCACATTTTTTTAAATATTTTTTTACCAATCCACAATTCTTAATTAATTATGTAGAAATATATGTTATAAATATTTTTTTAGCTGAGATATTTTACTAAATTTAATCTTGAGATAGTTTTATTGCAGAATGATAAGTATATTGTAATTAAGATTTGATACATATAAATATAATGATGTTATGCATGTATGTGTATTTTTCTTTTCAATTAAAACATGAAAACCATATAGTGTTTCAATAAATATTACTACAAAATATATAGAATAAAATTATAATGGTGCTCCTTTGTGCAACTTTTTTCTATCTGGAAATATGAGTAAAAAACCAACCCACTATTAAAATGATGCGCCAATTTTGTTTATCAAAAGTAAAGAGCCAATTTTGGCTTGGCCTACTTAACTTGTAAATAAGTAGTCTGGTTTTTCTATTCTTCATTTCTTTTATAAGAATGTTCTATTCTTTATTACCATCTCTACTTCTGAGCTCTAATATTAGAATATGAAAAAATTAGGCTGGCTTTTTTATATAGGGGAAATCTCATATAAAGCTACTTAAAATAGAAAAATTCTAAATCGGGTTGGTAAATTCAACAAATCATTAATTAAGTCATCGACCCAATTTAGGATTTCAAGATCTGTGTAAAATAACTTTAATGCCCCTCATCTCTTTTCTTCCAGCCTTTCTTCTCTCCCCTCTTAAAAGAGTATTATTGTTTTGTGACTTTATATAAAAGAATAATCAAGAATAATTCAAGTATGTCATGCCATAATAGTTTCATTGATATCAATTAAATATATTTTAATTGAAAGTCAATTAATTGTATTAATGATTAAAAAAATGTGAGGTTTTTCTTTTTAAAAAAAAGAGAGAGAGAGAAAAAGTTGTTATTTTTATCGGGTGAGATAAAGGGGGAAAAAAGTATATCTCATGCCAACTTCACCCTTTGCAAAATTGGATTGAAATAAAAGTCATTTTTACCAATATTAACCTAAACCAAAATAATTTTCCTTAACACATTGTGAGTTTTTAGATAATAATTTAGTTAATATTTCAATTTTAATTTTTTCAATTCCTTAATATAAATCAGTAATATTATTTAGCTTTTTTACAAAACAACGTTTAAATTTCATATACTTCTATAGGTATTTCAGAAAAAAGATGTAAAATGCATTTAAAATTTCATAAAACAGTTTACATCAATATAAAAATTTCCAAAAAAAAAACCTATATATATGTGTGAAAAATATAGAAAAATTCATACTTAATTAATATATTTACCAAAATATGTCCTTTTTATAGTGAAATATATTATAAGATTTCTTTTTAAAAAAATTGTTCATGTTAATAAAATGAACTCTTTACTGAAAATATTGTAGGTTTTTATTCTTATGATGATATACTTAATATATTTAAACGAATCATATTTTGTTGTATTAAAATTAATTTTGATATATACATGGGAAACATAAGTTAGGGAGTAATAAAACTCATTAATAAGGAGAGATGAGAGGGTATTAAAGTTATTTTACGTATATTTTAAAATCCTGAATTGGGTTAATGACTCAATTAAAGATTTATTGAATTTACCAATCCGATTTAGAATTTTTCTATTTTAAGTAGCTTTATATGAGATTTTCCCTTTATATATAGCACAAGAATTCTAAAATGAATTCCTACAGTCCAATCCTAAATAGATTTTAGTTTGTAATCATAATAAAACAAAACTCACTCCATTTTATAGCATTAACAAAAAATGTTCATAATGGCTGTCTACATTAGTTTCTTTTCCTTCTATATTCAATTAACTTGCTTCAGACGCACCATCATAGGAAAAGGAAAAGGAGAAAATAAATTCAATCCTATGAACACCACCCAAAGTGACGGAAATCAAAGAGAAAAGAGAGATAATCTCAAGCAGAGCATTTACCCACATATAAACGTCCTCATCAGTGAAAATGAAAAATAGGGAAGATCCAACAACAATCAAGGCATCAATAATCCCACCGAAAATAATGCTGACAGCAAAGAGATGAAAAACAAAATGATAATTCCCCTGCTCTCACACAAAACGGCACAAAACAGAGAAGAAAAAGAGCAGTAGAGGGACCGTGAGAGGAGGAGGAAGTCTGAGGTGGTGGTTCTTGGTAAGAATACTGGCGACAAACCGAAGAGCACGGAGGAGAACTACAAAAAGAGAAAGAGTAGGAATTAAATTTCCATATGCACCCTCTTCTTGACATTGAAGTCGGTGGGTTTTGGGGAAAATTTGATCCTTCTCGGACTCCCCGTTTTCTTTTGCGCTTGGCTGACCTTTTTGGCTTATGGGAGCAATCAGATGGTTTTTGTCTTGAACCCATGTAAAATCTATTTTATAATATTTCTATTCCACCTCCTCTCCAATTATTAATTTAATGCCCCTTATGGCCAAAATTCCTTCTCCATCCTCCCATCCTTAAAATCACGCCACATAGGTAATTCATAAGGTCATGGATTGTACTTTCTAAAGATAAATTATGATACTGAATTTTAATTTTCTCAATTTGTATGGGATTAATATTCTACAATTTTTTTTTTTTTTTTTTTTTTTTTTTTTTTTTTTTTTTTTTTTTTTTTTTTTTGTGTAACGAAATTTTCTTATTTAAAATTTCTGGGACATTACAATGCAATTTTTATTTTGTTTTACCTAAGTGCGATGGAGTTAGTAATGTTAAGTCATACTTCCTTCGATTCATTTCATAAGATCCAAAGAACTGAATTGTGTGGGTTAAGGAATCTGTTAAAACCCGGTATGATGCACAGTCTTGTGGAAACTAAATTAAGAAAACTTATACTACCTCTCGCCTAATTATAAGAATATTTCTATAGTGTAATAAATTGCACAATAAAAGTGTTCTTATAATTAAAATCGAAAAGGAGTACTATCTTATAAAAAAAATGAAAACATACATAATTATTATTGTTGGAGCAATATGTTGTTTTTTTTTTTTTTGTTACTAAAATTTTTGGAAAAGGGTTGGATTCACCCACGATTTAAGGGTAAAGCGAGCGAAATCTCTCTTCCTCCTAGGTCATGTCGATGGTGCAATATGTTTGAAACAACTAATACCTAAAAATGTCTAAGCAGTGGGATCGTCCTTGATTCTATCAATTATTGGCCAGGTTTAAAAATGTCAAAACATATTTATTCAAGGAGTTGTGGCGATGAATATAATGCAATTCCGTTGAACCCACAAATTCTACATTTACTTAGATATCATAAAAACACATTGTATTTTATCATTTTAAAGTCAATTCACTAAGATATTATCCAAGCACGTTTCGAGGATTATATTTAATTACAAAAGATGAGCATCCTACCTTTATATTCATGTGATACATGGCGAGTGAGACAATATACCCCATGCATTGCACGATAAATGGTAAGGGTATACATAGATGTCCTAATTTTTTCAAAACTTAGAACCGCTCTTAACTAATAAACTATACCATTTAAGCTATCAAATGAAATACCCTGTGCGTTGCATGATTATGTGGAATTAAAATTATCAATATGTAGATTACTACTCTCAAAAGAACTATGCTTAAACACCCAAAGGAAAACACATTATATTAAAGGACAACATCACATTTTTTTTTCTAGGATATCTATCAGCAAGACAATTAACATTTTCTCAAAAAGAAAAGATAATTGTAAAAATTTTAGAGAATATTTATCAGGCAAGTAACATGGATTTACTAACATTCCTTTTATCCAAGTCAACTTGCAAGGAAAAACTATGATTTATCATATGTGATATTAAAGTCAAATATCAACATAGGAACATCACAAATGTTATAACTCATTAGCTAGGTTGTCCACCAAAGATCACGGTTATTTCTTTAGGTTCAGTACCATAAACCTACAAAAAGGAGGAACAAGAAAAAGCAATAAGAATTGAAACCCATTGCATAGTCACAAAAATGACATGTTACCATCCATTTTCTAAGAAATGGACGTGCTCATTCTAATAAGAATGTCAAACAAATAAACTAACCTTAATGTTGGAATTGTCCTTTAAGAAATTTTCAAGAACCTGTATTTGTGTTGGGAAAAAGAGAGAAAACACAACTTTGAAGAAGAGGAGGAAAAAATAGTGAAGAGAACGTAAAAATATGGGGAAGCTAATGAAAGAGAAATAACCATACATGTTCCCTGCCATCATCTCCATATCTTCTCCATATAAAAATGATAGGAAGGGGAAGAAGATGAAGCAGAAGCAAAAGGTTGAGATGGGACAGAGAGATAGAGAGAGGGCGCGTGATTCAGTGAGAAAGAGATGAAGAGGGGAGTTTGTTGTAGACAGAGGAAGATGGCGAAGAAAAGACTAGAGAGTTGGAGAAGGCGACGAGCACGGAATGGCTAAAACAAAGAAGCAATGAATAAAGAAGATACTAAAACTAATTTCCGTCGAAGGTGACCTGCGAGCTTGGCTGAGAGGACCTGAAATGAGGTAGAGATTCAAGAGGAAAATAATGGTGCATCTGGATTCTGACCGTGAATGAATTCTGACCGTGAATGAAGAAGCAATCTTGATGATGGGTTAGGTGAGATGGTGTTGGTTAGGGTTAAGGGCAACGTTTTGTGATTTTAAAAGAGGAAAGTATTTGCCAGCGCCTTGGGTAGCGTAGTGGCATGTTAGCTGGCCTTGTGCCAGTGTATCAAGGTTCGACCCTGCCTGGAACCGTTTGAATATAATATTGGAATGATTCAAATTTAAAATTTAAAATCTAGAGAATGAGGGGAGGAAAGGTATGAGATCTAAGAGAATCTTGAAAATCAAAGACGTATTATTGGGAATGGGATTTGGATAGGCAAGGGGAGCTCCTCTCTCCTGAACTGTCCAGATCTGATCTAGACGGTTCAGATTTTATTTTATTATTTTTACTTTCTATTTTTTCAAAAAAATTTATGTTAATGGGTATAGAATCTAAAATAAAGATAATCTCTCAACTAACATTTTTTCAAGAAATGATTTTTTTATTCAAAAAACAAAAAAACAGCTTAAAAAAAAATAAAATTTAGACCGTCCGATCGCATCTAGACGGCCTAGATGCGCCGATGCATGGTGCCTATCCAAAGGCACCAAAACCGGTTCCCTCATTATTGTATTTTGAAAAGTGAAATGGATTATTAATAATCAATAAATTAATAAATATATTTGCTTCAATCGATTATGCTTCAAATCGAATCTTTATTTGATGAATATTTGAAAATTTAAAATTTAAAAATGAAATTACTTTTAGGTTTACTTCAGGCTTCGGAAAGAGAATGGGTTGAAGGTCAATGACCAAGGGAAGTTGGCAGCTCTGTTTTCATAAGTCTGATTTTCTTTTTCTTTTTTTGTCAAATTGTTTCGATGAAACTCCATGGGGAAAGGAAAGGAGGACGTGAGAAATTTTCTAAGGCAATAAATTGTAGGATATAAAAAGCAATGGGAACTAATAGACGTGTAGTAAAAAGACGGCAGTCACCTTTTTTTTATTGCTTTTTGAAACTGACGTAGACAGGGAGAGCATCGCCACAATTAGTAGCCAATTCGAAATTAATTATATAGGAGAAAACAGATAGAAGCAGACTATAGTGACAATGACCACTAGTATGAGTTAATCAAGAACAACCAAATGCACCAACCAATGGGAGTTAGTTTTTAAAATTTCTTCTTACTTGAATGGTATGAAGCATTGGGAAAGAGATAAGGAAGCATGAATTAGTGGCTAGTAAATGCAGCCTGGTGAAATAGAATTTGTAGACTAATGAGATTCCTATACTGAAGACATGTACTTCATTGGAATATATATAAGGATATATATAAATGCATAATGTGTCTTCAACAAACACTATCCACGTATGAACCAATTACTGTTAGTTGATTACGCGATATTGGATGCTTAGCAGGACCAATCACTGTTTAGTTATAAGGATTAAAAGGACATGAAGCCACAGCTGTAAATACATCATATTGGATGCAGAACCAATCACTGTTTAGTTATAAGGATTAAAAGGACATGAAGCGACAGCTGTAAATTTCATTACGAAACATTGCAAAATATTGCAAAATATAAAAGGGGTTACATCATGATTAAAGATGGCCGCCAACCAAATCCTAAACAACTATTCATCATGAACATCATACAAATAAGTAGAAACAACAAGTCTAATAACTTTGTTGATACAATTCAAAATGACATAATAAAGAAAGATTAATAGAGTTTTGGATGCCACCACAACTTGAACAATAGGAATGAGGTGGACAATTATTAATGTAAGCAGAAAATGGCGAATGCCTAAGAGGAGGTGAAGACTAGTAGACATATGGAGGAGGTGGTGCCTCTTGAAGATAAGGAGGCGGTGGAGGATGTGAAGGGGCAGTGGAATGAGATGGTGGAGGGGGAGACTTGTAGACATAAGTAGGTGGTGGTGGATGGAAGGGGGAGGAGAATGAGATGGGGGTGGGGGATGTGATGGTGGAGGAGAATGAGCTGGAGGAGGGGGTGACTTGTAGACATATGGGGGTGGTGCGGGATGGGAAGGGGGAGGTGAATGAGCTGGAGGAGGGGGAGACTTGTGAACATAAGGGGGTGGGGGGGATGTGAAGGGGGAGGAGAATGAGATGGTGGTGGGGGAGACTTATGGGCTACCGGAGGCGGTGGAGGATGGGAAGGGGGAGGTGAATGAGCTGGTGGAGGTGGAGACTTGTAGACATAAGGGGGTGGTGGGGGATGTGATGGTGGAGGAGAATGAGCTGGAGGTGGGGGTGACTTGTGGACATATGGGGGTGGTGGGGGATGGGAAGGGGGAGGTGAATGAGTTGGAGGAGGGGGAGACTTGTAGACATACGGGGTGGTGGGGGATGTGAAGGGGGAGGAGAATGAGATGGTGGTGGGGGGAGACTTATGGACTACCGGAGGCGGTGGAGGATGGGAAGGGGGAGGTGAATGAGCTGGGGGTGGTGGAGACTTGTGGACATAAGGGGGTGGAGGTGGATGTGATGGTGGAGGAGAATGAGCTGGAGGAGGGGGTGACTTGTAGACATATGGGGGCGGTGGGGGATGTGATGGGGGAGGTGAATGAGCTAGAGGAGGGGGAGACCTGTGGACATAAGGGGATGGTGGGGGATGTGAAGGGGGAGGAGAATGAGATGGTGGAGGGGGAGACCTGTGGATATAAGGAGGTGGTGGGGGATATGAAGGAGGGTGATGGTGATGGTGATGGTCATGGTCATGGTCATGGTGGTGATGATGATGATGGTGAGGGTGGGGCTGGGGCTTCGGGTGCGGGTGTTGGTCATTATTTGGGGGAGGAGTGCTATGGTAGTAGGGTGGTGGTGGATATGAATTATAGGATTTGTCTTCAGCACTAACACTGATTGCAGCTAAGCAAATGGAGGCTGCCAGTACGAGCAGAGGCCACAGCCTCGGCCCCTTCCAGGTTCCCATCATCTTTTTGTCTATTTCCAATATTCGCTACTTGCTTCTCACAATGTTGATTCCAACCCTTTATATAGCTGAAGCCCTCCACCATGTCTGATTATATTTCTCAATTTAATGCATTGACAGCCTGGAATCTTCTTCAATTATTGCAATAATTTATTTGTGTTTCTTTCTTTTCCTGGGATGGAGAAACATAGCATACTTGAACTCTTGAGATCCAAGTCTCGAATTCATTTGATAATTCCCACAATATGTGCTAAGATCTAAGTCAAAGGAAGAGTTGCAAAGGAATGGCTGGATGAGAACCTGATGGACATGTTAAATTATTGCAGAAGCGTGTCTGAGAAGTTAGATTTCATTTTTCCCTTTGCGTTAGAGACACTCCAGGCGACTATGAGAATTTCTTTTAGAAGGGTGATGTACAGATGTACAACGTCAAGTTATACGCAAGTTTTTCTTTGTTTTTTAATGGCATATAGTTTTTGAATAGCAACGCTAAATATCAAGCGAATGAACTACTTCTTCAGCTGACCAGACGTCTCTGTCAATATAAATGATTGAGAAAACTACAAAACGGGCTTAGGAAATAAATCAATGTAAATATATTATACTTAATTAGTATCGTATATAATTAAGGGTTATAGAATTATGAGTGATTAGGGAATCAATCACCATAATAAGTCATTAGTCTTTTGTCTTCTCTCTTGTGTATCAATACCCTATTGAGCATAAGAATAAATACATTCATTTGAGAGTATATTTTCTCTATCTTTCTCTCTATTATTTCACTACAAAAAAAAAAAAAAAAAAAAAATCTATACTTAAACTTTAGGGGGAGTGTTAGGAAATAAATCAATGAAAATATATTATAATTAATTAGTATCGCATATAATTAGGGATTATAGGAATTATGAGTGATTAGAGAATCAATCATCATAATGAGTCATTAGTCTCTTGTCTTCTCTCTGGTGCATAAATACCCTATTGAGCATAAGAATAAACACATTCATTTGAGAGTTTATTTTTTCTATCTTTCTCTCTATTATTTCACTACAAAAAAAAAACATCTATACTTCAACTTGAGGGGGAGTGTTAGGAAATAAATCAATGAAAATATATTATAATTAATTAGTATCACATATAATTAGGGATTATAGGAATTATGAGTGATTAGGGAATCAATCATCATAATGAGTTATTAGTCTCTTGTCTTCTCTCTTGTGCATAAATACCCTATTGAGCATAAGAATAAACACATTCATTTGAGAGTATATTTTCTCTATCTTTCTCTCTATTATTTCACTACAAAAAAAAAAAAAGCTATACTTAAACTTTAGGGGGAGTGTTAGGAAATAAATCAATGAAAATATATTATAATTAATTAGTATCGCATATAATTAGGGATTATAGGAATTATGAGTGATTAGAGAATCAATCATCATAATAAGTAATTAGTCTCTTGTCTTCTCTCTTGTGCATAAATACCCTATTGAACATAAGAATAAACACATTTATTTGAGAGTATATTTTCTTTATCTTTCTCTCTATTATTTCACTACACATACTACCCATTAAAAGACCATTCCACTACATTCAGATAAACCTCTAAGATTAAACCTCAGTTGTCTTAAACTTCGTGCTCAAAATTGTCTCTTGCATTGTAATTCACTGTTCTTATGATAGTAGCGTCAATTCATCTATTGTAATATTTTCCCACATGGATATATTATATAGTATATGCTCCCTTGTGCCTTTAATATAAAATTTAGTTGATTTTTTAGAAGAGATTAAGAAAACTAAATAAGTTACTTAATCATATATTATATTATGTGTTATTATATTATATATCAGCCTATAACTCAAGCAAATTAAATTAGTTTGAAGAAAAACAATGAGTGTAAATATTTTGAAGTAATTTATTTAGAATCTTTACCTTTTTCAAAAAAATCAAATGGATCTTATATTTAAGATTTGAGATAATACTGAATTAGGGAGTTGGTGCCCCACGCACACTTGATAATACGTTATAATGTTCTAACATGTTACCCTCGCTGATCTCGCTTGAATTAGATCCCGGCCCCAAAAAAACAAAAGGAAAAAAAAAAATGAAGTCGTAATTCCACATGTACGTGGTCTACTTTCCCGGCTGCATCTGGGCTCGCTTTATAAGAGAATTGACGAGGTGTGTACCGTTGGTGCTGACCACAGATGGCAGTAATTAATACCAGATCAAGGCAAGAAATTTACAGATTAATATTCTGGGAAAAAAAAAAAGTTATTTAGTGCTTTTGTTATAGCAGCTTCTTTATTGCAGAAACGTCTGCCTTCCTATTATTCAGTCAAAAAAACAAAATTAATAGGTTACAGTATATGATAAGAAAATCAAAATGCATTTTGCGATGTTTATTGCATTAGAAGCATCCCTGCAGTTTTTAAAGTATTACAAAAGGCCTACATATACGAACATGCACCTTTATTGAGCACTACTACAAAATATAGATACTACTATCCTAAAAGACGTCCTTTTTTAAAAAAAGGAAGTAAAAAATGAAGGCAGTGGCATTGTCGTAATTATTTACTCGAGTTAGACTTTAGACAACCCAAATATAAATTCAGGTCGCCAATTTGGAAATTTTGGTGACCTGAAATAAATTCAGGTCGCCAATTTGGGAAAATTCCTGAAATTTCTTTTGGGGCGCCAAAAAAATTCTTTAAATAGCGCCAAATTTTTTTTACAATTTGGGAAAATTCCCAAATTGGCGACTTGAAATTCAGGTCGCAAATTCAAATTGGCGACCAATTTCTTTTAGGTCGCCAAAAAAATTCTTTAAATTGGCGACAAATAAATTTTCGCCAATTTGGGAAAATTCCTGAAATTTCTCTTGGGCGCCAAAAAATTCTTTAAATAGCGTGATTTTTTTTTTTTTACAATTTGGGAATTTTGGCGAATTTGAAAAATAAATTTCTCTTGGTCGCCAAAAAAATTCTTTAAATAGCGCCAATTTTTTTTTTAGGTCGCCAACAATTTGGGAAATTGGCGACCCAAATAAATTTAGGTCGCCAATTTGAAAAAATTCTGAAATTTCTCTTAGGCGCAAAAAAAATTCTTTAAATAGCGCCAATTTTTTTTTGCAATTTGGGATTGGCGACCTGAATTTATTTCAGGTCACCAAAATTCCCAAATTGGCGACCTGAAATAAATTCAGGTCGCCAATTTGAGAAAATTCCTGAAATTTCTCTTGGGCGCCAAAAAAATTCTTTAAATAGCGCCAATTTTTTTTTTACAATTTGGGAATTTTGGTGACGTGAAATAAATTCGGTCGCCAAAATTCCCAAATTGGTGACCTAAATTTATTTCAGTCGCCAATTTGGGAAAATTCCCGAATTTCTATTAGGCGCCAAAAAAAAAATTCTTTAAATAGCGCCAATTTTTTTTTTTTTTTACAATTTGGGATTGGCGACTTTAAATAGCGAATTTATTTTTGGGTCACCAAAATTCCCAAATTGGCGACCTAAAATAAATTCAGTCGCCAATTTGAGAAAATTCCCGAAATTTCTCTTGGGCGCCAAAAAATTCTTTAAATAGCGCCAATTTTTTTTTACAATTTGGGAATTTTGGTGACCAAAAATAAATTGGCGACAAATTCCCAAATTGGCGAAATAAATTCCCAATTTGGGAAAATTCCTGAAATTTCTCTTAGGCGCAAAAAAAATTCTTTAAATAGCGCACCAATTTGGGATTGGCGATTCCCGAAATTTATTTCTTAGGTCACAAAAATTCCCAAATTGGCGACTGAAATAAATTCAGTCGCCAATTTGAGAAAATTCCTGAAATTTCTCTTGGGCGCCAAAAAAATTCTTTAAATAGCGCCAAATTTTTTTTTACAATTTGGGAATTTTGGCGACACGAAATAAATTTAGGTCGCAAAATTCCCAAATTGGCAAATTTATTTCGTTGCCAAAATTCCCAAATTGGCGACCTCAAATAAATTTAGGTCGCCAATTTGGGAAAATTCCTGAAATTTCTCTTGGCGCCAAAAAATTTATTTAAATAGCGCCAAATTTTTTTTTATAATTTAGGAATTTTGGCGACCGAAATAAATTCAGTCTCCAAAATTCCCAAATTGGCGACCTAAATTTATTTCAGTCGCCAAAATTCGAAATTGGCGACACGAAATAAATTCAGTCACCAATTTGGGAAAATTCTGAAATTTCTTTTGGGCGTCAAAAAAATTCTTTAAATAGCGCCAAATTTTTTTTACAATTTTGGGCCAAAATTCCCAAATTGGCGACCAAGTCTTGGCCGCCAAAAAAATTCTTTAAATAGCGCCAATTTTTTTTTACAATTTGGGATTGGCGACCTGAATTTATTTCAGGTCACCAAAATTCCCAAATTGGCGACTTAAATTCAGTAGAAAATTCTGAAATTTCTCTTGGGCGCAAAAAAATTCTTTAAATAGCGCCAATTTTTTTTTTACAATTTGGGAATTTTGGTGACTGAAATAAATTCGTCGCCAAAATTCCCAAATTGGCGACACCTGAAATAAATTTAGGACGCCAATTTGGGAAAATTCCAAATTTCTCTTAGGCGCCAAAAAAATTCTTTAAATAGCGCCAATTTTTTTTTTACAAGTTGGGATTGGCGACCAATTTATTTCAGAAAATTCCCAAAATTCCCAAATTGGCGACAAAAAAAAAAAAAAAAATTCTTTAAATAGCGCCAAAATTTTTTTTTTTTTTACAATTTGGGAATTTTGGCGACACGAAATAAATTTAGGTCGCCAAAATTCCCAAATTGGCGACCTTAATTTATTTCAGTTGCCAAAATTCCCAAATTGGCGACCTCAAATAAATTTAGGTCGCCAATTTGGGAAAATTCCCGAAATTTCTCTTGGGCGCCAAAAAATTTATTTAAATAGCGCCAAATTTTTTTTAATTTAGGAATTTTGGCGACTGAAATAAATTGGTCTCCAAAATTCCCAAATTGGCGACCTAAATTTATTTATTTCATAATTATCCCGAAATTTCTTTCTTTTGGCGCCAAAATAATTCTTTAAATAGCGCCAAAAAAAAAATTTTTTAAATACAATTTTGCCCAAAATTCCCAAAAATTGGCGACTGAATTTCTTTGTGCCGCCAAAAAATTCTTTAAATAGCGCCAATTTTTTTTTACAATTTGGGATTGGTGACCCGAATTTATTTCCCAAATTCACCAAAAATTTAGGTCCCAAATTGGCGACAAAATAAATTCAATTTGGGTCCCCAATTTGAGAAAATTCCGCCAATTTGAAATTTCTCTTGGGCGCCAAAAAAATTCTTTAAATAGCGCCACATTTTTTTTTACAATTTGGGAATTTTGGCGACCTGAAATAAATTTAGGTCACAAAAATTCCCAAATTGGCGACCCGAATTTATTTCAGTCGCCAAATTTCCCAAATTGGCGACCAAATAAATTTAGGTCGCCAATTTGGGAAAATTCCTGAAATTTCTCTTGGGCGCCAAAAAATTTATTTAAATAGCGCCAAATTTTTTTTTATAATTTAGGAATTTTGGCGACCTGAAATAAATTCAGGTCTCCAAAATTCCCAAATTGGCGACCTAAATTTATTTCAGGTCGCCAAAATTCCGAAATTGGCGACCTGAAATAAATTCAGGTCGCCAATTTGGGAAAATTCCTGAAATTTCTTTTGGGCGCCAAAAAAATTCTTTAAATAGCGCCAAATTTTTTTTACAATTTGGGCCAAAATTCCCAAATTGGCGTCCTGAAGTCTTGGCCGCCAAAAAAATTCTTTAAATAGCGCCAAAATTGTTTTACAATTTGGGAATTTTGGCGACTTGAAATAAATTCAGGTCGCCAATTTATGAATTTTGGAGACCTGAATTTAATTCAGGTCGCCAATTTGGGAAAATTCCTGAAATTTCTCTTGGGCGCCAAAAAAATTCTTTAAATAGCGCCAAAATTTTTTATATATTAGATTTGTTAAAATACTTTTATTATACATTTGACCCCCCTAATATTTTTTTATTAGTTAATGAATATCAATTTGGCCCCCCAATATTCTTTTTAATTAGTTAATGAGTATACATTTGGCTCTCCCAAATATTTGTTCCAAGCTCCGCCACTGTATATGTTGCTAATGTCTTTAGTAAGACTCAATTTAATAAGACTCCGTTGACCTTTTTAAGAGATTACATAAACTAAATAAGTTATTTAATAATATATTATATTACTTGTATGTATCAGTTTATACCTCAAGGAAATTAATTTGAACAAAAAAATATGAGTATAAACACTTTAAAATTACTTATTTAGCTTCTTTAATTTTTTTTCAAAAAAGTCAACTAGGTTTTATATTTAGGATTAGAGGTAGTACTGAACTAATTGTTTAATTACTGCATGAGAGTTTGTGTCCCATGCATACTTGAAGCTTGGAGTTCGGTTTCTCTCCTCATCTCTCATCTATACCGTTAATTTCACCAATTGTTAATCTTGGTCATCCATTTTATTTTTACCGCATGCGGTAAACATAAATGACCAAGATTAACATTTAAATAAAATCAACAATGTAAATAAAAGATGATGAAGAATGAGGAGAGAAGCGGCTTCTTCCTAGAGCTTGTGGAGCTTACCGTTATAATGTTCTAACATGTTACCGACGCTGACCTCCCTTCAATTAGATCCCGGCCCCCAAAAAAAAAAAGAGAAAAAATGAAGTCGCACTTCCACATGTACGTGGTCTACTTTCTCGGCTACATCTGGGCTCGCTTTATAAGATAATTGACGAGGAGTGTACCATTGGTGCAGACAACAGATCGCAGTAATTAATACCAGATCAAGGCAAGAGATCTACAGATTAATATTCTACGAAAAAAAAGTTATTTAGTGCTTTTGTTATAGCAGCTTCTTTATTGCAGAAACATCTGCCTTCCTATTATTCAGTCAAAAAACAAAATTACTAGGTTACAGTATATGACAAGAAAATCAAAATAGATTTTGTGATGTTTATTGCATTAGAAGCATCCCTGCAGTTTTAAAATTCCACGTCAGAACTCCCATCAATGTGTCGATTTTTGTTTCTTACAAAGAAAGCCTGCAATCGCTCATAGATATATGATCTTACATGTGCCAGGGTTCGTGTTGTCTATGAAAGTCTTCGTATTTCAGGCGGGTGATCTTTCATACTATATAATGCTCCTTGATATTTTTTGTCTATTGGGCGTCTTTAAGGGTCAGGTGGCTGACTTTTATCTAATAATACTACCTCCAATCCTTAACAATGTTGTTAAACTCAAACCAGACATTGAACCGGCAGTCAAGATACTAAGTTAAGGGTCAATAGGTCATCAAATTAGATTGAAACCAGAGCTAACCCTAGAGATGGTTATATGAGTTTTAACTCTGGCCCGAACCCACCCAATCCGAAAAAATGGCCGATTTGAGTTCTGCAAAAGTGGGATCACGATGGGTTTGGGTTGGATCACCGAGTTGGCGGGTTGGATTGTTTTTCTTACTAAAAAAATATGTGACTTCCCTGAGTGTATTATGCAACCTAACACCAATAATATTAACTAACTATTCATTGTATTGAATGTTTATGATGGCTTTTGGATTTATGTTTATTTTGTAATGTGTGCACTTGTGACGAATGATTTGTAATGTTTAAAACTTTGAATTTGATGTTTTATTATCACTTTATGATTTTGTAATTAATGTATTTTTAATTTTTTTTTATGGTTTGGGTTTGTAGAAAAGAATCCATACACTATTTAAAAAAGTTTGAAAAACACAGCATAAAAAAATTTTAACAAAAGGAAAATAATATAAGTTGGGTGGGCTAACCCACCAACCCAAAGGTTAGGATTTGGATTGGCTAAATATAATGTCGACCCATATTTATGCGATTCTTTTTAGCCCGAACCCCTATGGTCCCAACCACTACTACGTAAGACACTTTTAATGTCCGTTTTTAGGATCATAAGAGAATTGTTTTCAAGGGGTAGTGTACGTGAGTGTCGTTGAAAAGTTTTAAAACAAACGATATTTTTAAACAATCGCTTTTTTTTTTTTTTTTTTGGTTACCCACCCGGTTCACCTAATTAAAATCTTTGGTTCGACTAATTTGGATTTGCTCGGAGTCGAGGCCACGATCGTGGGGGAAGAGCTCTTAGCACCATTTTTTCTATTCCCACGTCTCGAACTGAGGACGTAAGAAAAGACAAGTCCTTTTCCACTTGCTCCCAACAAATGTTGGTTTTTTAAACAATTATTGTAAGTCTACTTATAATGACTGTTTTTTGAATAAAAATCGTCTATAGTTTTTTTTGGGGTAAAAAACTAAATTTGTATTTTCTGTCGGCGTCCTTTTTTAATAAACAACTAGAATAGGGATATAAAAAATGAGTTATATAAACAGGCAACAGCCAATTCCTAAAATAGAGAATTAAAAAAAAAATTGCATATATACAAAAGTTCTTTAAACATGGTTAATACAAGAATGTGCACATGTTCACGTACAATTTAATATAATCAAGCATCACATCTTCTCCACTATGTAAACCACTACACCATGTAAAAACAAAAAAAAAAAAAAAAACATTTTATCAATTCTTCTACACATCTTCTATCTCTTGTAGAAGATTTCTCGTCAAAAGGTCTCATATCACATTAATGTCTTCCATTGTGTAAAGTTCCCCATGACTAAAAATCAAGGCAAATTGAAAAACAAGTCAACACAAATCAATCAATTTAATGAAATAAGTAATGATTTACATACAAGAACAAAAATAAAAATCATTTGAGAATTAAAAAAATGATCATTTATTCAAAATCTGAAATAACTCCACTAATAATGATGTTATACAAAACCCTCTAACCAACTGTGCCACCATCACCACCGTTGCAAGATTCAACGACTTGTTTTGGACTATCAAAAGTTGTTTGGGCCAAGCAAAAGAGGTTGAGCCCAGTAGGCAAACTCTACTTTGGTTAGGGCCTTCCATTGGTCTCTTTTCTTTCGACCCAATACGGTGATTACCCATAATGTTGGGTTTTAATTCGAGAGATTGCTACATTTGATGTCTATCATTGCTTCATGATTACTTATACTTTCTACTATTCTCTTTGGTCCTAATTATAATATAGAGTTTATTTTTTAAAAAAGATTAAAGAAGCTAAATAAGTTACTTAATATCATATGTTGTATATATCTTTAGATTATATGTTAGTTATTATAAGTCAAACTAATTAGTTTTGAGAAAAAAATAAAAATAAAAATACTCTAAAATAATTTAATTATCTTCTTTGATGTTTCCAAAAAAATCAACGTGATCTTATAATTAAAACCGGAAGGAGTATTTAATAAGAGAATATTAGGGATTTGGATTCTCCCAGAATCTTCTTTCTTCTCTTCCTCTAGAATCTCTTATAATCCGTATACCATTGGATCAAGAATAATAGATGATCCAGCGGCAATGCTTTATAATACAAGTGTAAACAATCCGGAATAAATTATAATAATTTAAATTTATTTGTTTATATCTTAGTTATATTTTATAAGATATTACATCTAAACCATTATTGTTTGGTCTAACTCATCTAAGAGTGGAGAAGGGATTTTGAGAGAGAAAGATGGGAAAAAAAGATTTTGAGATGATTCGGATTGAAAAAAAAAAAAAAAAAAAAAAAAACCAATGAGAGCATTCAACATTCTTCGTTTCACCACTAGCGTCTTCTATTCCCATGGCGTTTGTTGTACGGTGAAACTTATGTTGAAGTGCCAAAATATTATTAGAGAATCCCATGAAAATGCTAATTGTTTATAACTTTTAAACAAGAAGCTAATGGGTACTCCGTGAATAATACATGTTGTTCCCCTCCAAGTGCATGACAACCATTCTGTTGTCCAGCACTGTTTCTGAGATGAAACAGTTTTTTCTGATTCTGTGCTTTGGAAGAGTTCTGAGAATCAGAATTACGTTTGTTAACTCATTTTATTTTTACTTCAAGAATCAGAATTACGTTTGGTAACACATTTTTCCTCCCATTATTTGGGAGTTAAAAAAATAGTAAGGGAGGAAGATGGAGGAATAATGAGATATTTTTACCATTTTGTCCTTTTCTTTGATAATTAATATAATTATTATACTTTACAAATAAACTTAAATTTAAATTTCCTGAAAAAATTATTTATGTAATTTTTTATATTCAAAACATTATTTATATGGCGGCGGCGATGGCGATAGTGACGGTGGTAGTGGTGGTGGCGGCGCGGTGGTGGTGGTGGTGGTGGTGACGCGGTGGCGGGGTGGTGGCGGTGGGGGCGCGGCGGCGGTGGCGATGGGGTGGTGGCGGCGGCGGTGGCGGTGGCGGTGGCGGTGGGGTGGTGACGGCGCGGCGGTGGTGGCGGTGGTGGTAGTGGCGGCGGTGGGGTGGTGGTGGTGGTGGTGGTGGTGATGGTGGCGATAGCGGCGCGGTGGTGAACGAGGGTAAATTTACGCCGAAGAGGAAGGAGTCTTTTTTTTTTTTTTTTTTTTTTTAGAAAAATAAATTCTCATTTTGTGTCTTGGAAGAGAGAAGCAAAAAATTTTAGCTTTTTTTTTTTTACTCCCCAAAAAAAAAAATAAACCGGTTCATCCCGGAAGCCCAAAAAAAAAAAAAAAAAACCGGATTTACCAAACACAATTCTCATCCATTTTTGTTCTAGGGCACAAAAATTAAGAAAAAAATCATTCTGAGAGCGTTACCATGCACACCCTAAGAGTCCCCCGCATTTAAAAGAAGAAAACTTAATGCACTTTACTGTGGCCACGAGTTGCAGCCCACCTGCAAGGATAGAGATATAGAATAGAGGCATTTACTTATATTGGTACGTAATGTCCTTTCCATGCATCATCCAGCTGCCCCTAATAATTCATTGCAATCATATTAAAATTAAGATAAAGAATTAAAAACAATTATAGAGAAGAAATTCAAGATTGGAATGTTGATTTAAACACCAATAACATTCTGTGAAGTATATGCTAGCTCTTAAAGTATCGCCTATTTAATTAGATTAAGAAGGTTAGTTTTAAGTTATTAGCTTTTTTGTTTTTTTAACATCCTAATAATATTTCTTAGTTCCTTCCTTCTCTCTTATTTGATTTTATTGAGAGGTATTTCAATATGGGTAATTTGAAAAAAATGATAAATATATAAATAAATTTCATAATAGTATTTAGGATCACGATCAACTCACCGATTAGTCCTATATTAAGGATGAGATGAATATATATTTTTTACTTTAGGCATAAATGCCTTGAAAATAGTAATTTTTTTTAAAAAAAAATACTTGTTAATATATTTTAAATAAATATTTTTATACGTGATATGGATGTGCATTTAGAAAAATGTGTTGCGTGATGCAAACATCATATTTCCAAGAAAAATATATTGTCTTATCTCTTATGTCAAACAAAAGAGTATATAACCTACAACAAAAAATAATCCTTTAGTTCTTAACATATGGTATAATTTGTAATATAAAACAATGTCCTATATTTAGGACCGGAGGTACTATTTGATTTAAAGAAATTTATGTATAAGATATTTCGAGAGATAATATGAAAAATATAGTCTTATTTTTATAGAACATATATTAGGTCTAGAAATTATTAGGTTGAAGTTTTATACCGTGTGTGACCATTAAATCATACCATAATATATTATTTGATAAATTTCTTTTTATTTTTTTATTATGTTAAAGATTTTTCTTTTTGGAGCTTTGAACTTAAAGAGTTTTCACTTCTCTCAATAAGTGGGTTACCAGGAATTCAAATTTGGTTCTCCTTGTTTCAACGGTAAGAGGCCTCTTACACAACTCTCAACCAATAACTTGTTGCCGATGCTTTAGTTTTTTAACAAATCACATAATATTAGAGATGACGTTAGATTTCAATTAATTTAAATTTGATGCAGAGATTACAACGGTGTAGCAAATTTTCTTACCAAGAAGGCGTTGAATGACTCCGTGGTGTCCAGATTCTAATTTAGGTCCTCATACTATTCATAGCATTGTAAATTTGGTAATGGCCTCTTAATTTTCTTTGCTTTTTGGTATATAAGAAAAAAAAATTGAATATGATGCAAGTTGACCCTTAGATCGAAAGGAAATATCTTTTGTACGGATGCTTCAAATACTTCCACGGACACGAACTTGAACTTGAGATCGCTTACCCAATCAATTATATCGTCTTGTATTAAAAGGCCAATTAGTTAAAAAAGGGTCTAATATTGAGAACACTTATATATTATTAGATAAAAACAAAAACAAAATATAATACATAATGGTTGGTTGCTTTAATTCAGCCTAGCATAACGGTTTAAAACCGGTCAAAATGGTCAATTTAAGAGTCATCAATTGTGTTAGTTGATTCATATGATGGATGGAGAGTGGATTAGGATACACAATACTATATATACATAATTACACATTCACACACACACACACGTACATATGAATTTCAAATTTTAAATAAATATATTCCATTAAAATAATAAATAGAATAATTTTGTCATAAAAACTTGATGGGAGATATAAGATATTTCACTAATGGCAACTAAGATGGATAGGAATGATTGGAGAAAAAAGGAACGCATTCAATACCTAAAGTAGGAGCAGTATTTTGAATCATATAGAATTGTCATGCATATCTTTATATGCTGAGAGTAATATGAACAGTAGCACAGCTTTTAAGGGAAAGTAATTAATGTTTGATGTAATACAGGCAGTGAGGTGGTTGTGAATCTCTCTTAAATAAGCGATGCTGGTAAATGAGTGGAAGATGATATTTTTTTTAAAAAAGGACAAAGATAAGAGATGTGAGCGGATAAATCAGACTTACAAATACTGTGTTTTATTTAAATACTTGAGTTTCAAGTATATTTAAACTCAGGCGAGAGTGAAACAAGTCATTTGTGTGGATGAAGATTAAACAAAAAGTTGAAAGGGAAAATGATGAAGTGGGCCTATCATCCACTGTTATTGGTGTAGATTACGTAAATGTCGGCCGGATACGAAAATAAATGGAGGTAGGGGAAAGGAAGGGAAGGAAGGGGTTGCGGCGAGAAAAAATGGAGAGAGAAGTGGAAAGCATGAGGGAGTATTATGGCAAAGTGGCAAGACTAAAGAAACTTCTTGGAGAGCTTCACGGCTTGAAGGCTTGCGGGCTTTTCTCACCCACAAACAACATGACATCTTCCACGCTCTCATGCAAGATCTTGGAAAACATCATCTCGAGTCTTCTCGGGACGAGGTTGTCGCTTCCTTCTCATTCTGTTTCAACCATATTTCCACTAGCTGCTATCTTGTTTTATAGATTATGCGAGATAGGAACTCGATCAAGTCTTTAAACTTCGCTTTGAAGCATTTGAAACAATGGATGTCGCCCGGAAAGGTAACAACTAGTGAGTTCACATACATGAGAAATCTGATCAACTAAACTGACTCTGTTTATTATTTCTGTGGCGTTTGGTAGGCTGAACTTGTTGGAATTTTAGGAGAAAATCCTATGGGTTATGAATAAGAAGAAGGATGGAAAAGAAGAGGAAAACGTAAGAAGGAATGTGTGTGTGTGAGAATAGTCCCACATTGCTTAGTTGGAGAAAAGTTGGAGGATATACAAGCCCCAACTTGGCTCTTACTAGTTGGGCCCTTGGGCCAACCCACTTTTGTGGAGGGGTAAGAACTTAGGTGACTCTTGATCCACCACACACACACACGCCGCCCGGTCCACGCGTGTGAAATAAAATATTAATTATTTTTTGGATTAAATAAATATTTTTTATTAAATAAATGTTTTTTTGAATTTCCGAACGTTTAATAATTCCGTTGTGCCTCTTCGGGTTTTCCAACCAGCAGCTGCGTTTTGTGATCCGTTCGCTTCGTTCTGGTGCGTCTGTTCGTACGACGCACCAGTTCACCGTGAACAGACGCGGGTGGCCTCTGTTCGCTCCGGTTTGGTGCGTCTGTTCGTGAGACACACCAGTTCGCTGTAAACAGACGCAGGTCGCCTCTGTTCGTTCCGTTCTGGTGCGTTTGTTTGCACAACGCACCAGTTTGCAGCAATAGACAAGTCCATCTGATCGTGTTTTTTCAGAGTCTATAAATAGGGCGCCCTAGTCACAGATTAGATCTACGTTTTTTCTGCACACACACTCTCTCTTTGCATTTTTGCATACACATTCTGTGCGTTCCGAAAGCAGACTCGTTGGATTCGCTTGGGCTTCAGACAGACAGAGCCATCTATCTGGAGACGAATAATCCACTCTATCCTAGGAGACAATTGCTCAGCAAACCTTCCGCATCCGTATTGAGGGAGCAAAATTGTCTTAAGGACACAACGAAAGTTGGGCCCGAATTTTTGCATTGTTCATTCGAAATACGTCAGTCTTGTGAGTTCATTTTATAGCTTTTCTATACTATACAGACTTGTTGTATGCTCTCTATTTATTCTATTTAATAAATACAGATTCTTGTTATGCTATTTTATTTACTGTATATTCAATTTATACCTACTCAATACATTAGAAACAACAATCTTAAGACAATTTTTTGTGATTGAAATCAGTTTACATTAATTTATATCTTTGCTGATTTCATATGTTGGTAGTGATATTGAATTGAATCTGTGTTTAGTTTTTGTGAATATCATTATTATATTGTTTTGGATTAATCGGTGTGATTAAATCAGAGTTTCTATTTTAATAATAGAAATGACAAGTACAAGTACCAATCTGATTAACCCAAGTGGTCTTGCTCCAATGCATGGAGAAAAACTAGAAAAGTTCAATGGGAATGATTTTAAAAGATGGCAACAGAAAATGTTTTTCTATTTAACCACGTTGAACTTGGCACGGTTTCTCACTGAAGATGCTCCAAAATTAGAAGAAGGACAACAGGCTGACAAGGAAAAGGTTGTTGCGATAGATGCTTGGAAGCATTCTGATTTCCTTTGTAAAAACTACATTCTCAATGTTCTAGACAATACACTGTATACTGTATATAGTGCTTTGGAGACAACCAAAGCATTATGGGAGAGTCTGGACAAAAAGTACAAAACTAAAGATGCTAGCTTGAAGAAATTTATTGTTGGCAGATTTTTGGACTTCAAGATGTTTGACACTAAATCAGTGGTAAATCAAGTTGAAGAACTTCAATTGATCGTGCATGAGATTCATGCTGAAGGGATGTCTCTAAGTGAGTCTTTCCAAGTTGCTGCTTTTATTGAAAAACTGCCACCATCTTGGAAGGACTTCAAGAATTACCTCAAGCACAAGCGTAAGGAGATGTCACTTGAAGATTTGATTGTAAGATTGAGAATAGAAGAAGACAACAAGGTTTCTGAAAAGAAACTTGGCAGCAGTCCTATAGTCTCAAAAGCCAACATTGTTGAAGATGGTCCAAAGTTTAAGAAAAAGAAACGCTTCAATGAGGGATCCTTCAAACAAGGCCATAACAAAGGCCTTAGCAACGGCCAGAAATTCAAAGGCAAGTGTTACAATTGTGGGAAGCCTGGCCACCGTGCTAAGGATTGTAGGAAGCCAAAGAATCTTAAGAAGAAGAACACCGAAGCCAATATGGTTGACAATACCACTGATATGATGGATAATATGAGTCTTTTAGCAGTTGTAATGCAATGTAACTTGGTTGGAAATACCAAGGAGTGGTGGGTGGACACTGGTGCCACCAGGCGTGCATGTGCAAACAAGTGGATGTTCTCTTCTTACACCCCTACGAAGCAAGATGAACAACTGTATATGGGAAATTCTTCTTCTTCAAAGGTTGAAGGTTTTGGGAAAGTCGTGTTTAAGATGACTTCTGGAAAAGTCGTGACACTTACTGATGTGCTTCATGTGCCTGATATTCGCAAGAATATGATTTCTGGATCCCTCTTAAGTAAGAATGGTTTTAAGCTTGTATTTGTTTCTGATAAGTTTATACTTTCTAAGAATGATATGTATGTTGGAAAAGGTTACCTTAGTGAGGCCCTTTTCAAAGTTAATGTAATGATCATCACCAATAACGGTGCTATTAATAATAATATTGCTTCTATCTATATGCTTGAGTCCTATAATTTATGGCATCAAAGATTAGGATATGTCAATTATAAATCAATTAAAAATTTAATTCATTTAGAATTGTTGCCTAAAGTTGATTGTTCAAATAAAGATAAATGTCAAATATGCATTGAATCAAAATTTTCTAAGTTACCTTTTTCTTCTTTTGAAAGATCAACTGAGTTGTTAGATTTAATACATACTGATATATGTGATATGAAATCTGTACCATCTAGGGGTAATAAGAAATATTTTATTACATTTATTGATGATTGTAGTAGATATTGTTATATGTATTTGCTTACTAATAAAGATGAGGCTATTATTGCTTTTAAACAATATAAAATTGAAGTTGAAAATCAACTTAACAAGAAAATTAAAATAGTAAGGAGTGATCGTGGGGGAGAATATGATGGCCCGTTCGAAGAATTCTATATAGAATCTGGTATTATACACCAGACAACTGCTCCTTATGCTCCGCAGTCAAATGGGATTGCAGAGAGGAAAAATCGGACATTAAAAGAAATGATGAATGCATTATTAATTGAGTCCGGTTTACCACAAAATTT
Organism: Acacia acuminata; assembly: GCA_019022655.1. Lineage (NCBI taxonomy): Eukaryota > Viridiplantae > Streptophyta > Magnoliopsida > Fabales > Fabaceae > Acacia > Acacia acuminata. The sequence goes on along the minus strand of JAFJYI010000285.1, from coordinate 974,782 downwards.
GTCGGTGGAAGCCATTCTAACGCTAACTTTCTAATTAACAGAGTGCCTCATAAAACGATAAAAAGCATACCATATGAAATATGGAAAGGAAAGAAACCTTCCTTAAAATATTTGAAAGTGTGGGGGTGCTTGGCAAAGGTTGAGATTCCTAAACCTAAAAGGTTAAGAATCGGACTCAAGACAGTAGATTGTGTGTTTATTGGTTATGCACATAATAGTAGTGCATATCGTTTTCTGGTTTATAAGTCTGATTTATTAGATATCCATGTGAATACGGTTATTGAGTCAAGGAATGCTACGTTCTTTGAGAACATATTTCCGTACAATAAAAATAATGATAATAATAACACTGTGATATCTCTGGATACTATAACTAATGATAACCTTGAACATGAAGAACCTAGACGTAGTACTAGGAAAAGGACTTCAACTTCCTTTGGTCTTGATTTTATGACTTATCTACTAGAAAATGAGCCTTGAACATTTGGAGAGGCTATGGGTTCCCCTAAAGCACCATTCTGGGAAGAGGCTATCAATAGTGAAGTTGAATCCATTATGTGAAACCATACCTGGGAGTTGGTTGACCTTCTTCCTGGCAATAAGCCTCTAGGAACTAAGTGGATCTTCAAAAAGAAGATGAAAGCACATGACACTATTGATAAGTACAAAGCTAGGTTGGTAGTAAAAGGCTACAGACAACGTGAAGGCCTAGACTACTTTGATACTTATTCACCTGTTACAAGAATTACATCCATTCAAATGTTGATCGCGTTAGCAGCATTGAATGAATTGGAGTTACATCAAATGGATGTAAAGACAGCCTTCTTGAATGGTGAATTAGAGGAAGAAATTTATCTAGAACAACCTGAGGGATTTGTTGTCTCAGGACAGGAACGAAAAGTTTTTCGTTTAATAAAGTCCCTTTATGGACTTAAACAAGCCCCAAAACAATGGCATGCGAAATTTGATGAAGTTATGTTATCAAATGACTTTAGTATTAATGAATGTGACATGTGTGTATACATTCGAAATACTGAAAACGGGTTTGCCATAGTTTGTCTTTATGTAGATGACATGTTGATAACAGGTACTAATAATAAAATCATTAAAGCTACTAAGCGATTGCTTACCAGTAAGTTCGATATGAAAGATATGGGTCTAACAGATGTTATTTTAGGAATTAAAATCTATAGAACATCTGGAGGGTTAGCTTTATCCCAAACACACTATGTTTCTAAAATTCTCGAGAAATTCAAGAGTTTAAACATAACTCCTGTGTTGACACCTATAGAAACTAGTCTTCGACTGTTAAAAAATACTGGTGAAGCTATTAAACAAAAAGAGTATGCTCAAGTGCTAGGCAGTCTTATGTATGTTATGAACTGCACTAGACCTGATATTGCCTATGCAGTAAGCATGTTGAGTCACTTTACAAGCAATCCAAATGAGTTTCATTGGAGAGCTATGATAAGAGTTTTGGGTTACTTAAAGCAAACTCAAAACTTTGCTTTGCATTATGAAAAGTACCCTGCAGTACTAGAAGGGTATTGTGATGCAAATTGGATAACCAGCTCTAATGACACAAGATCCACAAGTGGATATGTATTCACCCTTGGTGGTGGTGATGTGTCTTGGAAGTCATCTAAGCAGACTTGCATTGCAAGATCTACTATGGAAGCAGAATTCATTGCGTTAGATAAAGCTGGTGAGGAAGCCGAGTGGCTTTGTAATTTTCTTGAAGACATTCCTAGTTGGCCAAAGCCGGTACCAGCAGTGTGTATACATTGTGATAGTCACGCAGCTATTGGTAGAGCCAAGAATGTCATGTATAACGGCAAGTCTAGACATATACGTCGTAGACATGATATCGTTAGACAACTACTTTCGAATGGAATCATCTCAATTGATTATGTGAAATCAAAAGAGAATATAGCGGATCCATTGACTAAAGGGATTCCTAGAAAGATAGTTAGGAAATTGTCCAAAGGAATGGGTTTAAGGCCGATTCATTGTTGATTATTGCGGTAACTCTACCTAGGAGAGTGGAGATCCTACGAACTAGGTTCAAAGAGACAACTAAGAGATGATCGACTGTTAATACATACTCATTCCTAGACAAAACAGTGCATATATATAAGGGTAAACTCTTACGCTTTTAATGGTTTCTTAATCTGATGTGTTCAGATGATGTATGATGACTTACATCACAAGGAATCACCTATGTGAGTGTGAAGTGCGGGCCGCTTGTATGAGAATTTAAAGCGGCCGATTCTCTAGAACACTCACAGAACCAGGCGGTGTCCAGGGCCAAAATGGACACAGCATGAGAACCAACGATGCTAAAAGAGCAACCGTGTAACTCCTATTGTCTTGGTATACACTAAAAAGTCGACGGTTCAAGACAGCGCGTCCATCGATTGACCGGTGTATCCGATAGGTTTTTACTAGAGAATGTTCAAAGGCAACCCCTACCTTTCTCGATGTAGTTGTTTCTCGTAGAGGAACCACACTTTGCTTACATGATCATTTGCATTTGGTCATGATGGAATAACTTCTTATTCATGTGGGGAATTGTTGGAATTTTAGGAGAAAATCCCATGGGTTATGAATAAGAAGAAGGATGGAAAAGAAGAGGAAAAAGTAAGAAGGAATGTGTGTGTGAGAGAATAGTCCCACATTGCTTAGTTGGAGGGTATATAAGCCCCAACTTGGCTCCTACTAATTGGGCCCTTGGGCCAACCCACTTTTGTGGAGGGGTGAGGACTTAGGTGACTCTTGGTCCACCACACACACGCGCGCGCTGCCGCCTTTCGTCCATCCAGCTCGGCTCAGTTCGGTCGGGCGCACGCGCGCCGCTCGCCGGCCCGCGTGTGAAATAAAATATTAATTTTTTATTAAATTATTTTTTGGATTAAAAAAATAATTTTTTATTAAATAATTTTTTTGAATTTCCGAACGTTTAAATAATTTTGTTGTGCCTCTCCGGGTTTTCCAACCAGCAGCTGCATTTTGTGATCCGTTCGCTTCGTTCTGGTGCGTCTGTTCGTACAACGCACCGGTTCGCCGCGTGAACGTACGCGGTCGCCTCTGTTCACTCCAGTTTGGTGCGTCTGTTCGTGAGACGCACCAATTCACCGTAAATAGACGCGGGTCGCCTCTGTTCGTTCCGTTCTTGTGCGTTTGTTTGCACAACGCACCAGTTCGCAGCCGCAGACAAGTCCATCTGATCGTGTTTTTTCAGAGTCTATAAATAGGGCGCCCTAGTCACAGATTAGATTTACGTTTTTTCTGCACACACACTCTCTCTCTACATTTTTGCATACACATTATGTGCATTCCAAAAGCAGACTCGTTGGATTCGCTTGGGCTTCAGACAGACAGAACCATCTATCTGGAGACGAATAATCCGCTCTATCCTGGGAGACAATTGCTCAGCAAACCTTCCGCATCCGTATTGAGGGAGCAAAATTGTCTTAAGGACACAACGAAAGTTGGGCCCGAATTTTTGCATTGTTCATTCGAAATACGGCAGTTTTGTGAGTTCATTTTATAGCTTTTCTATACTATACAGACTTGTTGTATGCTCTCTATTTGTTCTATTTAATAAATACAGATTCTTGTTATGCTATTTTATTTACTGTATATTCAATTTCTACCTACTCAATACATTAGAAACAACAGAACTGCCAAGAATAGCACTCCTTACAAGTGCTGAAATTGTTGTAGGGCCCTTGGGTCTGGTGCTCATTTTGCCCTCTTGGAATTTCCCATTTGGCGAGCACGAGCTACTTCCTCAGAACCAAAATTATATTTAAAGCAGCCATTCTCGAATATATATGTATGTCTAATGTCTTTATTTTACTAATAATAATATTAAAAAAAGGTCTGTCATTGGAGCCTCTGATAGGAGCAGTAGCTGCTAGGAACACAATAGTCCTGAAGCCCTCAGAACTATCCTCTGCAAGTGCTTCTCTGCTGACTTCTACCCTCCCAAATTACTTGGACAACAAAGCCATTAAGGTCATACAAGGAAGTCCAGAAGTGGCTGAGCAATTACTCTTCCAAAAATGGGACAAAATCTTCTTCACTGGTACCCTATAATTGACGACCTCATCATCATCTCTTTCTCTCGTCCCTTTCTTCTTATTCGACACTATATGCGGAAGTCCGCATGTCAGACGAATTGTGATGTCGGCAGCGGCCAAACATTTGACTCCGATGACTTTGGAGTTGGGTGGAAAAGGCCCTGCTATTGTTGATTCCCTATCCTCCTCATGGGACAGAGGAGTACTACTTCACAAGTTCAATTTATTTGAGTATGCTAACAACTGTTTATTCTCTTCCTGAACAATACACTTATTTTTGCTCTATGTTAATTAAACTACCAAGGTGGCTGCTAAACGAATTATTGTGGGGAAATTTGGGACTTGTGCTAGTCAGGCATCCATTGCTGTCGATTATATTCTTGTTGAGAAAGGATTCGCTTCAACATTGGTACGTTTCCTGAGCAATATTATACAATTCAGCAACTAACACTAGTGCAAAAAAGGCTTTTAAGACCGGACAAAAGAGGGGTCGTAAGACCGGATATGCGACCGGTCTTGTTCCAACCGGTATTAAAAGTCTACCATTTAAGACCGGACTCGAACCGGTCTTAAAGAAACTCTTTTAAGACCGGACATTTAAAAACTTGGGTCTTAAAAAGTTGTACTAAATGAAGCCGAAATATTTTTTGTTCGGTCCTAAAGCTCGACTTTTAAGACCGGTAAAAAATAGGCCGCTCTTAAAAGATCGTAATTATAAGACCGGATAAGACACATACGGTCTTAAAAGACTGACTTTCAAGAGTGGATGATAAATACATCCGGTCTTAAAGATTTTTATTTAAGACCGGACTTCTAAATATACCGGTCTTAAAAGACCAACTTTTAAAACCGGGTTTAATATCAAAACTCAAAAGTCGTCCTGACCTTTAAGACCGATCATATAATTACATCCGGTCTTAACAAGTGAACATTTAAGACCGGCTTATTATTTCCGGTCTAAATTTTCCCGAATTTTTCCCCGTTTGTTCTTCCCGATTATATATATATATACACAAATCCACCACCCAATCCAAAGACATAAAAGTCGATACTTTAAGCTACAAGCTATGAACAATTATTTGAATAAATTGAATTGGAAAAAGAATACAAATATTATTCACCATGAGCTATTTGGCCTCTTAATTAATGATTACTATGACTACAACACCTAAATTAATTCATACAATAAGATAACTTACTTACAAATACAATAAGTTACAAGTACAACATACATGCGCCCAAAATAATATTCACCATGCCTTCATCTGATTCCCCCACCTAACAACGTAACATCCTCTTATATAACATGCCCCTTTGGATCGGATCCCGCCACAAAAATAAAACAAGAACAAAATTCATAGTCGAGTGACATTAACTATGAACATAGATAAAAGGAATATAATATATATAGTTAAAGCCTTAAAGTCTTCAAAGAAATCTGCATATGAATATTACCTTATGAATTGACTCTTTTATAAAGTGATATCTTCCCATATCCCTTCTTGATGATCACTTCTTATGTCGAGTTCATTATCCGCTTCATCTTCTTCGTTCATGTCCGGTAGACCCCTTGAAAAAGTAGTACTCTCAGGAATACCATAATTTGAATTCATTTCCTCATCAATATCAATGACCCTCTTTCCTTGGAGAGCTACGAGACCACATTTTATTTTCTTGATCGGTGATATAGAACACTTGTTTTGCCTGGTCTCGCCATAATAAAAGGTTCATCTCCAAAACTTCTACCATTGACATCGACTAATGTAAATCCTAGCCGATCGATCCGAACACCATTATTGACATTAACCCACTTGCATTTGAAAATGGGAAATCTAATTTTTACATAGTCCACCTCCCAAATCTCTTCAATAACCCCATAATATGGCATGACCGCCAATAAAGGGCTCTTGTCTTTCGAACCGGAGAAGTGCATAGATTCAGCCTCTAACATAACACCACCGTTCCGGGATTGTCGTATCATCTAGGGACTTCGTGTAAAATGTATAACCATTGATCACATACGAATTCCAACTTATGACATGAACCTCGGGACCACCTCGCTAACCATTTGATTGTATCGAAACATATTCCTCTCCCTCGACCTTTTGTTTGAACTAGTTTGCAAAAGTTACATTATGCTCCCTAATCAACCTTTGTTCGGTCATTCGATTATTTTCTTTCCTTACGTGCTTTATGTGCAGCTATGCTGGCTTGAACTTCATCGACGTTATTCAAGATGTATAAGTGGACTTGTGACAATTCATCAGGATCCACACTCTTTACGGAAGCCCCTCGTCTACCCCCATCAGCATGCTAACGTTTTGGAAGCCCAATATGTCTTACTTTGGCCAAATAATTTTGACAAAATTCCATGGCTTCTTCAGAAACATATTTCTGAACAATCGATGCTTCTGGCCGGTATGCGTTCTTCACGTACCCTTTTAGGAATTTCATAGATCTTTCAATTGGGTACATCCACCGTAAATGGATAGGGCCGCACATCTTTATCTCCCTCACTAGATGAACAATTAGATGAACCATGATGTCAAAAAATGTAGGAACAAAAAGCTTCTCAAGGTGGCACAAGATAAATATCCTTCATTCTCCAATTCATCCAACTTTTCAATCTCGAAAACTTTACCACAAAGCGCATTGAAGAAGACACAAAGTCTAGTCAAAACGACCCGAAGATCATATTCGACGATGCCTCGAATAGCTATTGGGAGTAGCTGTTGCATCAAGACATGACAATCATGAGACTTTTGGCCTACTAATTTCAAGTCCTTCATCGATACAAGCCTCTTCAAATTTGAAGAATACCCCGTGGGAACTTTTGTGCCATGTAAACACTCACAAAAACTTCGTTTCTCATCCTTAGACAAAGTATGAGAAGGGGGGGACAATAAGTTCTCTTCCCATCTCGGCCTTGGATGTAACTCTTCGCGTATTCCCATTGCTATCGATCCAATCTTGCCTTCACACCATCCTTGGAACTACCTTGTATGTTGAGAAGCGTGCCGACAATACTATCACATACGTTTTTCTCCACATGCATGACATCAATACTTGTGTCTCACATCAAGATTGCGCCAATATGGAAGATCGAAGAATACAGATCTCTTTTTCCATATATTTGTTTCTTTTCTACTCTTTGCGGTCTTACCAAAGACGACATTGATATTTTTCACCTTTTCATAAACTTGCTCCCCAGTCAATGCCACCGGAGCATTTTCATACTCTTGGCCACCAAAAAAGGCTTTCTTTAATCGACGATATGGGTGGCCCCGTCTAAGAAATCTCCTATGTCCAAGATAAACCGTCTTTCTTCCATGTTGAAGTTGATGGTAGCGTATGCCTTCTTCACAAACCGGACATGCTTTATGGCCTTTTACACTATACCCTGACAAGTTCCCATAAGCTGGGAAGTCGTTTATAGTACAAAATATCATGGCTCGCATTTTAAACACCTCCTTCTTGAAAGAGTCAAAAACATCAACACCTTCGCCCACAACTCCTTCAAGTCTTCAATCAAGGGTCAAAGGTAAACATCAATGTCATTTCCGGGTTGTTTCGGTCCCGAAATCAACATAGACAAGCATGATGTACTTTCGTTTCATGCATAACATTGGAGATAAGTTGTAAATAATCGCAGTACGGGCCATGAACTATGTATGCTTTGCTAAGGCTTCCATATGGATTCATGTCATCCGTGCTAAGGGCAAGCCTAAGGTTCCTAGGTTCTTCACCGAAGTTCGGAAATAATTGATTGATTTTCTTCCATTGAGAAGAATCGGCCGGATGTCGAAGCCTTCCATCAGAAATCCTCTCATCTGCATGCCACCTCAAATTTTTTTGCATCATTTTCATTCGCAAACAACCGCTTGAACCTTGGTATGATTGGAAGATACCACAACACTTTTGCAGGTCCCTTATTTGACTTGTACCTTGGGGTTTCACATTTGGACATAATTCTCGCTTCTCTTCAAACTCTTTTCTATACAATACGCAATCATTCGGGCATGCATGGATCTTTTTGTACTCCATCCCCAGTGGACAAAGTATTTTCTTAGCATCATAGTATCGATGCGGCAACACATTATCATCCGGAAGCATGTCCTTAAAAGCCTCAAGCATTTCGAAAAACTCTTGTCGCTCCATCCATGACGTGCCTTCAAGCTTACCAATTTCAATATAGCATTCAACAATTGGTATTTTTTACACCCACGGTATAGAGGGTCTCGCATCACCGCACATATTACCATATGCATGTGATTGATGAAAAGCCTCTTCTCCTACATCACGGATAATGTCCTCTATGTGATCATCCATATCCGTGTCATTATCATCAAAGGCCACTTCCCTATGTTGAGACCCACTTGGTATTTTTTCACCATGCCATACCCATACTGTATAAGTCTTACAAATTCCTTCACAAATTAAATGTGTGTGTATAACTTTAGGACTTAGTCGCCTCTCATTCAAACATTTTACACAAGGGCAATAAAACTTCCCACCCTCAGCATGGGCATTTTGTTTAGCAAATTTTATAAAGTCCCTCACCCCATTCTGATATTCAACACTCGTCCGTTTAGCATTTATCCAACTGTGATCCATAGTAGAATTCCTATATATATAGACGGAAAGATTTAACATACATATATATGCTCAAATGTCGGTTATGTCTTTTTTTTTTCCTTTTTTTTTCGGATAAACTTGCTCATTAAATGCAGAACGAAGAATCACTTTTGGTCATAAATGTATCGCAGTGAATCCAAGAACCAAAATAAATGCATGACGAGGAAATTAAATGCATCGCGTGAAGGTCTTGTGGACTCACCGTAGCATATAAATTCAAATGCGTTTGCTTAGTCTTTCTTCTCCCGCCACGAACGTTGATGTTGCGGAGACAGAAGAGTAACCTAAAAACATTTATTGGTCAGTTGGGTAGGTCTAAAGTGCAATTATAATCTTCAAAATACAATATCCATTAACAACACGAAAAACCCACAAAACATTTGATCGATTTCGCTCAACCCAGGAAAACCCGAACGATGAGCAAGAAAATCATAAAGTTATATAACCGAAACACCTCTTACAGCTTGGTCTATAGACGTTTAGCTAAGGAACTAGAAAGTGATTGTCGAGAAAGCAACCGAACCAAATACGAAGTGGCGACGTAACCCGAGTAACACTTTAGGCGCGACAAGAGAAGTTCGAGAGGGGAAATTTAATATTCCGCGCGACGTAGCGAGACATGTTTTATATTTTGGATTTTATTAAGACTGGAGTTTTATAATACTCCGGACCTAAATTGAGACAATTAAACCGAGTTCATTAAAAAGTAGACGGTTCTATATATAAAATTTTTTAAGACCGCCGTTTTATAATACTCCGGTCCTAAAATTCCTCGTTTATGTGATTTCTAAAAAAGGATTTGGCGAGCGCAAAGAATCGAATGAATAAAAATTTAAGGAAAACTGGAGTTTCTTTAATTACATATATTACTTGCATATGCACGTACACAAGAAACAATACAAAACAAAAACAAGCGAGAAAATTATCAAAAACAAGAATCTAACTAAACATCTCCTAAAGCTTATTATCCTCCAAAGCCTTGGCGATTTCGACGTGAACACCATTAATTTCCCGGGAGATCGGCAAGTTTCTGTCTTACTCGAATCAGCCACAATGCTTCATTAGAGGAAAGAGGAGAGGGTCGGTAATAGTCGCGGTGGGGCCAAGAGGTTGGAGAGGGGGAGCGGGAACCTCTTCATCATCCGAAGAAATAACAATGGGTCCAACGACCCGAGACTCTTCTCGTCACAATAGGACGGACTCTCGATGGAGGAGGCGCACCGTATAACGATCGGCGGAAGGCACAAGCATCACGACTAAGAGCACCCCTACGAGCGGTTCTCTTGTATCTAACCATGGTTTGAGCAGTTGGGGCAGAGAGGTATGAGGAGTTAATTAATAGAGGCAGAGAGCTGTTCTCAGATAGCCACATACGTAGTTTGGAGTTACGAGGTAGTGAGGAATTAATAAGGAGTTATAGGTACGCGGTATAAAATTCCATTATTTAATATTTTTACAATTCATTTTATTTTAAGACCGACATTTTATCATTAACCCGGTACTTATAGGTATGCGGTATAAAATTCTATTATTTATTTTTTTTAAGACCGATCTTTTATAATAAGTCCGGTCCTAAAAGTCTTACTTTTAAGACCGACCTTTTATCATTTACCCGGTACTTACACACTGTTCAAATGAATGATGCGAGTCTCTTCGGCTTCCGGATAAACTTCCCAACTAGGCGTCTCCTCGTATTCGATGAACAATGCGTCTCCTCGTTAAAGCTTCCGCGTTTCACATTGTTCGGGATGGGTTCTCTATTTAAACCCGTTGTTACCGTACTTTCTTCACATTCTTCTCCCCCGGTCCTCCGTTTCCTCTTCCTCCTCCTCTTCAACCTCATCCCCCACCGTAATGGCTGCTCCCCCAGTCCTCCGTTTCCTCCTCCTCCTCTTCAACCTCGCCCCCTCCGCCACCGCCTCCTCCAAATCCGACCGTGAAGCGTTGGTGCGATCATCAGTGGCCCGCGTCGATCAAATCGATCGACATTTGGGCCAATTGGTTCAGCTTGCTCATACTATGAACAACAAGCTGAACATGGTACTCCATGCCAATGGCGTGAAGTATGATCCCGCTGAAGACGACTCCGACGACTCGACAACTCGATGACTCGACGCCCCCTCCCTCTCGACTACGAAAGGGATTAGTTTCTTTTTTTGTTGCATTTTTATTTTGTTTTTTTTTTTTGATCGCGCCCCTATAGGCGCGTAAAAAAATTAGTAAATAAAATATTTTTAAATTTTTTCTCGTGTGAGTTTAGTACTTTATCCATTATCTCGAACTGGAAAGCAATAAACAAGGCAACTATGAAGGATGGATAATGGCGACTAAAAAACCTAAAATAAAAGAACGAAGACTTTAGTTAGTAAATCGACGGTCCTAAAAACACCGCCATTTTTGTCGACTTTGGTTTCCATATCCGATTGCCTCTTGTCCTTTTCATTCTCGTCTTTCTTTTTCCGACAAAAAGGAAACAAACAAAACATTGTCCTCGTGTAAATCCAACAACGAAATTCACATAATACGCTTAAGAACATACAAAAAAAAAGGATCTTTTACCTTATTCGGATAAGAACAAACAAAGTGACTATTCTTCTCAAGGTTGGACCTTTGTTATCGTCGGTTTTACCTCCCCATGTTAGAAACAAAGTGTCCTTTTCATTATCTTCCTTCTTTTTCCGACAAAAAGACAAAAGACAAAATAAAAGGGACACCGATAATGCTTTTCACACATGGAGAGGTAAAAACAAAGATAATGAAGGACCTAGCTTGAGCAACGCCGTAACCTCGGTTGTCTTCAACCCTATCCATTTAATTTGTGTGAAAAGAGGTATTTAAAGGTGATTGACTTTTAAGATCGCACAAATAAAAACATACGGTCCTAAAAGTTAAGCGCACTTGTAAGTAAAGGACTTTTAAGACCGATTATTTATAATAACACGGTCCTAAAAGTTCCTGTGAATTTTAAGACCGACCTTTTATAATACGTCAGGACCTAAAAGTTCATGCGGACTTTTAAGCTTTTAGGAGCGGACACTAAAGCAATATACGGTCCTAAAAGTCTCATACTTATTACACCGAAGACTTTTGCGGACCTTTAAGACCGGACATGCTGTTAATGAATGGTCCTAAAAGTCTCAAATTTCCAACACTAAATTAAATAGCTATATCCACCATCCAATAATACATTCAGAAACCCAAAATGGACACAAGAAAATTGTTCGAAAAATTAACTAAATTTATTTATTGAATTTTACATTGCCTATGTATATTTACAAATGAATTGTTCAAAAAAATAAACAAATTTACGAGAAGATCGATTATTGTTGCTACGTAATATACTTACAAATGAATTTAGACATTAATTATTGTCCTTTTTGTGACTCTAAGATCGACCATAGAGATATTCACAAAACACATTGCGTATGTGCTCCGCTTCATCATGAGAAAAGGGAGTTTTGCATTGAAACATCTCGTAACATCAAAGACAAAGAATCGAATTAACTTGCGTGCATATTTCATTTGTAACAAAGTCGAAACTGAATTAATTTGCATAATATGTAACATCAAATACATTTACCTTTGCAGTTAATTTAGTATCCCCTCGCGTGGTAATATCATACATGTGTTTCATGATTTACTGGCCATATAAGTTGGACGCCTTGGTGGTTGCCGACGGGTCTAAAAAGAACAAGAAATATATATAAGAGCATATATATATATATATATAATGATGACAAGTTCACAAGGCGTGTGCTACAAATATTGTACCAACCTCGGTCATGTACCATATGGGGTTGTCCCGAGTACCACGCCTTTTCTTTTCTACTCTTTGGAAGGTCCTCATGGCACTATCATCAAAATCACAAATTTATCAATGATTCACCGAAAATTCACAGCGAGATTTCGAAAAGAGAATCAAAATGACATGCTTACTCGTTGATGGTCTCGCACCAACGTAGGCAATGGCTCACCATGAGTGGAGCATAAGAAGATAACTTTATGCTCCTCCATGCACATGAGGACCAATCGCCGATGGCGGCTGAAAATTCACAAAGATAAAACTATACTCGGTGATATATGTAGCGAGAATTAAGTAAATTGCGGACAAGATTTTTGATATGTACCGTGGAAGAATGGATAAAAGTACAACTTTCTTTTCACTTCACACAACCTCTTTGATATGTACTCTGTCTCTCCTCCATGGATGTTTGACTTGAATAGACAGGGCACAAGAATCCAAAATCGTTGATCCCGCCATTTTGAACCAATTCATGATGCAAGAACCTACAATAATGACATCGATCAGGGAATTAGTATATATGTATGTATGTCTAAACGATGCATTTAAATTATGTACTCATAGATAGAAGATACTTACTTCATAAAAATTTGAACAACTGCATCAGTAAGCTCCTGTCGAGGAAGCAGCAGGGACTCAACATCAACGGTGTCAACTTGAACGGGCTGAGGATGAGGGACGCCTACTACTTCATTGGCGAGCCACGATTTATCCTTAAAATATCCACTCTTCATCGATCGGATATTTTTTCCCCGGGCAGACCAACTTAGCGATGGGGATAGAGCTTGAGGAGGGATGGAGCTTAACGAGGGGATGGAACTTGAGGAGGAGGGTTGAAGCTTCGGGAGCGGTAGAGACATGTACAAGCATCACGGCCAAGGGATGAAGGTTCCCTTGACATCACTCACAAGCTTCAGCTCATCACTTTGGAGAGGGAGCGGTGCATCAATGATCACCTTTTCAACTGACACTCTGACTTCATCATCAGGCATTTGTTGGTGGTGTATAGTTGATCCCAAGTTGTGAACAGTCCCTTTTGCAACCAATAATCGTCCATCATGATGATCGGGATCCTCCACATAAAGGTCACAAGGTTGCTCTGACTGTCCAACAATGCAGCTCCCTCTAGTGCTCTGCTGCACGGTTGCGGAGTGAGTGTGTGTGAAGGGAACACCGGTCTCGGACGATTGCTCAAAAGCAGCCTCATCTCGACTCGGTTCCTCCCTCATCCGGCTCATCTAGGATTGAAACATTGCAGTCATTGATGCTTCTTTAACAGCCAGCGTCTGGTCCATCTCCTCTCGGGTAACCATACTTTGTCTATGGCGTTTGGATGTACCAAAGACTTGCTTTATGCCTACCCGTCCTCCAATCCCCCTTACATGCCCCGGGTGATCCGGTTTTCGGCCGCAACGGTCGAACATCATTCCTCCCGTCCGACACAAAAGATCCCTCTGCTTCTTTCTTTTTAAGATCTTCCTGTAAGATACAGATAACGAGAAGCTTAGTAATGAAACATGTTTAGTAACTAAAAAATAACAATAACGATACTTACAATTCTTTCAACAACTAGATGAGTTTGTTCACTCGTGTAGGCGCCGCTTGGCTTTTGCCGAATATGCAACCACAACTCCTCGCGACGTATTGGAGATGGAGGAGCATGTATCACGAAGGATTGGATTCTCGCTTCATCATCCAATCTCTTCCACTTGGCCGCCATCAAATCTTTTTCGGCCTTTTGATATCCGCATGAGAAGCCCTATGAGGGCAATCATTCTTTCTACCTATCTCCCGTGCTTGTTCCCTTCTTTTCTCGTGAATCGGGATTGAAAACATCTATTAATTATGAATTCCAGCCATGCATGTCACTAACGAAATTAGAGAACTTTTGCTTCATATGAACGTCAATCAAACAAGTCAAATTTTCACTTCATCAAGTTTCAACATTTTATTTAAGGAAGATGTAGAATTGTATAAGAAATTGGAGCTATGTTTTGTAGTGCTAGCTAGATAGATAGGTTAAGAAATAAAAGAGAATTATGCTTACGAGAATAATACAAACTTGATCCTTTTTAAGGCATCCAAATGGGATCAAGCGAGTCCCCATTAGATAGTAACAATTGGGTATATAAAGTTTCCCCCTTTTAAGACTATTCATTTCCTCCTTTGCAAGACAAACCATTACACAATTAATACCTTCTCATCGAAATTTACCTTTTCAAGGTTGACATATCGACTTGCATAGACAAAGGCGGGAAATGTATACTTCTATTCACACACCGAACCATTCTATAACTAACAGATTACATGAACACAATAACATTCACATATCCGCATAGGTTAATAAGCAAACAAAAGGGAAAACAAAACTAAATATAAACTCACCAGAGCTTCAGGAGTGGTCCGCAGAAGAACAATTGTCGCCAAATTCTTTCATCAATAAATGTGTAAACTTCCCAAGGATGTTTGGCAGGCGGAACCTCGGAGAAAATATACGTGTTAGCGAGAAAGGTCTTAAACTTCCTCCACCGATCAGCACAATAAGACAATGTCTTGTCTTTCAACTTCGACGATCGGGGACAAACAGTATGTAACCCGGATAGTCTCCCAAATAGGATCCTTTACATTCTTAGAGTCCACACTTTTCCACTCATCCGTCAAGATGCTAACCTTGCTGCGTGCTAGACATACCGACAAAACTATTATATTTGCTTTTATTAGGACCGACGGTTCCAACCTTGCATCAAACTGAATCTCGAGCTTTGACCCGAAGTTCGACTTAGGGTCACATCCATCATTCGTGTGCCTCTTCTACCACGGCGTGCGGGCGATTACGAGCCTCATTGTGAGATGAAGAGGGTTCGTTCTCACTCACACATGAATAGAATAGAATCATTTTCACCGTCCATTTTCGAGACAGGGAAGAGAGGAATGCCCGAGAAAATGAGAGAGTAACGGGGGCTGATGGTACGTGGGCGAGGAAGAGAGGTAATGCAACAGGAAGGGTTTTGGAACGTGAACAGAGGTTCTCTACAGAGTAACAAAAGCTTTCGTGTGAAGAAATGTATATCTTGCTTTTATTTTTAAGAACGGATGCAAAAGAGATGGTCTTAATATTTACATTAATCCCGGTCATATTAAAAGTCCGAACTTAAAAGTTTAACCTTTAAGACCGTTCCTTATAAAACGCCGGTCTTAATATTAATGAACTTTTTTCGTACCGGAAGTATCATATGTCCGGTCTTAAAAGAAAACTTTTAAGACCGTCTTTTTCGTAAGTTCGGTCTTAAAAATTTAGACTTTTTATATTTAAATTTTTCCTTATTATGTTTTACAAAATGAGAAAATATAAGTACGGCTATATGAGATATATTTAGTAAGTAATTGAAATTTCAATTCACTTTTTAAGACCGGTTGTTTTTTAGTCGGTCTCAATAATGTTTTTAAGAACGGTGAGAAATTGGTCCAGTTCAAGAAGTTCTTTATATTTACGGAACTGCCACCGGTCATTCCTTTAAGACCGGGGTGTCGATTCTCCGCTCTAAATGAGGCGGTCTTAAAGCCTTTTTTTGCACTAGTGTAATTTCGTTGCTCTCTGTATATTTACTATGTTCTTCATTAGGTGGAATTGATAAAGGTTTGGATCAAAAAGATGTTCGGAGAAAAGCCATCAGAATCCAACACCATTTCCAGGATAATTAATAAACAACACTTCTTCTGACTTAAGAATCTTCTGTCAGATCCAAAGGTCAAGGAATCCGTAATTTATGGCGGCTCAATGGATGAAGAATACTTGTAATTGATCCTCTCTACTCTATCACTTAATGTCTGCCAAACAAATTGAGTTGTTTTCACCGGAAGCACAATCGGCATCTCACCTTCATCTCAATCGATTAGAAATCCCTATTACTTGCATCCTAATAAGAACCCTTCTCTGATTCTCGTCTCTCCAATTCTTACTAGACATAATTTTCACTCATGGGCAAGAGCCATAAGAATGGCTTTGATGTCGAAGAACAAAGTCAGATTCATTGATCAATCTATTTTAGTTCTAGCGAACTTTGATCCTCTCTTCTCTGCTTGGGAACGCTGCAACATGATGGTGCTATCGTGGCTGACTCGTTCCATTTCACCTTCACTCGCCCAAAGCATTTTGTGGATTGATAAGGCTTCCGACATTTGAGAGGATTTGCATGCACGTTTTTCTCAGAATGACATTTTCCGGCTTGCCGACCTACAAGAGGATATTCAAGGATTGAAGCAAGGTGATCTCCCTGTAAGTGATTACTTTACCAAATTGAAAATCCTTTGGGATGAATACCTCAATTTGAGACCTTTGATTTTCTGTACATGTAATCTAAAATGTTGTTGTGGTGTGATTGAAACATATAAGAAGCATGTTGAACGAGATTATGTCATTAGGTTTTTTAAAGGTTTAAGTGACAGATTCTCTTCGGTGAAATCACAGATAATGTTGATAGATCCATTACCTTATATTAATCGTGTGTTTGCTCTAGTTCAACAGCAATAGAGAGAAATGGGATATCATGTTACTGATGTAAATGATTTGTGGCTAAGTCCTTTGTACCACATGCCCTTGTCTCTGGTTTGCCTAAGCCAAATTACACTGCCTCTGGAAAGCAATGTACATATTGTGGGAAAGGTAAACATACTGAGGCAACATGTTATAGGAAACATGGTTTCCCATCGGGTTTCAAATTTTGGAACTCCAATGTCAATTCTGTATCATCTGATGATGTTTCTGGTAAGAGTTCTACTGAACCTATTCGGGTAGCTAATCAAACATATAGTTTCACACAAGAACAATATCAAAAATTGTTGGCTTTGTTCAGCCTGATACACCTTCTTCTCTGCCTAAAGTCTCTGTTGATAAAGTCTCTACAAATGGTGACATTCTATCTCATTCAATTTATTCTTATTATGATTTCTAGATCGTAGACTCTGGTGCTACTGATCCTATATGTTCTAATCTTTCTCTATTTGCGTCTTATAAGCAAATTCAAACCATTTATGTTAATCTTCTTGATGGTACTAGAGTACTAGCTACCTATAATGGCATTGTTCAGTTTTCTAGTTCTTTTATTATTCAGGATGTTCTCTATGTCCCAAATTTTCATTTCAATCTTATCTCTGTTTCTAAACTTACATTCTCTCTGTTTTGTATTGATGATTTTATGACTATATGTGTGCTGAAGGTGAAACTTTAATTTATGAAATTGAGTGATTGATGTGAGAGTATGAATATAGAGGTTATCTAAGGATTTTAATGAGTGATTTGGGCTCATGAAAAGTGATCTATGACCTTAGATTGTTCAGGTTAAGGATTGTTAAGAACATTAGGATGTTGATGATAATGGTTGTAGAGAAAATTGGGTTTTTGGGAGTTGAATTGTATAACTTATTTATTTTATTGTTGTATGTGATTGATTGATATTGACATTGATAATAGAGAGCTTTCTTGTGTCAGGCGATCGCTCGTGCTTTGCTTTTCAAGTTAAGGTTAAGCTTGGAGTTAAAGTAACTAAGGTTAATTTACTCTATATGCCTGCTTTAAGACATAAGGTGTTTTCTAAACCTTACTTTCATCTATACTATTTTTATGTGTTTTGAAAAATTATGTGTATGTTTGAATATGAATTTAGTTCAATGAAACATTGTATTTTCCAACTTATATATATATAAGTGGAGATTATGATTAAGATTGTTACTTTTGTTATGGTCATGATGTTTGTGATGGAATGTTGTATATGGAATGATAATCTTGTAAAATGTGTTCGAAAACTAGATTGATATATTGTTTTTTTTTTTCCTTTTTTTATGGCATATGTGAAAGAGATATGGTGAAATTGTGTCCATCGGCTCTCTCGTTCCTGGCTCAGATTTTGAGTTGAGTGTTTTGGGAGGACACCTCCCTGTTACGGTATATCGGTGGTGGCATGGGAGCAGTATTCTTAAAGTGACTGGCTAACCTTTAGCTAGGTATATTAGCACTGATAGCTAGTACCATGTCTAAAAGATATAAAGAGGAGCATAATGGATGAGTGGGGATGGTCCTAATCGTTGAAATTATTATATAATATTTAATTATTCAAAATATTATTATTATGTTAGTTAAACCTACTTTTCGACTTGCAATCCTTTCCGCATGTTTTATAAATTGATTTTGGTTACTAAGACTTTACGTCTCACCCCGTCGTTGTTAATATTTTTCAGGCGAGGAATTTTGCTAGAGGTTAAGGGAAGCATTCAGAAGCATAGGCATCGTGAGCTTTGTAGGCCTTTTTTGGTATTGGTGATGTATTGATTTCTATATTGTCATTCTAAGGTCTTCATGTTTTTGAAATACTATATTTATTGCTTTAGACAACAATTTAAACATTGTTGGGCCTAAAGCCTTATTTTGTATACTTTGATGTTTTGGTAAATCTACAATCATACCTTGTGTTGGAAATTGTTTTGTGTAGGCATTTTATTGTGAAGTTCATTATCGTAAAACTCATGGGTGATGATTTCTCCTGTTTGTTTATTTGTGCCCAGAGTAGTGGATTCTCTATAGTGGGTTTTGTGCCCTGAACCCCAAAGTGTTTTCTTAGAAGAAATTGTTTTCGATTATCACTTTCTTAATCAAGTTTTTAAAACTATTATGGATAATTGTTGTTTGTGAGAAGGGTCTTTTCAGATGCCACCTAGTGGATCGTCTTATCGAGCGAGGTGCATTTTCGTAAAAGTATATATACTTCAAAATCCAGATTCACCCTTGATGACCTATATATCATTTTGCTAATTTATTAGACATTTTGGGGGGTTTTGGTGACTCAAATGGTTTATTTATTTATTTTTTTTGTCATTTTCCCTTCAATCTTTTATAAGATTATTACTATAAATATAAATAAGTAAAGTACAAAGTATAAGCTCTTAAAATCCAAGCTACACAGTTCATAATTGCAATAAAAAAAATATTTTAAATTTATAAAATATAATAACAACAACAATAATAATAATTTTATAGAATATTAAATCTAAATCATTAATCTCATGATCTACGGTTGGAGATAATTATTGGAAGATAATGAGAAATAGAAAAAGGAATCCTTTCCTTGTAAGTCCATAGTATTCTTGGGTACGTACCACATTTTTTTAAATATTTTTTACCAATCCACAATTCTTAATTAATTATGTAGAAATATATGTTATAAATATTTTTTTAGCCGAGATATTGTCCTAAATTTAATCTTGAGATAGTTTTATTGCAGAATGATAAGTATATTGTAATTAAGATTTGATACATATAAATATAATGATGTTATGCATGTATGTGTATTTTTCTTTTCAATTAAAACATGAAAACCATATAGTCTTTCAATAAATATTACTACAAAATATATAGAATAAAATTATAATGGTGCTCCTTTGTGCAAATTTTTTTCTATCTGGAAATATGAGTAAAAAACCAACCCACTATTAAAATGATGAGCCAATTTTGTTTATCAAAAGTAAAGAGCCAATTTTGGCTTGGCCTACTTAACTTGTAAATAAGTAGTCTGGTTTTCTATTCTTTATTTCTTTTATAAGAATGTTCTATTCTTTATTACCATCTCTACTTCTGAGCTCTAATATTAGAACATGAAAAAATTAGGCTGGCTTTTTTTTTTTTTAGGGAAAATCCCATATAAAGCTATTTAAAATAGAAAAATTCTAAATCAGGTTGATAAATTCAACAAATCATTAATTAAGTCAACAACCCAATTTAGGATTTCAAGATCTGTGTAAAATAACTTTAATGCCCCTCATCTCTTTTCTTCCAAATTTTTCTTCTCTCCCCTCTTAAAAGAGTATTATTGTTTTATAACTTTATATAAAAGGATAATCAAGAATAATTCAAGTATGTCATGCCATAATAGTATCATTGATATCAATTAAATATATTTTAATTGAAAGTCAATTAATTGTATTAATGATAAAAAAAATGTGAGGTTTTTTTTTAAAAAAAAAAAAAAAAAAAAAGAGAAAGTTGTTATTTTTATAGGGTGAGATAAAGGGGGAAAAAGCATATCTCATACCAACTTCACCCTTTGCAAAATTGGATTGAAATAAAAGTCATTTTTACCAATATTAACCTAAACCAAAATAATTTTCCTTAACACATTGTGAGTTTTTAGATAGTAATTTAGTTAATATTTCAATTTTAATTTTTTCAATTCCTTAATATAAATCAGTAATATTATTTATCTTTTTTACAAACGTTTAAATTTCATATACTTCTATGGGTATTTCAGAAAAAAGATGTAAAATGCACTTATAATTTCATAAAACAGTTTACATCAATATAAAAATTTCCAAAAAAAAAAAAAAAAAAAAAAAAACATATATATATGTGAGTGAAAAATATAGAAAAATTCATACTTAATTAATATATTTACC
Organism: Acacia acuminata; assembly: GCA_019022655.1. Lineage (NCBI taxonomy): Eukaryota > Viridiplantae > Streptophyta > Magnoliopsida > Fabales > Fabaceae > Acacia > Acacia acuminata. The sequence goes on along the minus strand of JAFJYI010000285.1, from coordinate 953,818 downwards.
AAAATATGTCCTTTTTATAGTGACATATATTATAAGTTTTCTTTTAAAAAAATTGTTCATGTTAATAAAATGAACTCTTTGCTGAAAATATTGTAGGTTTTTATTCTTATGATGATATACTTAATATATTTAAACGAATCATATTTTGTTGTATTAAAATTAATTTTGATATATACATGGGAAACATAAGTTAGGGAGTAATAAAATTCATTAATGAGGAGAGAGGAGAGGGTATTAAAGTTATTTTACCCATATTTTAAAATCTTGAATCGGGTTAATGACTCAATTAAAGATTTATTGAATTTACCAACCCGATTTAAAAATTTTCTATTTTAAGTAGTTTTATATGGGATTTTCCCTTTATATATAGCACAAGAATTCTAAAATGAATTCCTACATTCCAATCCTAAATAGATTTTAGTTTGTAATCATAATAAAACAAAACTCACTCCATTTTATAGCATTAACAAAAAATGTTCATAATGGCTGTCTACATTAGTTTCTTTTCCTTCTATATTCAATTAACTTGCTTCAGACGCACCATCATAGGAAAAGGAAAAGGAGAAAATAAATTCAATCCTATGAACACCACCCAAAGTGACGGAAATCAAAGAGAAAAGAGAGATAATTTCAAGCAGAGCATTTACCCACATATAAACGTCCTCAGTGAAAATGAAAAATAGGGAAGAAGAGTTTATTCATTCCAACAACAATCAAGGCATCAATAATCCCACCGAAAATAATGCTGACAGCAAAGAGATGAAAAACAAAATGATAATTCCCCTGCTCTCACACAAAACGGCACAAAACAGAGAAGAAAAAGAGCAGTAGAGGGACCGTGAGAGGAGGAGGAAGTCTGAGGTGGTGGTTCTTGGTAAGAATACTGGCGACAAACCGAAGAGCACGGAGGAGAACTACAAAAAGAGAAAGAGTAGGAATTAAATTTCCATATGCACCCTCTTCTTGACATTGAAGTCGGTGGGTTTTGGGGAAAATTTGATCCTTCTCGGACTCCCCGTTTTCTTTTGCGCTTGGCTGACCTTTTTGGCTTATGGGAGCAATCAGATGGGTTTTGTCTTGAACCCATGTAAAATCTATTTTATAATATTTCTATTCCACCTCCTCTCCAATTATTAATTTAATGCCCCCTTATGGCCAAAATTCCTTCTCCATCCTCCCATCCTTAAGATCACGCCACATAGGTAATTCATAAGGTCATGGATTGTACTTTCTAAACATAAATTATGATACTGAATTTTAATTTTCTCAATTTGTATGGGATTAATCTTCTACAATTTTTTTTTTTTTTTTTTTTCTACAATTTTTTTTTTTTTTTTTGTGTAACGAAATTTTCTTATTTAAAATTTCTGGGACATTACAATGCAATTTTTATTTTGTTTTACCTAAGTGCGATGGAGTTAGTAATGTTAAGTCATGCTTCCTTCGATTCATTTCATAAGATCCAAATAACTGAATTGTGTGGGTTAAGGAATCTGTTAAAACCCGGTATGATGCACAGTCTTGTGGAAACTAAATTAAGAAAACTTATACTACCTCTGGTCCTAATTATAGGAATATTTTTATAGTGTAATAAATTGCACAATAAAAGTGTTCTTATAATTAGAATTGAAAGGAGTACTATCTTATAAAAAAAAATGAAAACATACATAATTATTATTGTTGGAGCAATATGTTTTTTTTTTTGTTACTAAAATTTTTGGAAAAGGGTTGGGTTCACCCACGATTTAAGGGTAAAACGAAATCTCTCTTCCTCCTAGGTCATATCGATGGTGCAATACGTTTGAAACAACTAATACCTAAAAATGTCTAAGCAGTGGGATCGTCCTTGATTCTATCAATTATTGGCCAGGTTTAAAAATGTCAAAACATATTTATTCAAGGAGTTGTGGCGATGAATATAATGCAATTCCGTTGAACCCACAAATTCTACATTTACTTAGATATCATAAAAACACATTGTATTTTATCATTTTAAAGTCAATTCACTAAGATATTATCCAAGCACGTTTCGAGGATTAAAAGGACATGAAGCCACAGTTGTAAATTTCATTACGAAACATTGCAAAATATTGCAAAATATAAAAGGGGTCACATCATGATTAAAGATGGCCGCCAACCAAATCCTAAACAACTATTCATCATGAACATCATACAAATAACTAGAAACAACAAGTCTAATAACTTTGTTGATACAATTCAAACTGACATAATAAAGAAAGATTAATAGAGCTTTGAAGGCCACCACAACTTGAACAATATGAGGTGGACAATTATTAATGTAAGCAGAAAATGGCGAATGCCTAAGAGGAGGTGAAGACTAGTAGACATATGGAGGAGGTGGTGCCTCATGAATATAAGGGGGCGGTGGAGGATGTGAAGGGGTAGTGGAATGAGATGGTGGAGGGGGAGACTTGTAGACATAAGTAGGTGGTGGCGGATGGGAAGGGGGAGGAGAATGAGATGGCGGTGGGGGAGACTTGTGGACATAAGGGGGCGGTGGGGGATGTGATGGTGGAGGAGGGGGTGACTTGTAGACATATGGGGGTGGTGCGGGATGGGAAGGGGGAGGAGAATGAGTTGGAGGAGGGGGAGACTTGTAGACATAAGGGGGTGGTGGGGGATGTGACGGGGGAGGAGAATGAGATGGTGGAGGGGGAGACTTGTGGACATAAGGGGGTGGTGGGGGATGGGAAGGGGGAGGAGAATGAGATGGTGGTGGGGGAGACTTATGGACTACCGGAGGCGGTGGAGGATGGGAAGGGGGAGGTGAATGAGCCGGGGGTGGTGGAGACTGTTGGACATAAGGGGGTGGAGGTGGATATGATGGTGGAGGAGGAGAATGATCTGGAGGAGGGGGTGACTTGTAGACATATAGGGGTGGTGGGGGATGTGATGGGGGAGGTGAATGAGCTAAAGGAGGGGGAGACCTGTGGACATAAGGGGATGGTGGGGGATGTGAAGGGGGAGGAGAATGAGATGGTGGAGGGGGAGACCCGTGGACATACGGGGGTGGTGGGGGATGTGAAGGGGGAGGAGGGGGAGGAGAATGAGATGGTGGTGGTGGAGACTTATAGACTACCGGAGGTGGTGGGGGATGGGAAGGGGGAGGAGAATGAGTTGGAGGAGGAGGTGACTTGTAGACATAAGGGGGTGGTGGGGGATGTGACGGGGGAGGAGAATGAGATGGTGGAGGGGGAGACTTGTGGACATAAGGGGGTGGTGGGGGATGGGAAGGGGGAGGAGAATGAGATGGTGGTGGGGGAGACTTATGGACTACCGGAGGCGGTGGAGGATGGGAAGGGGGAGGTGAATGAGCTGGTGGAGGTGGAGACTTGTAGACATAAGGGGGTGGTGGGGGATGTGAAGGGGGAGGAGAATGAGATGGTGGTGGGGGAGACTTGTGGACTATTGGAGGCGGTGGCAGATGTGATGGGGGAGGAGAATGAGATGGTGGAGGGGGAGACTTGTAGACATATGGAGGTGGTGGCAAATGATATGGTGGAGGGGGGGACTTATGAAATACTGGAGGTGGTGGAGAATATGAAGGAGGGTGAGGGTGTAGGTGTTTTTTGTGATGAGAGGGTGGGTGTTGTTTGTGATGAGAGGGTGGATGTTTGTCATGCTTTGGGGGAGGAGAGTTGTGGTAGTAGGGTGGCGGTGGATATGAATTATAGGATTTGTCTTCAGCACTAACACTGATAGCAGCTAAGCAAATGAAGGCTGCCAATATGAGTACAGACCACTGCCTCGGCCCCTTCCAGGTTCCCATCATCCTTTTGTCTATTTCCGATTTTCTCTTCTTGCTTCTCACAATGTGGATTCCAACCCTTTATATAGCTGAAGCCCTCCACCATGTCTGATTAGATTTCTTAATTTAATGCATTGACAGCCTGGAATCTTCATCAATTAATGTAATAATTTATTTATGGTTTCCTTTTTTTTTTTTTTTATTCCTGAGATGCAGAAACATAGCATGTCTATTTCCGATTTATTTATGGTTTCAAGATCTACGCAAGTTTTTCTTTGTTTTTTTAATGGCATATGGTTTTTGAATGGCAACACTAAATATCAAGCGAATGAACCACTTCTTCAGCTTATCAGACGTCTCTGTCAATATAATAAAAAAAAAAAAAAAAAAAAAAAAAAAAGACGTCTCTGTCAATATAAATGATTGAGAAAACTACAAAAGGCCTATACATATACGAACATTCAGCTTTATTGAGGTATACATACTGTTACAAAATAAATCAATGAAAATATATTATAATTAATTAGTATCACATATAATTAGGGGTTATAGAAATTATGAGTGATTAGGGAATCAATCATCATAATGAGTCATTAGTCTTTTGTCTTCTCTCTTGTGCATAAATACCCTATTGAGCATAAGAATAAATACATTCATTTGAGAGTATATTTTCTCTATCTTTCTCTCTATTATTTCACTACAAAAAAAAAAAAAAAAAAAAAAATTATACTTCAACTTGAGAGGGAGTGTTAGGAAATAGATCAATGAAAATATATTATAATTAATTAGTATCGCATATAATTAGGGATTATAAGAATTATGAGTGATCGGGGAATCAATCATCATAATGAGTCATTAGTCTTTTGTCTTCTCTCTTGTGCATAAATACCCTATTGAGCATAAGAATAAACACATTCATTTGAGAGTATATTTTCTCTATCTTTCTCTCTATTATTTCACTACAAAAAAAAAAAAAAAAATTATACTTCAACTTGAGGGGGAGTGTTAGGAAATAGATCAATGAAAATATATTATAATTAATTAGTATCGCATATAATTAGGGATTATAAGAATTATGAGTGATTATGGAATCAATCATCATAATGAGTCATTAGTCTCTTGTCTTCTCTCTTGTGCATAAATACCCTATTGAGCATAAGAATGAACAAATTAATTAGTATCGCATATAATTAGGGATTATAAGAATTATGAGTGATTAGGGAATCAATCATCATAATGAGTCATTAGTCTCTTGTCTTCTCTCTTGTGCATAAATACCCTATTGAGCATAAGAATAAACACATTAATTAGTATCGCATAAAATTAGGGATTATAAGAATTATAAGTGATCAGGGAATCAATCATCATAATGAGTCATTAGTCTTTTGTCTTCTCTCTTGTGCATAAATACCCTATTAAGCATAAGAATAAATACATTCATTTGAGAGTATATTTTCTCTATCTTTCTCTCTATTATTTCACTACAAAAAAAAAAAAAATTATACTTCAACTTGAGGGGAGTGTTAGGAAATAGATCAATGAAAATATATTATAATTAATTAGTATCGCATATAATTAGGGATTATAAGAATTATGAGTGATTAGGGAATCAATCATCATAATGAGTCATTAGTCTCTTGTCTTCTCTCTTGTGCATAAATACCCTATTGAGCATAAGAATAAACACATTCATTTGAGAGTATATTTTCTCTATCTTTCTCTCTATTACTTCACTACAAAAAAAAAAAAAAAAAAAAAAAAAAAAAATCTATACTTCAACTTGAGGGGGAGTGTTAGGAAATAAATCAATGAAAATATATTATAATTAATTAGTATCGCATATAATTAGGGATTATAAGAATTATGAGTGATCGGGGAATCAATCATCATAATGAGTCATTAGTCTTTTGTCTTCTCTCTTGTGCATAAATACCCTATTGAGCATAAGAATAAACACATTCATTTGAGAGTATATTTTCTCTATCTTTCTCTCTATTATTTCACTACAAAAAAAAAAAAAAAAAAAAAAATTATACTTCAACTTGAGGGGGAGTGTTAGGAAATAGATCAATGAAAATATATTATAATTAATTAGTATCGCATATAATTAGGGATTATAAGAATTATGAGTGATTAGGGAATCAATCATCATAATAAGTCATTAGTCTCTTGTCTTCTCTCTTGTGCATAAATACCCTATTGAGCATAAGAATAAACAAATTAATTAGTATCGCATATAATTAGGGATTATAAGAATTATGAGTGATTAGGGAATCAATCATCATAATGAGTCATTAGTCTCTTGTCTTCTCTCTTATGCATAAATACCCTATTGAGCATAAGAATAAACACATTAATTAGTATCGCATATAATTAGGGATTATAAGAATTATGAGTGATCGGGGAATCAATCATCATAATGAGTCATTAGTCTTTTGTCTTCTCTCTTGTGCATAAATACCCTATTGAGCATAAGAATAAACACATTCATTTGAGAGTATATTTTCTCTATTTTTCTCTCTATTATTTCACTACAAAGAAAAAAAAAACATCTATACTTCAACTTGAGGGGAGTGTTAGGAAATAAATCAATGAAAATATATTATAATTAATTAGTATCGCATATAATTAGGGATTATAAGAATTATGAGTGATTAGGGAATCAATCATCATAATGAGTCATTAGTCTTTTGTCTTCTCTCTTGTGCATAAATACCCTATTGAGCATAAGAATAAATACATTCATTTGAGAGTATATTTTCTCTATCTTTCTCTCTATTATTTCACTACAAAAAAAAAAAAAAAAAAAAAAAAAAAAAAAAATTATACTTCAACTTGAGAGGGAGTGTTAGGAAATAGATCAATGAAAATATATTATAATTAATTAGTATCGCATATAATTAGGGATTATAAGAATTATGAGTGATCGGGAATCAATCATCATAATGAGTCATTAGTCTTTTGTCTTCTCTCTTGTGCATAAATACCCTATTGAGCATAAGAATAAACACATTCATTTGAGAGTATATTTTCTCTATCTTTCTCTCTATTATTTCACTACAAAAAAAAAAAAAAAAAAAAAGTGTTAGGAAATAGATCAATGAAAATATATACTTCAACTTGAGGGGGAGTGTTAGGAAATAGATCAATGAAAATATATTATAATTAATTAGTATCGCATATAATTAGGGATTATAAGAATTATGAGTGATTATGGAATCAATCATCATAATGAGTCATTAGTCTCTTGTCTTCTCTCTTGTGCATAAATACCCTATTGAGCATAAGAATGAACAAATTAATTAGTATCGCATATAATTAGGGATTATAAGAATTATGAGTGATTAGGGAATCAATCATCATAATGAGTCATTAGTCTCTTGTCTTCTCTCTTGTGCATAAATACCCTATTGAGCATAAGAATAAACACATTAATTAGTATCGCATAAAATTAGGGATTATAAGAATTATAAGTGATCAGGGAATCAATCATCATAATGAGTCATTAGTCTTTTGTCTTCTCTCTTGTGCATAAATACCCTATTAAGCATAAGAATAAATACATTCATTTGAGAGTATATTTTCTCTATCTTTCTCTCTATTATTTCACTACAAAAAAAAAAAATTATACTTCAACTTGAGGGGGAGTGTTAGGAAATAGATCAATGAAAATATATTATAATTAATTAGTATCGCATATAATTAGGGATTATAAGAATTATGAGTGATTAGGGAATCAATCATCATAATGAGTCATTAGTCTCTTGTCTTCTCTCTTGTGCATAAATACCCTATTGAGCATAAGAATAAACACATTCATTTGAGAGTATATTTTCTCTATCTTTCTCTCTATTACTTCACTACTAAAAAAAAAAAAAAAAAAAAAAAAAAAAAAAAAAAAAAAAAAATCTATACTTCAACTTGAGGGGGAGTGTTAGGAAATAAATCAATGAAAATATATTATAATTAATTAGTATCGCATATAATTAGGGATTATAAGAATTATGAGTGATCAGGGAATCAATCATCATAATGAGTCATTAGTCTTTTGTCTTCTCTCTTGTGCATAAATACCCTATTGAGCATAAGAATAAACACATTCATTTGAGAGTATATTTTCTCTATCTTTCTCTCTATTATTTCACTACAAAAAAAAAAAAAAAAAAAAAAAATTATACTTCAACTTGAGGGGGAGTGTTAGGAAATAGATCAATGAAAATATATTATAATTAATTAGTATCGCATATAATTAGGGATTATAAGAATTATGAGTGATTAGGGAATCAATCATCATAATGAGTCATTAGTCTCTTGTCTTCTCTCTTGTGCATAAATACCCTATTGAGCATAAGAATAAACAAATTAATTAGTATCGCATATAATTAGGGATTATAAGAATTATGAGGGATTAGGGAATCAATCATCATAATGAGTCATTAGTCTCTTGTCTTCTCTCTTATGCATAAATACCCTATTGAGCATAAGAATAAACACATTAATTAGTATCGCATATAATTAGGGATTATAAGAATTATGAGTGATCGGGGAATCAATCATCATAATGAGTCATTAGTCTTTTGTCTTCTCTCTTGTGCATAAATACCCTATTGAGCATAAGAATAAACACATTCATTTGAGAGTATATTTTCTCTATTTTTCTCTCTATTATTTCACTACAAAGAAAAAAAAAACATCTATACTTCAACTTGAGGGGGAGTGTTAGGAAATAAATCAATGAAAATATATTATAATTAATTAGTATCGCATATAATTAGGGATTATAAGAATTATGAGTGATTAGGGAATCAATCATCATAATGAGTCATTAGTCTCTTGTCTTTTCTCTTGTGCATAAATACCCTATTGAGCATAAGAATAAACATATTCATTTGAGAGTATATTTTCTCTATCTTTCTCTCTATTATTTCACTACAAAAAAAAAAAAAAAATCTATACTTCAACTTGAGGGGGAGTGTTAGGAAATAAATCAATGAAAATATATTATAATTAATTAATATCGCATATAATTATGGATTATAAGAGAATTGACGAGGTGTGTACCGTTGGTGCAGACCACAGATGGCAGTAATTAATACCAGATCAAGGCAAGAAATTTACAGATTAATATTCCGGGAAAAAAGAAGAAGTTATTTAGTGCTTTTGTTATAGCAGCTTCTTTATTGCAGAAACGTCTGCCTTCCTATTATTCAGTCAAAAAAAAAAATTAAAAGGTTACAGTATATGATAAGAAAATCAAAATGCATTTTGCGATGTTTATTGCATTAGAAGCATCCTGAAGTTTTTAAATTCCACGTCAGAACTCCCATCAATGTTTTGATATTTGTTTCTTACAAAGCCTGCAATAATCGCGTCTAGATATGTAATCTGACATGTGCAAGGGTCAATGGCGGATCTACATAGTATAGAAGGGGGCACGTGCCCCCCCTTGAATTGAAGATCTGAGTTTTTTTTTTTTTTTTTTTTTTTTTTTTTTTTAAATCATTTATTTATTTAAATAATAATAATAATATTATTATTATTATTACATGTTTAAATAATTGTCCATCCTTAAATGAAGTGCTCACCCTTAAATCTTAATACATCAAGACCGCACTTCGTAATGAGATGAGAGATAAATAGTTGAATGATTGTTTAGTGCCTTATATTGAAAAAAGATGTATTTGATGGCAATGATAATAAGAGAATTATAATAGAATTCCAAAAATAAGGCCTGGAAGGATGACATTATAATTATTTTTATTGTAACATATTATTTTTATTAAAATATATGTACTTGAACTTATTGAGTGCCCACCCTTCATTGTAATCTATGTAGCTGTATTTCTAACAGCACTTAGCCTTGCTTTTCTAAATGACAGGTTTGTAATATAATTGTCTCTCTTATTACACCATCAGTATTCACTTGATTTCATAATTTTTTTTGTTTACATTCTTTTGTTTTTTTAATGCATTTAAAACCTCCCTTAAAAAAAAATTTCGGGGGCACCGCCCCCAAACCCCCGAACCTCACCAATTGTGCCCCCCCTTGTATATTTTTCTGGGTCCGCCCCTGGCAAGGGTTCGTGTTATCTATGAAAGTCTTCGTATTATCACACACACATAAATTGAAACATATTTCAGGCTGGTGATTTTTCATACTATATAATGCTCCTTCATATTTTTTTGTCTAGGAGGCTTCTACTTTAAGGGTCAGTTGGCTGACTTTCATCTAATAATAGTATAATATTACCTCCGGTCCTTAGCAAGGTTATTAAATTTAGATCAGACACTGAACCGGTCAAGGTACTAAGTCAAAGGTAAATGGATCGTTAGATTAGATTGAAACCATAGCTAACCCTAGAGGGTAATATGGTTTTAATCATGCCTCAAACCCGCCCACCTGAAAAAATGGTCAATGTGAGTTCTACAAAAGTGGGTTCATTATGCGGCTCCTTTTAGCCTGAACCCATGTGAGCCCAACCCGCAATGGATTGGATCAGCGGTTTGGACTGTTTTTATTTATTAAAAAATTTGTAACTTCTTTGAGTGTATTGTGCAACCTAACACCAATATATAATATTAACTAATTATTTAATTTTATTATGGCTTTTGGATTTATGTTTATTTTGTAATGCGTGGACTTATGATGAATGCTTAATTTATAATGTTTGAAACTTTGAATTTGATGTTTTATTATCACTTTATGATTTTGTAAAGTATTTTAAATCTTTTTATGGTTTAGGTTTGTAGGAAAAAAGAAATCAATATATCATCTAAAAAGTTTGAAAAACACAATATAAAATAATTATAAAAAAAAGAAAAATAATATAGGTTGGGCAGGCTAACCCACCAACCTAGAGGTTATGAGTTAGATTGGCTAAATGTCAACCCATATTTATGCGGTTCTTTTTAGCCCGAACCCATATGGTCCTAAGTCCTAACCACTACTACAGAAGCTGTTTTTAACATTCGTTTTTAGAACTATAAGACAATTGTTTTCAAGGGGTAGTGTATGTGAGTGTCATTAAAAAATTTTAAAATAGATTATTGTTTTTAAACAGTCCTTTTTTTTTCTCACCCGGTTCACTGAAACCTTCAGTTTTGCTAATCCGGATTCGCCCCAAGTCAAGCCTATGGTCGTGGGGAAAGAGCCCTCAACACCACTCCATTCTCACGCATCAAACTGAGGATGTTGGTTTTTTAAACAATCGTTGCAAGTCTATTTACAACGACTATTTTCTTAATACCAATCGTCTTTAGGTTTTTTGTAAAAAAACTAAATTCTTATTTTTTGTCCATAACCTTTTTTGTAATAAACAACCAAAATAGAGATATAAAACTGAGTTATATAAACAACCAATTCTAGAAACAGAGAATAAAGAAAACTTTGCATATATACAAAATTTCTTTAAACATGGTTAATACAAGAATGTGCAGAAGTTCACATGTTGATATAATCAAGTATTACATCTTCTACACCAGGTAAAAAAATATTTTATCGATTCTTCTACACATCTTCTATCTCTTGTAGAATATTTCCGCCAAAAGGTCTCGTATCACATTAATGTCTTCCATTGTGCGAGTTCCTCATGACCAAAAATTTGCGAGCAAATTGAAGAACAGTTAACATAAATCAATCAATTTAATGAAATAACTAACAATTCACTTACAAGAATAAAAATGAAAATCATTTAAGAATGAAAAAAATGATCACTTGTTCAAAATCTGAAATAACTCCACTAATAATGATGTTATACAAAACCTTGACCAACCGTGCCACCACCACCACCGTTGCAAGATTCAAAGACTGTTTTGTCAAAATAGTCGTTGAAACTCACAAATATTAATTTTTATTTTATTTTTTGCCTTTACTTCTAAGGATTGTTTTTAAGATTAGTTGTTGAAAGTGAATTATAACGACTACTTTTAAGAACTTTTTTTTTTTTACCGTCGTTAAATGTTAAGACAAAATTTTTAAAATGACATCGCCTCTTTTTCAATTTCTGTTTTTTCAAAAAAGGACGTTAATTGGTGTCGTTATGTCTACTTTTTATAATAGTGAAAATGTGACTGTTTAGCTTGAAACCGGTGGTCCGGCCTATATTACCAACTCTAGCCAACTCAAGGCCAAACCAAATGAGGAAATGAAGATTTCAATGTTATTAATATAAAATTTTGAAGAAAAAAAAATTAAAAAAATAAATTTTTTTAAAAATAGTGAATCGGTATAGTGGTTCACCCGGGCCGGTTCGCCGATTTTCGAGTCGAACTGGCTAGTCTAGTTTGGGTTAATAACTCTAGTCCCTAATATAAGAGTTAGTTGACTTTTTTAAGAGAGGTTAGTTGACTTTTTTAAGAGAGGTAAAATAAGTTACTTTAAAATATTTATATTTATCGTTTTTCTCTATACCAATTTATTTGAATTATAAAATAATGTGTGTATATAGTTTGATGATAAATAACATATGTTATAATTAAGTAATTTATTTAACTTCCGTAATTTCTCCTTAAAAAAATCAAGTAACTCTTATATTAAGAACGTGAACAAAGAGTACAACCTTGAGGTAAAAATGGTTAGAATAATAAGGTGCAAAAATACACATGTGCTTTTCTCCAAAGAGCGCCGAGTAGCAAGTTCTTTTTTTAGGTGCAAAAGTGCACACGTGGTTACAAATTAGGCGCAAAAATACCGTTTGACCGTTAAGTTTGACTTTTTTTGTTGACTGGACAATGACGTGGTATTTTAAAGGTGCAAAAATACACATGTGGTTTGTCAAGAAGAGCGCCCAACACCAAATTATTTTTTTTAATTTAATAATTTTACTTCAATTAAAATTATTTTAGGATCTTGAAAAAATATTTTAGGTATTGATAGGTACTAAAAGGATACTGAATGATACTGAAAAATATTTTAGGGTACTGACTGGTACTAAAAAGTACTTTTAGGATACTTGATTGGTACGAAAAATACTTCATAATTTTGAAAATTATTTAAGGATCTTGAAAAAATATTTCAGGTATTAACCGGTAATAAAAGGATATTGATCGATCTTGAAAAATATTTCGTGGGTCTTATCGGTACTAAAAAGTACTTTTAGGATACTTGACTACGAAAAAATACTTCATAATCTTGAAAAATTATTTTAGCATTTTGAAAAAATATTTCAAGCTATTGACTCGATACTAAAAGGATCCTGACTGATCAAAATATTTCATGATCTTGAAAAATTATATCAAGATCATGAAAAAATATTTCAGGGTATTGACTGATACTAAAAATATACTTCAGCATATTTTTATAAGATTCTAAAATAATTTTTCAAGATCATAAAATATTTTTTCTGTACCAGTGCAGATTCTCAAAGTATCTTTTTAGTACTAGTCGACTACTCGAAATATTTTTTCAAGATCATGAAGCATTTTTTCAAAGATAGGTCAAGATATCCGAATATCTTTTTAGCACCCGATAGTAATTAAAATAAAATTATTAAATTAGAAAAAAGAATTTGGTGTTCGCCGCTCCTTTTGACAAACCACATGTATATTTTTGCATCTTTGAAATGTCACCTCATCGTCCGTCGGTAAAAAAGTCAAACTTAACTATCAAAGTCAAACTTAACGGTCAAACGGTATTTTTACACCTAATTTGTAACCACATAGTCACTTTTACACCTAAAAAAAGCACTTGCTATTGGACGCTCCTCAGAGAAAAACATATATGTATTTTTGCACCTTAACCCTAGAATAATTAATCTTTAGGTGAGAGTTTTTTCTCTGCACATTCTCTCAGAAAGGAAAAATAGATGGGGATCAGGAAAGAAGGAAAGTTTAAAGATTTGGATCCCTCTACAGGGTACGTAGGCCCTAGACATTGTTCCTAGGTCAAGTCCGATCAAACAATATCAAACAGACTAGTCCTTAGGGCTAGCCAAATTTGTGTTCTACACCAGAATAGAACACAAATTTAAATCTTAGGAAGCGCACTTGTTGAGAAAGGTGTAAACCCTTTGAGCTTTCAACCTAGAAAAAAAAAACCCTTCATATTAAAAAAACGAAATGCATAGAAGAAAGGCATCCACTCGAGGTTCTGAGGTTGCAGGCCTAGGCACCAAGGGGCAACGGCTTCTTCTAAATGAAGATTGGCATAATAGTATTTAGTTATATGAAACTCACACAAATCATTCATTAGGGAAGTTGAGTGAGAGGTTATAGAGTAAAGGTCAAGAGTTAAGAGTTTATGGATATCCACATCATCTAATATATTTATAATACATAGTTAATATGATTTCTTTTCATTTGTTCAAAAGAATATTCTACCTCCGCTTTTATAAATAAGATGTAATTGACTAAATTAAGGAAATTAATTAAGTTAGTTATATATGACAAATATATATTGGTTTTATTAAAATATCATTTTCATCATAATTACATTTAAATAATTTTTAGAGACAAAGTGAATTGAGAGATAACTAAATAATTTATTTATTTTAAAAAATAGAGTAATAAAGAGTGCAAACCGTTGGCCAAAAAAAGGAATTCAAGGCACCAAATTGAAATCTTTTATCAATTACAAAATAATTTTGAATTAAATTATACATATTTCTATAGAAATAATCGGGAATTATCTAGCACATCAATTTTTTTCCCCACAACTTTCACGCTTTTTTTTTAATAAAAATAATTTATATTCAATAGATAATAAATAAATGTAAAAATAATTGATAAAAACATCACTTTTACTCTGTTGGAATTAAGAAAATTAAGGAAAAATATAACTTGTTCCCTGAATTTTGTTTTCAATTCATGTTTCAAAATAGCTCAAGCCTTATTATTTCTTGATTCAAATTAACCCAGTCCTTGTAATTACTTGACATAGTGAATTATAAAAGTATTGAGTTGTAATTAATCAAAGTTTAGTAAATTCTGGTCTTAGAAAGAGGGCGTGGGTTCAAATCCCACCTATGACATTTTGTTTTTTTCGTTCTTTCATATTTTACACTCGAGCATCTCAGATTCTCAAAAAATACAGTTAAAGCTCTTCAAAAAAAGAAAAATATGAAGATAGATCACTTCTGAATTTCCCAACCAGAAGCCTCAGCAACTTGAAGCACATTTATAGCTTGCCTTCATACCCATTAAAGTAATCATTGATTATTGTTGTCAATCAAGCCTCCAACCCAGATGCCATAGTTCTTCTAACACAAGATCTGTTGAATGAATAACTCTAACGCCGGGATAGGAGTTCTAAGTAGGGACCATATAATGGCAAGTACTGTTTGAAGGGGGTGGAGAGCGAAGCAATTACTGCTAAGTCAAGTTTCTCATTTGAGCTGTATGCTTGCCAAAAAAGCCATTATTATTGGTTCACATCAGACTTCCTTAACGATTGAGTTGAACTATGCGGGGCCTTTCCACTTGATGCCATGGCCTACGTACTATTCGATGCCTCTCATTTCATATATATATATTAACTCTATTTCTTTCTCCCTAACCTCTGGACAGGGAAATTCAATAGCACATTGGTTAGTTGTTCGTGCTTCAAAGGAAGCGAGCCCTAATGGACTAGTTCTCCAACCGCCATCTTCCTTCTATATATGTTTTATTGTTGGTCATTTTTATGCTTGGTTTTTCCTCTTTTATTTAGACATCTCACACTTTTTTTTTTTTTTCCCACCATTTACGTGGCTTGCCTTTTGCTTTGCCTTTCGGCTACTGAATTAATACAATCATCCTTCCTGGTCAAAAAAGAAAAAAGAATCTTGCCCTCCTATATGATCTTCTAAATCTAATTTCTTCGTTTTCCTGTATGACAGTATGAGATGCCGGAACGCCCGCGCAAATATCCAAAAAAAAAAAAAAAAAAAGCTAAATAAATAACATTGAAGTTGATGGAAACATGCATTAATTTTGATGTAAAATTTTACAGAGTGTGTGTGTGTGTATATATTATGTAGCACAGATATATATTATTTGGAAAACAATAAAACGACAACATTATATTATCTCGTTTTGAACTTGCGCGTAGGCCAAAAAGTATATCTAATCAAGCCAAGTATATTTATTGAAAGGAGAAGACAACATATTTTGGGAAAATGTAGAAGAAGAAGAGACTAGGGAAAGTCGAGAATATAGCATCCAACTGACAAGTGACAAGTGACATGTGACAACATATATAGCTGGTGAATGAGCTCATACGTGAATGATATGTTATATCTCGTTTAGTTGTATATATATTCGCATGCTTGGAATAAGCTCATACGCGAATGATATGTTATATCATAACTGGATGGGATAAGGTTTTGGGAGAGTTTTGAATTTTGGTAATATATATGAAGATGATGATTAATTGTTAATTTTAATACGTGTAGATTTGTTATTTGGTTATTGTAGGAATTTAAAATTAATTTTCTATTTACAAAGTTTAAGATTTATGTCCTATATGATGTTTATACTGATAAAATGTGGTTTAAGTAATTTATTTGGATTACTAGAGCTATTATTGAAGGTTTAAAGGGTTTAGTTTTGCTAAATCTTGAACTATATGAAATTATAAGTCATAGTTAAGGATAAAAATAATACGAGTCATGACGATTGTACATCAGTATATCGACGTAGTCCCTTCCATGTACTACTTTATTAGTCTTTCTCCTTGACATGACACTTTAATGGAAGTCAATTTAATGTCCATCAATGAAGTCTTCAAAGAAGACAAATCTTGTTTTCCAACAACATCATTTATGCATGCATACATAAAGTTGAAAACAGGAGAATCTTAGAAACACATATATACTAATGAGCTCAAAGCGTCAATGACCAACACATAACAATAATTTTAACATTCGCTAGCAAACATATTACCCATACTATACACATGACCAGTAAATGTCTTGGGTGGTAATCCCTATGTCAAGGGATCAACTATCATAAGATTGGTGCTAACATGTTCTATTGACACTCTATGTTTTTGAACCTCTTCTTTAACGACAATGTATTTACATTCCATATGCTTAGCACCTTTAGAATACTTGTCGTTTTTAGAAAAGAAGACTGCTGTGGAATTATCACAATAAATTTTCAGCGACTTGGCTATACTGTCGACTAATCCAAGCCGTGAAATAACATTCCGTAGCCATTTAGCCTGAACCTTGGCCTCAAAGCATGCCACAAATTCAGCTTCCATAATGGATGCAGCAATTACCACTGCTTATCCAATCACTTCAAGGTTGCTAGACCTTCTATAAGTAAGCATGTAACTTTTAGTTCCTTGCAAATATCTCAGAACTTTCTTTGCAGTTATCCAATGATCTATACCAGGATTACTTTGATATTTTCCAACATTGCAAAGCCAATATCTGGTCTCCTACAAGTCTAAACATATATCAAGCTCCCACTAACCTTCAGATGTATACACCGATCAACAGTTTTTTCTTTATATCCAAAGGAAACAACGGTATCATTTAAGTCCGTATATTGATTTCTTTAATTTTCACACCATGTGCTCCTTTCCTTTTTCTATGCAATTTTCACATCCATCTAGTGTAACCCTAAATCATAATGAGCCATTAATGCCATAATGATTCTTAGAGAATCCTTCTTAGAAACTAGTGAAAAAGTCTCTTTATGCCATCTTTTTGAGTAAATCCCTTTGCAACTAGTCTAGCCTTGTGATATTCCAAGTTACCATGAGAGTCATGTTTGGTCTTAGAGACTCACTTACAACCAACTCTCTTACACCTTTATGGTAACTCAACAAGGTCCCAAACATCATTTTCTGTTTCATAGATTTCAACTCATATTTCATGACATCTAACCACTTATCACCATTAATTATTAAATCATATATATTTATCACAGCCACATGAGACATTTCTTACAGTTTTACCTTGCGATGGAGCTAGTAATGTTATGTCATACTTCCTTCGGTTCATTTCATAAGATCCAAATAACTGAATTGTGTGGGTTAAGGAATCTGTTAAAAGCCGGTATGATGCACAGTCTTGTGGAAACTAAATTAAGAAAACTTATACTATCTTATAAAAAAATGAAAACATACATAATTATTATTGTTGGAGCAATATGTTTGAAACAACTAATACCTAAAAATGTCTAAACAGCAGTGGGATCGTCCTTGATTCTATCAATTATTGGCCAGGTTTAAAAATGTCAAAACATATTTATTCAAGGAGTTGTGGGGATTAATGCAATTCCGTTGAACCCACAAATTCTACATTTACTTAGATATCATAAAAATACATTGTATATTATCATTTTAAAGTCAATTCACCAAAATATTATCCAAGCACGTTTCAAGGGTTATATTTAATTACAAAAGTTGAGCATCCTACCTTTATATATTCATCATGTGATACATGGCGAGTGAGACAATATACCCCATGCATTGCACGAAAAATGGTAAGGGTATATGATTGATGTTAGAAGAAATTTAGTTAAAAACCTCAAATTAGACATAATATATATGTCCTAATTTTTTCAAAACTTAGAACCACTCTTAACTAATAGACTATACCATGTAAGTTACCAAATGAAATACCTGTGCGTTGCACGATTACGCGGAATTAAAATTATCAATATGTAGATTATTACTCTTAAAAGAACTATGCTTAAAAACCTAAAGGAAAACATCACAATTTTTTTCCTAGGATATCTATCAGCAAGAAAAATAAATAAATACTCTAACTATAAACAATTAACATTCTCTCTAAAAAAAGAAAGATAATTGTAAAATTTTTAGAGAATATTTATCAGGCGAGTAACATGGGTTAACTAGCATTCCTTTTATTCTAATTCAACTTGCGAGGAAAAACTGATTTATCGTATGTAATATTGAAGTCAAATATCAACATAGGAACATCACAAATGTTATAACTCACTAGGTTGTCCACAAAAGAGCACGGTAATTTCTTTAGGTTTAGTACCATAAACCTACAAAAAGGAGGAAAGAAAGCAATAAGAACTGAAACCCATTGCATAGTCACAAAAATGACATGTTACCATCCATTTTCTAAGAAATGGATGTGCTTACATTCTGTTAAGAACATCAAACAAATAAACTAACCTTAATGTTGGAATTGTCCTTTAAGAAATTTTCAAGAACCTGTATTTGTGTAGAGAAAAAGACAGAAAACACAACTTCAAAGAAGAGGAGGAAAAAACAGTGAAGAGAACGTAAAAATCTGAGGAGGGAAAGAGAAATAACCATACATGTTCCGTCGCTATCATCTCCATATCTTATCCATATAAAAAAAATGACAGGAAGGGGAAGAAGATGAAGATGAAGCTGAAGCAAAAGGTTGAGATGGGGGGGGAGATTCAGTGAGGAAGAGATGAAGACGGGGTTTGTTGCATACAGAGGAAGACGGCGAAGAAAACACTAGAGAGTTGGAGACAAGCACGGAATGGGTAAAACAAAGAGGCACTGAATAAAGAAGATACTAAAATTAATTTCCGTCGAAGGTGACCAGCGGGCTTGGCTAAGAGGAGCTTAGGTGAGGTAGAGATTCAAGAGGAAAATAATGGTGGGATCTGGATTCTGACTTTTTGGTCAGATGGTTTCAATGAAACTGCATAGGGAAAGGAAGGAGCGAGGACGTGGGAAATTTTCTAAAGCAATAAATTGTAGGATATAAACAGCAATGGGAACTAATTGACGTGACGACTATCTTCTACCCTTTTTTTTGGGTCGGTTTGGAATAACGGTGGTAGAAGTGGTTTTTGTTTTTTATGGACTTTTTTTCTGTTAGACTTTTTCTGATGTATTTGTATTTGAGATAGCGGTGGCAGAATTGACTTTTTCTTGATGGGCACCTATTTGCCATAACTTTTGAAAAGATAGTTGAGATAAAAAATGACTAAAAGGGGCATGAATATATATATATATATATATATATATATAATGTAATTATTTGGGATAAAAAAATAAAAATAAAAGGCCTAAGCTACTGTAATGGGATCTGAAGCTTGGATCGCTTAGCTTCAAATTCGAAGTGGCTTTAGCCCATCACGTGGTGAAGCTTTCCCAAACACCCAAAAAACAAGTTTTCACTTCTTATAGGTTTTTTTTTTTTTTTTTTACTTATGATGCTTTCCCAAACAGGCTCTTTATTGCTTCTTTATTGCTTTTGAAACTGACGTAGACAGGTAGAGCATCGCCTCAATTAGTAGCCAATTATATTAATTAATTATATAGCAGAAAACAGATAGAAGTAGACTATAATGACAATGACCACTCGTATGAGTTAATTAAAAACAACCGAATGCACCAACCAAGGGGGTTTAGTTTTTTTTTAAAAAAAAATTCTTACTTGAATGAGATAAGGAAGCATGAATTAGTGGCTAGTAAATGCAGCCTGGTGAAATGGAATTTGTAGGCCAATGAGATCCCATATATTGAAGACATGTACTCCCTCTAGTTTATACTATAAACTTTGTCTTATATTTAGGATCAAAGGTAGTGCTTCATTGATATATATATATATATATATATATAAGGATATAAATGCATGATGTGTCTTCAACAAACACTATCCACGTATAAACCAATTAGTGTTAGTTGATTATGCCACGTTGGATGCTTAGCAAGACCAATCACTATTTAGTTACAAGCTTTAGAAGGATATATTTGATTCATGAAGCCACAACTATAAATTTCACCACGAAACAATGCAAAATATAAAAGGGGTCACATCATGATTGAAGATAGCCGCCAACCAAATCATAAACAATATTATTCATCATGAACATCATACAAAGAAGTAGAAACAACAAATCTATAAACTTTATTGAGACAATTCAACATGACAAAATCAAAGAAAGATTAATAGAGTTTTGGAGACCACCATGACTTGAAGACAATAGAATGATGAGGTGGACAATTATTGATGTAAGCAGAGAATGGCGAATGACTGAGAAGAGGTGAAGACTAGTAGACATATGGAGGAGGTGGCGCCTCATGAAGATAAGGGGGCGATGGAGGTTGTGAAGGGGCATGAGAATAAGATGGTGGAGGGGGAGATTCATGGACTATCGAAGGTGGTGGAGGATGGGAAGGGGGAGGAGAATGAACTGGTGGTGGGGGAGACCTGTGGACTACTGGAGGCGGTGAGGGATATGAAGGGGGAGGTGAATAAGCTCGGTGGAGGGGGAGAGTTGTACACATAAGGGGGTGGTGGGGGATTTGATGGGGAGGAGAATGAGCCGGAGGAGGTGGAGACTTGTGGACATAAGGCGGTGGTGGGGAATGTGATGGGGGAGGAGCATGAGCTGGAGGAAGGGAGACTTATAGACATAAGGGGGTGGTGGGGGAGACTTATGGACTACCGGAGGCGGTGGGGCATAGGAAGGGGCAGGTGAAAGAGCTGGTGGAGGTGGAGACTTGTGGACATAAGGCGGTGGTGGGGGATGTGATTGGGGAGGAGCATGAGCTGGAGGAGGGGGAGACTTATAGACATAAGGGGGTGGTGGGGGAGACTTATGGACTACCGGAGGCGTTGGGGGATACGAAGGGGGCGGTGAATGAGTGGTGGAGGTGGAGACTTGTGGACATAAGGCGGTGGTGGGGGATGTGATGGGGGAGGAGCATGAGCTGGAGGAGGGGGAGATTTATAGACATATGGGGGTGGTGGGGGATGTGAAGCGGGAGGAGAATGAGATGGTGGTGGGGAGACTTGTGGACTACCGGAGGCGGTGGGGATAGGAAGGTGGAGGTGAATGAGGTGGTGGAGGTGGAGACTTATGGACATAAGGCGGTGGTGGGGGATGTGATGGGGGAGGAGCTTGAGCTGGAGGACGGGGGAGACTTATAGACATAAGGGGGTGGTGGGGGAGACTTATGGACCACCGGAGGCGGTGGGGGATAGGAAGGGGGAGGTGAATGAGCTGGTGGAGGTGGATACTTATGGACATCAGGCGATGGTGGGGGATGTGATGGTGGAGGAGTTTGAGCTGGAGGAGGGGGAGACTTATAGACATAAGGGGGTGGTGGGGGAGACTTATGGACCACCGGAGGCGGTTGGGGATAGGAAGGGCGGTGAATGAGCTGGTGGAGGTGGAGACTTGTGGACATAAGGCGGTGGTGGGGGATGTGATGGGGGAGGAGCATGAGCTAGGAGGAGGGGGAGAATTATAGACATAAGGGGGTGGTGGGGGAGACTTATGGACTACCGGAGGCGGTGGGGGATAGGAAGGGGGCGGTGAATGAGTGGTGGAGGTGGAGACTTGTGGACATAAGGCGGTGGCGGGGATGTGATGGGGGAGGAGCATGAGCCGGAGGAGGGGGAGACTTATAGGCATAAGGGGGTGGTGGGGGGAGACTTATGGACCACGGAGGCGGTGGGGGATAAGAAGGGGGAGGTAAATGAGCTGGTGGAGGTGGAGACTTATGGACATAAGGCAGTGGTGGGGGATGTGATGGGGGAGGAGCTTGAGCTGGAAGAGGGGGAGACTTATAGACATAAGGGGGTGGTGGGGGAGACTTATAGACTACCGGAGGCAGTGGGGGATAGGAAGGCGCAGGTGAATGAGCTAGTGGAGGTGGAGACTTGTGAACATAAGGGGGTGGTGGGGGATGTGAAGGGGGAGGAGAATGAGATGGTGGTGGGGGAGACTTATGGACTATTGGAGGCGGTGGGGGATGGGTAGGGGGAGGTGAATGAGCTGGTGGAGGAGGAGACTTGTGGACATATGGGGGTGGTGGAGGATGTGAATGAGGGTGATGGTGATGGTGGTGATGATGATGATGGTGAGGGTGGGGCTGGGGCTTTGGGTGCGGGTGTTGTTTGTGATGAGAGGGCTGATGTTGGTCATGCTTTGGGGGAGGAGTGCTATGGTAGTAGGGTGGTGGTGGATATGAATTATAGGATTTGTCTTCAGCACTAACACTGATTGCAGCTAAGCAAATGGAGGCTGCCAGTACGAGCAGAGGCCACTGCCTCGGCCCCTTCCAGGTTCCCATAATCTTTTTGTCTATTTCCAATATTCGCTACTTGCTTCTCACAATGTCGATTCCAACCCTTTACATAGCTGAAGCCCTCCACCATGTCTGATTAGATTTCTCAATTTAATGCACTGACAGCCTGGAATCTTCTTCAATTATTGCAATAATTTATTTGTGTTTCTTTCTTTTCCTGGAATGGAGAAACATAGCATACTTGAACTCTTGAGATCCAAGTCTCGCATTCATTTGATAATTCCCAATATGTGCTAAGATCTAAGTCAAAGGGAAGAGTTGCAAAGGAATGGCTGGATGAGAACCTAATGGACATGTTAAATTATTGCAGAAGCGTGTCTGAGAAGTTAGATTTCATTTTTTCCTTTGCGTTAGAGACACTCCAGGCGACTATGAGAAATTTTTTTAGAAGGGTGATGTACAGATGTACAACGTCAAGTTATACGCAAGTTTTTCTTTTTTTTTAATGGCATATAGTTTTTGAATAGCAACACTAAATATCAAGCGAATGAACTACTTCTTCAGCTTACCAGACGTCTCTGTCAATACAAATGATTGAGAAAACCACAAAAGGCCTACATATACGAACATGCACCTTTATTAAGGTATACATATTACCCATTAAAAGACTATTCCACTACATTCAGATAAACCTCTAAGATTAAACCCCACTAGTCTTAAACTTCGTGCTCAAAATTGTCTCTTGCATTGTAATTCACTGTTCTTATGATAGCAGCGTCAATTCATCTACTGTAATATCTTTCCACATGCATATATAATATAGTATATGCTCAGGGACGGATCTTTACTTTTAAGGGACAATGGGGGTCCAATGGGCCATTGTCCCCCCCCCCCCCCCCCCCAAAAAAAAAAAAAGAAAAAAAAAATTGTTCGTATATTTTTTTTAAAAAAAAAATTAATATAATATAAAAAGATATGTTATCTTATATATTGATTTGTTAAAATACTTTTATTATACATTTGGCCCCCCTAATAATTTTTTATTAGTTAATGAATATAAATTTGGCCCCGAATATTCTTTTTAATTAGTTAATGAGTATACATTTGGCTCTCCCAAATATTTGTTCCAAGGTCCGCCACTGTATATGTTGCTAATGTCTTTAGTAAGACTCAATTTAATAAGACTCCGTTGACTTTTTTAAGAGATTACATAAACTAAATAAGTTATTTAATAATATATTATATTACTTGTATATATCAGTTTATACCTCAAGGAAATTAATTTGAACAAAAAAATATGAGTATAAACACTTTAAAATTACTTATTTAGCTTTTTTAATTTTTTTAAAAAAGTCAACTAGGTTTTATATTTAGGATCAGATGTAGTACTGAACTAATTGTTTAATTACTGCCTGAGTTTGTGTCCAATGCATACTTGAAGCTTGGAGTTCGGTTTCTCTCCTCATCCCTCATCTATACCGTTAATTTCACCAATTGTTGATCTTGGTCATCCATTTTATTTTTACCGCATGCGGTAAACATAAATGACCAAGATTAACATTTAAATAAAATCAACAATATAAATAAAAGATGATGAGAGATGAGGAGAGAAGTGGCTTCTTCCTAAAGCTCGTAGAGCTTACCGTTTTAATGTTCTAACATGTTACCCACGCTGACCTCCCTTCAATTAGATCCCGGCCCCCAAAAAACAAAAGAGAAAAAATGAAGTCGCACTTCCACATGTACGTGGTCTACTTTCTCGGCTACATCTGGGCTCGCTTTATAAGATAATTGACGAGGAGTGTACCATTGGTGCAGACAACAGATCGCAGTAATTAATACCAGATCAAGGCAAGAGATCTACAGATTAATATTCTACGAAAAAAAAAAAAAAAAGTTATTTAGTGCTTTTGTTATAGCAGCTTCTTTATTGCAGAAAAATCTGCCTTCCTATTATTCAGTCAAAAAACAAAATTACTAGGTTACAGTATATGACAAGAAAATCAAAATAGATTTTGTGATGTTTATTGCATTAGAAGCATGGTAGTCAAAAACGCGCTTAAAGCGCAAAAAACACCGCTTTTACGCTTTTTTCGGGCAAAACGTGTTACGTGGTGGAAAAAATGCACCAGATGTAAAAGCGGAAAAAGCGCCGCTTTAAAGCGTAAAAACGTAAAAGCGGTCCGCTTTGGAAAAAAACGGCGCTTTGAAAGATCACCCAAAACCAACGGTCCAAGTGTCCAACACTCCAACTCCAGCGGTCCAGCCCTAAATCAGTCCTAAATCCCTAATTCCATTGTTCACTTTGCAGCTTCTCAACTCTCAAGTCCCGCGGCCGCGACTCCATCAGAAAGCGAGAATCAATCATTCAGTTTCAGTCAATCCCTCCTCCACCTCCGACCTCCGCCGTCGATCATTATCCAAAGTTCCAAACCACTCAATCACTCCGTCCGTCCGCCTTCACCGCCTTCACCGTTGGCAAACAGAAAGCTAAAATATTGAAGAAGGCGCCGCTCAAGTCTCAACAGGAAGCTAAATCCGTAAGATCGTGGTCCCTCAGATCTTCAGGTTTCATTTCTTCATCTTTTTTGGCACTGTTCTTGGCTCTGGTGGTTTTTTTTTTTTTTTTTTAGCCACGCCAATGGCATCCGGATGAATTTTGGTACTGTTCTTGGTAGATTTGTTATGGATCTCTGGTTGTTTTTTGTGCACGCCAATAGCATCTTGTTATGAATTTCTCTCCTGAATCCTGATGTATCTTGTATAAATGTTGCTGTGTTTACAAGTATTGTATATTGTATTTTGCTGTGTTCTTGGTGATCGTGGAATTGATTGGCATTATCAATGGACTGAGATCTTTATGTGTTGGTTCAAGGGTTTTGAAAATATTGCTATTTATTCAAACTGTGTAGAGGCTATTGAGTTTTGTTTTTGGGAGTTTGATGTAAATCACCTTTTTAGAGAGATGTTATTGATGATGCGAGGCTACTTATTCATAGGAATTGGCAGATAGGTTTCAAACATACATGTAGGGAGATAGAGCTCTGTTTTGATGATGCGAGGCTATTGAGTTTTGTTTTTGGGAGTTTTGTAAGGCTGTCTATAGTTTCCTAGAGCTCTTTTGTACCATTGATCAATCTCCACCTCAAATACACTTGGGTGGATCTTGACGAAGGAAGATAGACTTTTGTAATTTTGAGTAGATGTTATTCAGTATATATTTAAAAAAAACAATGTGATATCCAATAAGTTTTAATAACAAGTGAATATCGTAGACATGTGGTCATTCCTTGTATAAATTTTTTTATTACATTTTTTATAAATATAAAACCTCATAAAAACTAAACCTAAATAATCAAATTCTTGGATTTTGAATTTTGAACTGTATTGAGGTGGTTTGCCTTTGTTTGAATATATTTAATGACAATGTTGGACATTTTAATTGACATTGCATTCATCAGTATATGTATGTATGAAGGCAGGTACCTTATATACATATGCAGGTAAAAACTCCGTTTTTTTTTATACACATAGTAGGGGGAGGGGGCAGGGTTCGAACCCTGAATATGGGGGAGGGAGCCAAGCTCCCATGCCACTGCGCTATTAAGGCGTTGGCAACTACGTTTTACGCTTTTTCCTTCTCCTTCCGCTTTTACGTAAAAACTACGCTTTCACTACCATGATTAGAAGCATCCCTGCAGTTTTAAAATTCCACGTCAGAACTCCCATCAATGTGTTGATGTTTGTTTCTTACAAAGAAAGCCTGCAATCGCTCATAGATATATGATCTTACATGTGCCAGGGTTCGTGTTGTCTATGAAAGTCTTCGTATTTCAGGCGGGTGATCTTTCATACTATATAATGCTCCTTGATATTTTTTTTGTCTATGGGGCGTCTTTAAGGGTCAAGGTGGCTGACTTTTATCTAATAATACTACCTCCAATCCTTAACAATGTTGTTAAACTCAAACCGGACATGAACCGACAGTCACCTTAACAATGTTGTTAAACTCAAACCGGACATTGAACCGGCAGTCAAGATACTAAGTTAAGGGTCAATAGGTCATCAAATTAGATTGAAACCAGAGCTAACCCTAAAGATGGTTATATGAGTTTTAACTGTGGCCCGAACCCGCCCAATCCGAAAAAATGGCTGATTTGAGTTCTACAAAAGTGGGATCATTTTGATGCGATTCCCTTTAGCCTGAACCCAGTGGGCCCAACCTGCGATGGGTTTGGGTTGGATCACGGAGTTGGCAGGTTGGATTGTTTTTCTTACTAAAAAAATATGTGACTTCCCTGAGTGTATCATGCAACCTAACACCAATAATATTAACTAACTATTCATTATATTGAATGTTTATGATGGCTTTTGGATTTATGTTTATTTTGTAATGTGTGGACTTGTGATGAATGATTTGTAATGTTTAAAACTTTGAATTTGATGTTTTATTATCACTTTATGATTTTGTAATTAATGTATTTTTAATTTTTTATGGTTTGGGTTTGTAGAAAAGAATCCATACACTATTTAAAAAAGTTTGAAAAACACAGCATAAAAAAATTTTAACAAAAGGAAAATAATATAAGTTGGGTGGGCTAACCCACCAACCCAAAGGTTAGGATTTGGATTGGCTAAATATAATGTCGACCCATATTTATGCGATTCTTTTTAGCCCGAACCCCTATGGTCCCAACCACTACTACAGAAGGCACTTTTAATGTCCGTTTTTAGAATCATAAGAGAATTGTTTTCAAGGGGTAGTGTATGTGAGTGTCGTTGAAAAGTTTTAAAACAAACGATATTTTTAAAGAATCACTTTTTTTTTTGTTACCCACCCGATTCACCCAATTAAAATCTTTGGTTTTGACTAATTTGCATTTGCCCGGAGTCGGGGCCACGATCGTGGGGGAAGAGCTCTTAGCACCATTTTTTCTATTCCCACGTCTCGAACTGAGGACGTAAGAAAAGACAAGTCCTTTTCCACACTCTCCCAACAAATGTTGGTTTTTTAAACAATTGTTGTAAGTCTACTTACAATGACTGTTTTTTGAATAAAAATCGTCTATATTTTTTTTGGGTAAAAAACTAACTTTGTATTTTCTGTCGACATCCTTTTTTAATAAACAACCAGAATAGGGATATAAAAAATGAGTTATAAAAACAGCCAATTCCTTAAATAGAGAATAAAAAAAAATTGCATATATACAAAAGTTCTTTAAACATGGTTAATACAAGAATGTGCACATGTTCACGTACAATTTAATATAATCAAGCATCACATCTTCTCCACTATGTAAACCACTACACCATGTTAAAAAAAAGAAAAGAAAAAAACAACATTTTATCAATTCTTCTACACATCTTCTACCTCTTGTAGAAGATTTCCTGTCAAAAAGGTCTCATATCACATTAATGTCTTCCATTATGTAAAGTTCCCCATGACTAAAAATCTGAAGGCAAATTGAAAAACAAGTCAACACAAATCAATCAATTTAATGAAATAACTAATGATTTACATACAAGAACAAAAATTAAAATCATTTAAGAATAAAAAAAAAAAAGATCATTTGTTCAAAATTTGAAATAACTCCACTAATAATGATGTTATACAAAACCCTCTAACCAACCGTGCCACCATCACCACCGTTGCAAGATTCAACGACTGTTTTGGACTATCAAAAGTTGTTCGGGCCAAGCAAAAGAGGTTGAGCCCAAGAGGCAAACTCTACTTTGGTTAGGGCCTTCCATTGGTCTCTTTTCTTTCGACCCAATACGGTGATTACCCATAATGTTGGGTTTTAATTCCGAGAGATCGCTACATTTGATGTCTGTCATTACTCAGTGCTTCATGATTACTTATACTTTCTACTATTTCCTCCGGTCCTAATTATAATATCGAGTTGATTTTTAAAAAAATATTAAAGAAACTAAATAAGTTACTTAATTATATCATATGTAGTATATATCTTTAGATTATATGTTAGTTATTACTAGTCAAACTAATTAGTTTTGAGAAAAAAAATAAAAATAAAAATACTCTAAAGTAATTTAATTATCTTATTTAATTTCTCCAAAAAAAATCAACGTGCTTTTATAATTAGAACCGGAGGAAGTATTTAATAAGAGAATATCTGGGATTTGGATTCTCCCAGAATCTTGTTTTTTTCTCTTCCTCTAGAATCTCTTATAATCCGTATACCATTGGATGAATAATGAATAAATTATAATAATTTAAATTTATTTATTTATATCTTAGTTATATTTTATAAGATATTACATCTAAATCTTTTTTGTTTGATCTAACTCATCTAACAGTGGAGAAGGGATTTTGAGAGAGAAAGATGGGGAAAAAGGATTTTGAGATGATTCAGATGGAGAAAAAAAAAAAAAAAAAAGGCAATGAGCATTCAACATTATTTGTTTCACCACAAGCGCATCTTCTATTTCCATGGTGTTTGTTCTACGGTAAAACTTATGTTGAAGTGCCAAAATATTATTATAGAATCCCATGAAGCTAATGGGTACTCCGTGAATAATACAGGTTGTTCCCCTCCAATCTATGAGAGTCCCCCGCATTTAAAAGAAGAAAACTTAATGCACTTTACTGTGGCCACGAGTTGCAGCCCACCTGCAAGGATAGAGATATAGAATAAAGCATTTACTTATATTGGTACGTAATGTCCTTTCCATGCATCATCCAGCTGCCCCTAATAATTCATTGCAATCATATTAAAATTAAGATAAAGAATTAAAAACAATTATAGAGAAGAAATTCAAGATTGGAATGTTGATTTAAACACCAATAACATTCTGTGAAGTATATGCTAGCTCTTAAAGTATGGCCTATTTAATTAGATTAAGAAGGTTAGTTTTAAGTTAGCTTTTTTTTTTTTTAAAAACATCCTAATAATATTTCTTAGTTCCTTCCTTCTCTCTTATTTGATTTTATTGAGAGGTATTTCAATATGGGTAATTTGAAAAAAATGATAAATATATAAATAAATTTCATAATAGTATTTAGGATCACGATCAACTCACCAATTAGTCCTATATTAAGGATGAGATGAATATATATTTTTTACTTTAGGCATAAATGCCTTGAAAATAGTAAAAAAAAAAAATTAAAAAAAATACTTGTTAACATATTTTAAATAAATAATTTTTTTATTTTTATACGTGATATGGATGTGCATTTAGAAAAATGTGTTGCGTGATGCAAACATCATATTTCCAAGAAAAATATATTTTCTTATCTCTTATGTCAAACAAAAGAGTATATAACCTACAACAAAAAATAATCCTTTAGTTCTTAATATATGGTATAATTTGTAATATAAAACAATGTCCTATATTTAGGACCGGAGGTACTATTTGATTTAAAGAAATTTATGTATAAGATATTTCGAGAGATAATATGAAAAATATAGTCTTATTTTTATAGAACATATATTAGGTCTAGAAATTATTAGGTTGAAGTTTTATACCGTGTGTGACCATTAAATCATACCATAATATATTCTTTGATAAATTTCTTTTTATTTTTTTTTATTGTGTTAAAGATTTTCCTTTTTGGAGCTTCGAACTTAAAGAGTTTTCACTTCTCTCAACAAGTGTGTTACCAGGAATTCAAATTTAGTTCTCCTTGTTTCAACAGTAAGAGGCCTCTTACACAACTCTCAACCAATAACTTGTTGCCGATAGTTTTTTAACAAATCACATAATATTAGAGATGACGTTAGATTTCAATTAATTTAAATTTGATGCAGAGATTACAACGGTGTAGCAAATTTTCTTACCAAGAAGGCGTTGAATGACTCCGTGGTGTCCAGATTTTAATTTAGGTCCTCATACTATTCATAGCATTGTAAATTTGGTAATGGCCTCTTAATTTTCTTTGCTTTTTGGTATATAAGAAAAAAAATTGAATATGATGCAAGTTGACCCTTAGATCGAAAGGAAATATTCTTTTGTACGGATGCTTCAAATACTTCCGAGGACACGAACTTGAACTTGAGATCGCTTACCCAATCAATTATATCGTCTTGTATTAAAAGGCCAATTAGTTAAAAAAGGTCTAATATTGAGAACACCTATATATTATTAGATAAAAACAAAAACAAAATATAATACATAATGGTTGGTTGCTTTAATTCAGCCTAGCATAACGGTTTAAAACCGGTCAAAATGGTCAATTTAAGAGTCATCAATTGTGTTAGTTGATTCATATGATGGATGGAGAGTGGATTAGGATACACAATACTATATATACATAATTACACATTCACACACACACACACGTACATATGAATTTCAAATTTTAAATAAATATATTCCATTAAAATAATAAATAGAATAATTTTGTCATAAAAACTTGATGGGAGATATAAGATATTTCACTAATGGCAACTAAGATGGGGAGGAATGATTGGAGAAAAAAGGAACGCATTCAATACCTAAAGTAGGAGCAGTATTTTGAATCATATAGAATTGTCATGCATATCTTTATATGCTGAGAGCAATATGAACAGTAGCACAGCTTTTAAGGGAAAGTAATTAATGTTTGATGTAATACAGGCAGTGAGGTGGTTGTGAATCTCTTAAATAAGCGATGCTGGTAAATGAGTGGAAGATGATATTTTTTTTAAAAAGGACCAAGATAAGAGATGTGAGCGGATAAATCGACTTACAAATACTCGTGTTTTATTTAAATACTTGAGTTTCAAGTATATTTAAACTCAAAGAGAGTGACACAAGTCATTTGTGTGGATGAAGATTAAACAAAAAGTTGAAAGGGAAAATGATGAAGTGGGCCTATCATCCACTGTTATTGGTGTAGATTACGAAATGTCGGCGGATACGAAATAAATGGAGGCGGGGAAAGGAAGGGAAGGAAGGGGTTGCGCGAGAAAAAATGGAGAGAGAAGTGGAAAGCATGAGGGAGTATTATGGCAAAGTGGCAAGACTAAAGAAACTTCTTGGAGAGCTTCACAGCTTGAAGGCTTGCGGGCTTTTCTCACCCACAAACAACATGACATCTTCCACGCTCTCATGCAAGATCTTGGAAAACATCATCTCGAGTCTTCTCGGACGAGGTTGTCGCTTCCTTCTCATTCTCGTTTCAACCATATTTCCACTAGCTGCTATCTTATTTTATAGATTATGCAGATAGGAACTCGATCAAGTCTTTAAACTTCGCTTTGAAGTATTTGAAACAATGGATGTCGCCCGAAAGGTAACAATTAGTGAGTTCACATACATGAGAAATCTGATCAACTAAATCGACTCTTTTATTATTTCGTGGCGTTTGGTAGGCTGAATCGCCAAGAATAGCACTCCTTACAAGTGCTGAAATTGTTGCAGGGCCCTTGGGTCTGGTGCTCATTTTGCCCTCTTGGAATTTCCCATTTGGCGAGCACGAGCTACTTCCTCAGAACCAAAATTATATTTAAAGCAGCCATTCTCGAATATATATATGTATGTCTAATGTCTTTATTTCACTAATAATAATATAAAATAAAAAAAAAAAAAAAGGTCTCGTCATTGGAGCCTCGATAGGAGCAATGAGGCCGCCAGAACACACGAGTCCCGAAGCCCTCGAACTATCCTCTCGCAAGTGCTTCTCTGCTGGCCTCTACCCTCCCAAATTACTTGGACAACAAAGCCATTAAGGTCATACAAGGAAGTCCAGAAGTGGCTGAGCAATTACTCTTCCAAAAATGGGACAAAATCTTCTTCACTGGTACCCCATAATTGACGACCTCATCATCATCTCTTTCTCTGTCCCTTTCTTCTTATTCTGACACTATATGCAAGAAGTCCACATGTCGGACGAATTGTGATGTCGGCAGCGGCCAAACATTTGACTCCGGTGACTTTGGAGTTGGGTGGAAAAGGCCTTGCTGTTGTTGATTCCCTATCCTCCTCATGGGACAGAGGAGTACTACTCACAAGTTCAATTTATTTGAGTATATGCTAACAACTGTTTATTCTCTTCCTGAACAATACACTTATTTTTGCTCTATGTTAATTAAACTACCAAGGTGGCTGCTAAATGAATTATTGTGGGGAAATTTGGGACTTGTGCTGGTCAGGCATCCATTGATGTCGATTATATTCTTGTTGAAAAAGGATTCGCTTCAACATTGGTATGTTTCCTGAGCAATATTATACAATTCAGCAGCTAATTTCGCTACTTTCTGTATATTTACTATGTTCTTCATTAGGTGGAACTGATAAATGTTTGGATCACAAAGATGTTCGGAGAAAAGCCATCAGAATCCAACACCATTGCCAGGATAATTAATAAACAACACTTCTTCAGACTAAAGAATCTTCTTTCGGATCCAAAGGTCAAGGAATCCGTAATTTATGGCGGCTCAATGGATGAAGAACACTTGTAATTGATCCTCTCTACTCTATCACTTACTGTCTGCTAAACAAATTGAGTTGTTTTCACCGGAAGCACAATCGGCGTCTCACCTTCATCTCAATCGATTGGAAATCCCTATTACTTGCATCCTAATGAGAACCCGTCTCTGATTCTCGTCTCTCCAATTCTTACTGGACCTAATTTTCACTCATGGGCAAGAGCCATAAGAATGGCTTTGATGTTGAAGAACAAAGTTAGATTCATTGATCAATCTATTCTAGTTCCAGCGAACTCTAATCCTCTCTTCTCTGCTTGGGAACGCTGCAACATGATGGTGCTATCGTGGCTGACTTGTTCCATTTCGCCTTCACTCGCCCAAAGCATTTTGTGGATTGATAAGGCTTCCGACGTTTGAGACGATTTGCATGCACGTTTTTCTCAGAATGGCATTTTCCAGCTTGCCGACCTACAAGAGGATATTTAGGGATTGAAGCAAGGTGATCTCTCTCAAGTGATTACTTTACCAAATTGAAAATCCTTTGGGATGAATACCTCAATTTGAGACCTTTGATTTTCTCGTACATGTAATCCAAAATGCTATTGTGGTGTGATTGAAACGTATAAAAGCATGTTGAACGAGATTATGTCATTAGGTTTTTGAAAGGTTGAAGTGACAGATTCTCTTCGGTGAAATCACAGATAATGTTGATAGATCCATTACCTTATATTAATCATGTGTTTGCTCTAGTTCAACAAAGAATAGAGAGAAATGGGATATCTCATGTTACTAATGTAAATGATTTGTTGGCTAAGTCCTTTGTACCACCTGCCCCCTCTCTCGGTTTGCCTAAGCCAAATTACACCGCTCTGGAAAGCAATGTACATATGGTGGGAAAGGTAAACATACTGAGGCAACATGTTATAGGAAACATGGTTTCCCATCGGGTTTCAAATTTTGGAACTCCAATGTCAATTCTGTATCATCTAATGATGGTTCTGGTAAGAGTTCTACTGAACCTATTCGGGTAGCTAATCAAACATATAGTTTCACACAAGAACAATATCAAAAATTGTTGGCTTTGTTCAGCCTGATACACCTTCTTCTCTGCCTAAAGTCGCTGTTAATAAAGTCTCTACAAATGGTCACATTCTATCTCATTCAGTTTATTCTTATTCTGATTTCTAGATCGTAGACTCTGGTGCTACTGATCATATATTTTCTAATCTTTCTCTATTTGCATCTTATAAGCAAATTCAACCCATTTATGTTAATCTTCTTGATGGTACTAGAGTACTAGCTACCTATAATGGCATTGTTCAATTTCCTAGTTCTTTTATTATTCGGATGTTCTCTATGTCCCAAATTTTCGTTTCAATCTTATCTCTCGCTTTCTAAACTTACATTCTCTCTGTCTTGTATTGATGATTTTATGACTATATGTGTCTTTGAAGGTGAAACTTTAATTTATGAAATTGAGTGATTGATGTGAGAGTATGAATATAGAGGTTATCTAAGGACTTTAATGAGTGATTTGGGCTCATGAGAAGTGATCTATGACCTTGGATTGTTCAGGTTAAGGATTGTTAAGAACATTAGGATGTTGATGATAATGGTTGTAGAGCAAGTTGGGTTTTTGGGAGTTGAATTGTATAACTTATTTATTTTATTGTTCTATGTGATTGATTGATATTGACATTCATAATAGAGAGCTTTCTTGTGATAGGCGATCGCTCGTGCTTTGCTTTTCAAGTTAAGGTTAAGCTTGGAGTTAAAGTAACTAAGGTTAATTTACTCTATATGCCTGCTTTAAGACATAAGGTGTTTTCTAAACCTTACTTTCATCTATACTATTTGTATGTGTTTTGAAAAATTATGTGTATGTTTGAATATGAATTTAGTTCAATGAAACATTGTATTTTCCAACTTATATATATAAGTGGAGATTATGATTAAGATTGTTACTTTTGTTATGGTCATGATGTTTGTGATGGAATGTTGTATATGGAATGATAATCTTGTAAAATGTGTTTGAAAACTAGATTGATATATTGTTTTTTTTTTCATTTGTTATGGCATATGTGAAAGAGATATGGTGAAATTGTGTCCATCGGCTCTCTCGTTCCTGGCTCAGATTTTGAGTTGAGTGTTTTGGGAGGACACCTCCCTGTTACGGTATATCAGTGGTGGCATGGGGGCAGTATTTTTGAAGTGACTGGCTTACCTTTAGCTAGGTATATTAGCACTGATAGCTTGTACCATGTCTAAAAGATATAAAGAGGAGCATAATGGACGAGTGGGGATGGTCCTAATCGTTGAAATTATTATATAATATTTAATTATTCAAAATATTATTATTATGTTAGTTAAACCTGTTTTTCTGACTTGCAATCCTTTCCTGCATGTTTTATAAATTGATTTTGGTTACTAAGACTTTACGTCTCACCCCATCGTTGTTAATATTTTTCAGGCGAGGAATTTTGCTAGAGGCTAAGGGGAAGCATTCGAAGCATAGGCATCGTGAGCTTTGTAGGCCTTTTTTGGTATTGGTGATGTATTGATTTCTATATTGTCATTCTAAGGTCTTCATGTTTTTGAAATACTATATTTATTGCTTTAGACAACAATTTAAACATTGTTGGGCCCGAAGCCTTATTTTGTATACTTTGATGTTTTGGTAAATCTACAATCATACATTGTGTTGGAAATTGTTTTGTGTAGACATTTTATTGTGAAGTTCATTATTGTAAAACTCATGGGTGATGATTTCTCCCGTTTTTGTTTATTTGTGCCCGAGTAGTGGATTCTCTAGTAGGGTTTGTGCCCGAACCCCAAAGTGTTTTCTTAGAAGAAATTGTTTTCGATTATCACTTTCTTAATCGGGTTTTTAAAACTATTATGGATAATTGTTGTTTGTGAGAAGGGTCTTTTCGATGCCACCTAATGGATCGTCTCGATCGAGCGAGGTGCATTTTCGTAAAAGTATATATACTTCAAAATCCAGATTCACCCTTGATGACCTATATATCATTTTGCTAATTTATTAGACATTTTGGGGGGTTTTGGTGACTCAAATGGTTTTTTTTTTTTTTTGGTCATTTTCCCTTCAATCTTTTATAAGATTATTACTATAAATATAAATAAGTAAAGTACAAAGTATAAGCTCTTAAAATCCAAGGTACACAGTTCATAATTGCAATACAAAAATATTTTAAATTTATAAAATATAATAACAATAATAATAATAATAATAATAATAATAATAATTTTATTGAGTATTAAATCTAAATCATTAATGTCATGATCTACGGGTGGAGATAAGATTATTGGAAGATAATGAGAAATAGAAAGAGGAATCCTCTCCCGTAAGTCCATAGTATTCTTGGGTACGTACCACATTTTTTTAAATATTTTTTTACCAATCCACAATTCTTAATTAATTATGTAGAAATATATGTTATAAATATTTTTTTAGCTGAGATATTTTCCTAAATTTAATCTTGAGATAGTTTTATTGCAGAATGATAAGTATATTGTAATTAAGATTTGATACATATAAATATAATGATGTTATGCATGTATGTGTATTTTTCTTTTCAATTAAAACATGAAAACCATATAGTGTTTCAATAAATATTACTACAAAATATATAGAATAAAATTATAATGGTGCTCCTTTGTGCAACTTTTGTCTATCTGGAAATATGAGTAAAAAACCAACCCACTATTAAAATGATGCGCCAATTTTGTTTATCAAAAGTAAAGAGCCAATTTTGGCTTGGCCTACTTAACTTGTAAATAAGTAGTCTGGTTTTTCTATTCTTTATTTCTTTTATAAGAACGTTCTATTCTTTATTACCATCTCTACTTCTGAGCTCTAATATTAGAATATGAAAAAATTAGGCTGGCTTTTTTATATAGGGGAAATCTCATATAAAGCTACTTAAAATAGAAAAATTCTAAATCGGGTTGGTAAATTCAACAAATCATTCATTAAGTCATCGATCCAATTTAGGATTTCAAGATCTGTGTAAAATAACTTTAATGCCCCTCATCTCTTTTCTTCCAGCCTTTCTTCTCTCCCCTCTTAAAAGAGTATTATTGTTTTATGACTTTATATAAAAGGATAATCAAGAATAATTCAAGTATGTCATGCCATAATAGTTTCATTGATATCAATTAAATATATTTTAATTGAAAGTCAATTAATTGTATTAATGATTAAAAAAATGTGAGGTTTTTTTTTAAAAAAAAAAAAAAAAAGAGAGAGAGAGAGAGAGAGAGAGAAAGTTGTTATTTTTATCGGGTGAGATAAAGGGGGAAAAAAGCATATATCATGTCAACTTCACCCTTTGCAAAATTGGATTGAAATAAAAGTCATTTTTACTAATATTAACCTAAACCAAAATAATTTTCCTTAACACATTGTGAGTTTTTAGATAATAATTTAGTTAATATTTCAATTTTAATTTTTTCAATTCCTTAATATAAATCAGTAATATTATATAGCTTTTTTACAAAACGACGTTTAAATTTCATATACTTCTATAGGTATTTCAGAAAAAAAGATGTAAAATGCATTTAAAATTTCATAACACAGTTTACATCAATAGAAAAATTTCCAAAAAAAAAACCTATATATATGTGTGTGAAAAATATAGAAAAATTCATACTTAATTAATATATTTACCAAAATATGTCCTTTTTATAGTGAAATATATTATAAGATTTCTTTTAAAAAAAATTGTTCATGTTAATAAAATGAACTCTTTGCTGAAAATATTGTAGGTTTTTATTCTTATGATGATATACTTAATATATTTAAACGAATCATATTTTGTTGTATTAAAATTAATTTTGATATATACATGGGAAACATAAGTTAGGGAGTAATAAAACTCATTAATGAGGAGAGAGGAGAGGGTATTAAAGTTATTTTACGCATATTTTAAAATCCTGAATTGGGTTAATGACTCAATTAAAGATTTATTGAATTTACCAATCCGATTTAGAATTTTTCTATTTTAAGTAGCTTTATATGAGATTTTCCCTTTATATATAGCACAAGAATTCTAAAATGAATTCCTACAGTCCAATCCTAAATAGATTTTAGTTTGTAATCATAATAAAACAAAACTCACTCCATTTTATAGCATTAACAAAAAATGTTCATAATGGTTGTCTACATTAGTTTCTTTTCCTTCTATATTCAATTAACTTGCTTCGACGCACCATCATAGGAAAAGGAAAAGGAGAAAATAAATTCAATCCTATGAACACCACCCAAAGTGACGGAAATCAAAGAGAAAAGAGAGATAATTAAAATAAATTTAGATCGTCCGATCGCATCTAGACGGCCTAGATGCGCCAGATGCATGGTGCCTATCCAAAGGCACCAAAACCGGTTCCCTCATTATTGTATTTTGAAAAGTGAAATGGATTATTAATAATCAATAAATTAATAAATATATTTGCTTCAATCGATTATGCTTCAAATCAGAATCTTTATTTGATGAATATTTGAAAATTTAAAATTTAAAAATGAAATTACTTTTAGGTTTACTTCGTGCTTCTGGAAGAGAATGGGTTGAAGGTCGGTGACCAAGGGGAGTTGGCAACTCTGTTTTCATAAGTCTGATTTTCTTTTTCTTTTTCTTTTTTTGTCAAATTGTTTCGATGAAACTCCATGGGGAAAGGAAAGGAGGACGTGAGAAATTTTCTAAGGCAATAAATTGTAGGATATAAAAAGCAATGGGAACTAATAGACGTGTAGTAAAAAGATGGCAATCACCTTTTTTTATTGCTTTTTGAAAATGACGTAGACAGGAGAGCATCGCCACAATTAGTAGCCAATTCGAAATTAATTATATAGGAGAAAACAGATAGAAGCGACTATAGTGACAATGACCACTAGTATGAGTTAATCAAGAACAACCAAATGCACCAACCAATGGGAGTTAGTTTTTAAAATTTCTTCTTACTTGAATGGTACGAAGCATTGGGAAAGAGATAAGGAAGCATGAATTAGTGGCTAGTAAATGCTGCCTGGTGAAATAGAATTTGTAGACTAATGAGATTCCTATACCAAGACATGTACTTCATTGGAATATATATAAGGATATATATAAATGCATAATGTGTCTTCAACAAACACTATCACCGTATGAACCAATTACTGTTAGTTGATTACCCCATATTGGATGCTTAGCAGAACCAATCACTGTTTAGTTATAAGGATTAAAAGGACATGAAGCCACAGCTGTAAATACAGCAGGACCAATCACTGTTTAGTTATAAGGATTAAAAGGACATGAAGCCACAGCTGTAAATTTCATTACGAAACATTGCAAAATATAAAAGGGGTTACATCATGATTAAAGATGGCCGCCAACCAAATCCTAAACAACTATTCATCATGAACATCATACAAATAAGTAGAAACAACAAGTCTAATAACTTTGTTGATACAATTCAAACTGACATAATAAAGAAAGATTAATAGAGTTTTGGAGGCCACCACAACTTGAACAATAGAATGAGGTGGACAATTATTAATGTAAGCAGAAAATGGCGAATGCCTAAGAGGAGGTGAAGACTAGTAGACATATGGAGGAGGTGGTACCTCTTGAAGATAAGGGGGCGGTGGAGGATGTGAAGGGTAATAAGATGGTGGAGGGGGAGACTTGTAGACATAAGTAGGTGGTGGTGGATGGGAAGGGGGAGGAGAATGAGATGGCGGTGGGGGAGACTTGTGGACATAAGGGGGCGTGGGGGATGTGATGGTGGAGGAGAATGAGCTGGAGGAGGGTAACTTGTAGACATATGGGGGTGGTGCGGGATGGGAAGGGGGAGGTGAATGAGCTAGAGGAGGGGGAGACTTGTGAACGTAAGGGGTGGTGGGGGGATGTGATGGGGAGGAGAATGAGATGATGGTGGGGAGACTTATGGGCTACCGGAGGCGGTGGAGGATGGGAAGGGGGAGGTGAATCAGGTGGAGGTGGAGACTTGTAAACATAAGGGGGTGGTGGGGGATGTGATGGTGGAGGAGAATGAGCCGGAGGTGGGGGTGACTTGTGGACATATGGGGGTGGTGGGGGATGGGAAGGGGGAGGTGAATGAGTTGGAGGAGGGGGAGACTTGGAGACATACGGGGGTGGTGGGGGATGTGAAGGGGGAGGAGAATGAAATGGTGGTGGGGGAGACTTATGGACTACCGGAGGCGGTGGAGGATGGGAAGGGGGAGGTGAATGAGCTGGGGTGGTGGAGACTTGTGGACATAAGGGGTGGAGGTGGATGTGATGGTGGAGGAGAATGAGCTGGAAAAGGGGGTGACTTGTAGACATATGGGGGTGGTGGGGGATGTGATGGGGAGGTGAATGAGCTAGAGGAGGGGGGAGACCCGTGGACATAAGGGGATGGTGGGGGATGTGAAGGGGGAGGAGAATGAGATGGTGGTGGTGGAGACTTATAGACTACCGGAGGTGGTGGGGGATGGGAAGGGGGAGGAGAATGAGTTGGAGGAGGAGGTGACTTGTAGACATAAGGGGGTGGTGGGGGATGTGACGGGGAGGAGAATGAGTTGGAGGAGGGGGAGACTTGTAGACATAAGGGGGTGGGGGGGATGTGACGGGGGAGGAGAATGAGATGGTGGAGGGGGAGACTTGTGGACATAAGGGGATGGTGGGGGATGGGAATGGGGAGGAGAATGAGATGGTGGTGGGGGAGACTTATGGACTACCGGAGGCGGTGGAGGATGGAAAGGGGGAGGTGAATGAGCTGGTGGAGGTGGAGACTTGTAGACATAAGGGGGTGGTGGGGATGTGATGGTGGAGGAGAATGAGCTGGAGGTGGGGGTGACTTGTGGACATATGGGGGTGGTGGGGGATGGGAAGGGGGAGGTGAATGAGTTGGAGGAGGGGGAGACTTGTAGACATAAGGGGGTGGTGGGGGATGTGAAGGGGGAGGAGAATGAGATGGTGGTGGGGGAGACTTGTGGACTATTGGAGGCGGTGGCAGATGTGATGGGGGAGGAGAATGAGATGGTGGAGGGGGAGACTTGTAGACATATGGAGGTGGTGGCAAATGATATGGTGGAGGGGGGACATATGAAATACTGGAGGTGGTGGAGAATATGAAGGAGGGTGAGGGTGTGGGTGTTGTTTGTGATGAGAGGGTGGATGTTTGTCATGCTTTGGGGGAGGAGAGTTGTGGT
This sequence comes from Acacia acuminata, assembly GCA_019022655.1. Lineage (NCBI taxonomy): Eukaryota > Viridiplantae > Streptophyta > Magnoliopsida > Fabales > Fabaceae > Acacia > Acacia acuminata. Next base: position 912,542 of record JAFJYI010000285.1, on the reverse strand, counting down.
AGTAGGGTGGCGGTGGATATGAATTATAGGATTTGTCTTCAGCACTAACACTGATAGCAGCTAAGCAAATGAAGGCTGCCAATATGAGTACAGACCACTGCCTCGGCCCCTTCCAGGTTCCCATCATCTTTTTGTCTATTTCCGATTTTCTCTTCTTGCTTCTCACAATGTGGATTCCAACCCTTTATATAGCTGAAGCCCTCCACCATATCTGATCAGATTTCTTAATTTAATGCATTGACAGCCTGGAATCTTCATCAATTAGTGTAATAATTTATTTATGGTTTCCTTTTTTTTTTTTTTTCCTGAGATGCAGAAACATAGCATACTTGAACTCTTGAGATCCAAGTCAAAGGGGAGAGTTGCAAAGGAATGGCTGGATGAGAACCTGATGGACATGTTAAATTATTGCAGAAGCGTGTCTGAGAAGTTAGATTTCATTTTTTCCTTTGCGTTAGAGACACCCCAGGTGACAGAGAAAATTTTTTAGAAGGGTGATGTACAGATGTACACAACGTCAAGATCTAAAAAAGTTTTTCTTTGTTTTTTTAATGGCATATGGTTTTTGAATGGCAACACTAAATATCAAGCGAATGAACCACTTCTTCAGCTTATCAGACGTCTCTGTCAATATAAATGATTGAGAAAACTACAAAAGGCCTACAAATACGAACATTCAGCTAGGAAATAAATCAATGTAAATATATTATAATTAATTAGTATCGCATATAATTAAGGGTTATAGGAATTATGAGTGATTAGGGAATCAATCACCATAATGAGTCATTAGTCTCTTGTCTTCTCTCTTCTGTATAAATACCCTATTGAGCATAAGAATAAATACATTCATTTGAGAGTATATTTTCTCTATCTTTCTCTCTATTATTTCACTACAAAAAAAAAAAAAAAAAAAAAAAAAAAAATCTATACTTCAACTTTAGGGGGAGTGTTAGGAAATAAATCAATGAAAATATATTATAATTAATTAGTATCGCATATAATTAGAGATTATAGGAATTATGAGTGATTAGGGAATCAATCATCATAATGAGTCATTAGTCTCTTGTCTTCTCTCTTGTGCATAAATACCCTATTGAGCATAAGAATAAACACATTCATTTTAGAGTATATTTTCTCTATCTTTCTCTCTATTATTTCACTACCAAAAAAAAAAAAAAAACATCTATACTTCAAGGGGGAGTGTTAGAAAATAAATCAATGAAAATATATTATAATTAATTAGTATCGCATATAATTAGAGATTATAGGAATTATGAGTGATTAGGGAATCAATCATCATAATGAGTCATTAGTCTCTTGTCTTCTCTCTTGTGCATAAATACCCTATTGAGCAAAAGAATAAACACATTCATTTTAGAGTATATTTTCTCTATCTTTCTCTCTATTATTTCACTACCAAAAAAAAAAAAAAAAAAAAAAAAAAAAAAAAAAAAAAAATCTATACTTCAACTTGAGGGGAGTGTTAGGAAATAAATCAATGAAAATATATTATAATTAATTAGTATCGCATATAATTAGGGATTATAGAAATTATGAGTGATTAGGGAATCAATCATCATAATGAGTCATTAGTCTCTTGTCTTCTCTCTTGTGCATAAATACCCTATTGAGCATAAGAATAAACACATTCATTTAAGAGTATATTTTCTCTATCTTTCTCTCTATTATTTCACTACCAAAAAAAAAAAAAAAAAAATCTATACTTCAACTTGAGGGGGAGTGTTAGGAAATAAATCAATGAAAATATATTATAATTAATTAGTATCGCATATAATTAGGGATTATAGGAATTATATATGAGTGATTAGGGAATCAATCATCATAATGAGTCATTAGTCTCTTGTCTTCTCTCTTGTGTATAAATACCCTATTGAGCATAAGAATAAACACATTCATTTAAGAGTATATTTTTTCTATCTTTCTCTCTATTATTTCACTACACGTACTACCCATTAAAAGACCATTCCACTACATTCAGATAAACCTCTAAGATTAAACCTCAGTTGTCTTAAACTTCGTGCTCAAAATTGTCTCTTGCATTGTAATTCACTGTTCTTATGATAGTAGCGTCAATTCATCTATTGTAATATTTTCCCACATGGATATATTATATAGTATATGCTCCCTTGTGCCTTTAATATAAAATTTAGTTGATTTTTTAGAAGAGATTAAGAAAACTAAATAAGTTACTTAATCATATATTATATTATGTGTTATTATATTATATATCAGCCTATAACTCAAGCAAATTAAATTAGTTTGAAGAAAAACAATGAGTGTAAATATTTTAAAGTAACTTATTTAAAATCCTTACCTTTTTAAAAAAAAATCAAATGGATCTTATATTTAAGATTAGAGATAATACTGAATTAGGGAGTTGGTGCCCCATGCATACTTGAAGCTCGTAGAGCTTACCGTTATAATGTTCTAACATGTTACCCTCGCTGACCTCGCTTCAATTAGATCCCGGCCCCAAAAAAACAAAAGGAAAAAAAAAAAATGAAGTCGTAATTCCACATGTACGTGGTCTACTTTCCCGGCTGCGTCTGGGCTCGCTTTATAAGAGAATTGACGAGGTGTGTACCGTTGGTGCTGACCACAGATGGCAGTAATTAATACCAGATCAAGGCAAGAAATTTACAGATTAATATTCTGGGGAAAAAAAAAAAGGTTATTTAGTGCTTTTGTTATAGCAGCTTCTTTATTGCAGAAACGTCTGCCTTCCTATTATTCAGTCAAAAAAACAAAATTAATAGGTTACAGTATATGATAAGAAAATCAAAATGCATTTTGCGATGTTTATTGCATTAGAAGCATCCCTGCAGTTTTTAAATTCCACGTCAGAACTCCCATCAATGTTTTGATATTTGTTTCTTACAAAGCCTGCAATAATCGCGTCTAGATATGTAATCTGACATGTGCAAGGGTTCGTGTTATCTATGAAAGTCTTCGTATTATCACACACAAATAAATTGAAACATATTTCAGGCTGGTGATTTTTAACACTATATAATGCTCCTTCATATTTTTTTGTCTAGGAGGCTTCTACTTTAAGGGTCAATTGGCCGACTTTCATCTAATAATAGTATAATACTACCTCCGATCCTTAACAAGGTTATTAAATTTAGATCAGACACTAAACCGATCAAGGTACTAAGTCAAAGATAAATGGATCGTTAGATTAGATTGAAACCATAGCTAACCCTAGAGGGTAATATGGTTTTAATCATGCCTCAAACCCGCCCACCCGAAAAAATGGTCAATGTGAGTTCTACAAAAGTGGGTTCATTATGCGGCTCCTTTTAGCCTGAACCCATGTGAGCCCAACCCGCAATGGGTTGGATTAGCGGTTTGGACTGTTTTTATTTATTAAAAAATTTGTAACTTCTTTGAGTGTATTGTGCAACCTAACACCAATAATATTAACTAATTATTTAATTTTATTATGGCTTTTGGATTTATGTTTATTTTGTAATGCGTGGACTTATGATGAATGCTTAATTTATAATTTTTGAAACTTTGAATTTGATGTTTTATTATCACTTTATGATTTTGTAAAGTCTTTTAAATCTTTTTATGGTTTGGGTTTGTAGGAAAAAAGAAATCAAGTATGTCATCTAAAAAGTTTGAAAAACACAATATAAAATAATTATAAAAAAAAAAAGAAAAATAATATAGGTTGGGCAGGCTAACCCACCAACCTAAAGGTTATGAGTTAGATTGGCTAAATGTCGACCCATATTTATGCGGTTCTTTTTAGCCCAAACCCATATGGTCCTAACCACTACTACATAAGCTATTTTTAACATTCGTTTTTAGAACTATAAGACAATTGTTTTCAAGGGGTAATGTATGTGAGTGTCATTAAAAAATTTTAAAATAGATTATTGTTTTTAAACAGTCCTTTTTTTTCTCACCTGGTTCACTTGAAACCTTCGCCCGCTAATCCGGATTCGCCCCAAGTCAAGCCTATGGTCGTGGGGAAAGAGCCCTCAACACCACTCCATTCTCACGCATCAAACTGAGGATGTTGGTTTTTTAAACAATCGTTGCAAGTCTATTTACAACGACTATTTTCTTAATAACAATTGTCTTTAGGTTTTTTGTAAAAAAACTAAATTCATATTTTTTGTCCATAACCTTTTTTGTAATAAACAACCAGAATAGAGATATAAAACTGAGTTATATAAACAACCAATTCTAGAAATAGAGAATAAAAAAAACTTTGCATATATACAAAATTTCTTTAAACATGGTTAATACAAGAATGTGCGTAAAGTTCACATGTTGATATAATCAAGTATTACATCTTCTACACTATGTAAAAAAATATTTTATCGATTCTTCTACACATCTTCTATCTCTTGTAGAATATTTCCCGCCAAAAGGTCTCGTATCACATTAATGTCTTCCATTGTGCAGAGTTCCTCATGACCAAAAATTTGCGAGCAAATTGAAGAACAAAGTTAACATAAATCAATCAATTTAATGAAATAACTAACAATTCACTTACAAGAATAAAAATGAAAATCATTTAAAAATGAAAAAAATGATCACTTGTTCAAAATCTGAAATAACTCCACTAATAATGATGTTACCTTCAACCAACTGTGCCACCACCATCACTGTTGCAAGATTCAAAGACACGTCAAAATAGTCGTTGAAACTCACAAATATTAATTTTTATTATATTTTTTGCCTTTACTTCTAAGGATTGTTTTTAAGATTAGTTGTTGAAAGTTAATTATAACGACTACTTTTAAGAACTTTTTTTTTTTTTAACCGTCGTTAAATGTTAAGACAAAATTTTTAAAATGACATCACCTCTTTTTCAATTTCTGTTCTTTTGAAAAAGGACGTTAATTGGTGTCGTTATATCTATTTTTTATAATATTGAAAATGTGACAGTTTAGCTTGAAACGGTGGTCCGACCTATATTACCAACTCCCCAACTCAAGGTCAAACCAAATGAGGAAATGAAGATTTCAATGTTATTAATATAAAATTTTGAGGAAAATAAAATTAAAAAAATAAATTTTTTAAAAAAATAGTGAATCGGTATAGTGGTTCACCTAGGGGCCGGTTCGCGATTTTCGAGTCGAAACTCGGCTAGTCTAGTTTGGGTTTAATAACTCTAGTCCCTAATATAAGAGTTAGTTGACTTTTTTAAGAGAGGTAAAATAAGTTACTTTAAAATATTTATATTTATCGTTTTTCTCTATACCAATTTATTTGAATTATAAAATAATGTGTGTATATAGTTTGATGATAAATAACATATGTTATAATTAAGTAATTTATTTAACTTCGTAATTTCTCCTTAAAAAAATCAAGTAACTCTTATATTAAGAAAGTGAACAAAGAGTACAACCTTGAGTTAAAAATGGTTAGAATAATAAGGTGCAAAAATACACATGAGCTTTTCTCCGAAGAGCGCCGAGTAGCAAGTGCTTTTTTTAGGTGCAAAAGTGCACATGTGGTTACAAATTAGGTGCAAAAATACTGTTTGACCGTTAAATTTGACTTTTTTTGTTGACTGGACGATGACGTGGTATTTCAAAGGTGCAAAAATACACATGTGGTTTGTCAAGAAGAGCGCCCAACACCAAATTATTTTTTTAATTTAATAATTTTACTTCAATTAAAATTATTTTAGGATCTTGAAAAAATATTTTAGGTATTGATAGGTACTAAAAGGATACTGAATGATACTGAAAAAAATATTTTAGGATACTGACTGGTACTAAAAAGTACTTTTAGGATACTGACTGGTACAGAAAAAATACTTCATAATCTTGAAAAATTATTTAAAGATCTTGAAAAAATATTTTAGGTATTAACCGGTAATAAAAGGATACTGACTGATACTGAAAAAATATTTCAGGGTACTGACTGGTACTAAAAAGTACTTTTAGGATATTGACTGGTACAGAAAAATACTTCCTAATCTTGAAAAATTATTTTAGGATTTTGAAAAAATATTTCAAGCTATTGACTGATACTAAAAGGATCTTACCTTGGTATTGAAAATATTTCATGATCTTGAAAAATCATATCAAGATAATGAAAAAATATTTCGCAGTCTTGACCGATACTAAAAATATACTTCAACATATTTTTTTAAGATTCTAAAATAATTTTTCAAGATCATAAAATATTTTTTCCGCACTGCAGTAAGTATTCTCAAAGTATCTTTTTAGTACTAGTCAGTACCCTGAAATATTTTTTCAAGATCATGAAGTATTTTTTCAGTATAAGTCAGTATCCTGAATATCTTTTTAGCACCCGATAGTAATTAAAATAAAATTATTAAATTAGAAAAAAGAATTTGGTGTTCGCCGCTCTTTTTGACAAACCACATGTATATTTTTGCACCTTTGAAATATCACCTCATCGTCCAGTCAGCAAAAAAGTCAAACTTAACGATCAAAGTCAAACTTAACGGTCAAATGATATTTTTGCACCTAATTTGTAACCACATAATCACTTTTACACCTAAAAAAAGCACTTGCTACTAGACGCTCCTCAGAGAAAAACATATGTATTTTTACACCTTAACCCTAAAATAATTAATCTTTAGGTGAGAGTTTTTTCTCTGCACATTCTCTCAGAAAGGAAAAATAGATGGGGATCAGGAAAGAAGGAAAGTTTAAAGATTTGGAGAAAAGACAGCCCACACAGCATCCGATGATAATGCTCAATTGAAATGGAAGCCGAAAACTAGAAGAACTCAAAGGGGATTAAAGTGGCATTTTTGCTTTCAATCTGTCGGTGAGTGTTGCAGTCGACAACTTATAATGATGTGTGATTAACCTTTCTTCGGGGATCTCTTCATACACACATTTCCAGAATGAATCGCCTTCTCCACCAATACAAAACAATAATGCATTATTTAATTAAACTTCCCAAAAATTGACCTCAAAGTCAGCTGCATTCCACGCCATGAACTCCTCTAGTGCGGCCTATTGAAGGAGGGAGAGAGTACTTTTTATTTTCCTTAAGCAATACAATTTTATCTTTAATTTATTGTTGTAGAATGATTGTTGCTTGGACTTTCATTAAAATATATTGTACTACCTCTCGTTTTAAATATAGGACAAAGTTTGTAATGGAATTTACATTATAAATTTTGTTCTATATTTAGGACTTAATTGAGTGTTAAATAAAAATAAAGTTAAATGATTCAATTTCAAACAAAATTTTAATGATATCTAAGATTTTTTTTTTTATTTCAGTGAAATATATTGTAAATGTCCTATTAATATAATTAGAGTAGGTTTTTTTTCTTATTTATAACGCCAACAAAAACTAGATAAACTAATTCGTATATTCTTATATATATAATACAAAAATAATAATAAATTGTAATTTTTATAAACAAAAAATAATGCATTTCGTTTTTTTTAATATGAAGGGTTTTTTTTTCTGGGTTGAAAGCTCAAAGGGTTTACACCTTTCTCAACAAGTGCGCTTCCTAAGATTTAAACTTGTGTTCTGTTCTGGTCTAGAACACAGTGGCTAGCCCTAATGGACTAGCCTGTTTGATATTGTTTGATCGGACCTGACCTAGGAACAATGCCTAGGGCCTACATACCCTGTAGAGGGATCAAAGTCCATGTAGTTCAAAACACACCGGCGTTTACCCAAAGGGGTGAGGTGTGTGCTCTGTGTGACTGTATGTAAATAGTTCAGAGTTAGAACCTGTGTACCTTAGGGTTTGACCTCTGTATTTATAGAGTTTACCTTAGGTTGAGTCGCTTGGGCCCTGTGATCTGAGGCCCTGATATCGTAACTACCAGATATAGATTTAGATATACCTGAATTGTAGATGAGATAGGATTCCCCTTTATTATAGGCAGATCCTGATATGCAATATATTCCCTGTTGGGCCTACCTAGGTGTTGGGCCTAATGTAGGTCCGTAACAGTTGCCCCCCAGTCCGGTAGTTCAAGCTTTTGAGCTGCCGGGATGTATTTTGTCGGACTATATTCACTGGCCGAGCTGTGTTGCCATGAGCCTTACATTGCCGAGCTGAATTACGTTGATCCTGGCTATCAAGGAAGCTTACTTCGAAGATCCAAGGTCTTGTCTCAAAGATCCTGAGTAGTGCCGAGATGGTTCGCTTGCATTTGAATCCATGTGCTGATCCCGGCTACCGAAGTCGTCTACCCTAAAGATCCAAGGTAATGTCTCAAAGATCCGGGTAATGTCGAGGCGGTTTGCCTGACTTCAAGGTCGGGACCTTTCGCATCTGATTTGTTCCAGCTTTACTTGCTTTTGTCCGAGTTTTAACTAATTCAGAGTCATCCGTATTCTGCTACCGATTTTCTTGTTTAGGCAATAAGTTTTTTCTCAAAGCGGGATCTATTTGTCTTTCCCTCGCTCTTTGTTTTCGCTTGCTTTGATCTCGGTTGACGGTGAACATGCTTTTTCACTAGCAACGTTCAAGCAACCAGGTCGGCATTTGAAAATTCAAATAACCCCGTGAGGGCTTCCATTAGTTCTTCTCACACTATTGGCAACTGTATAGTAGTTGCCCCCCAACCTGGCAATCTAGGGCTCTGGGCTGTCGGGGTGGATCTGTTATTGAACCCGGAAATCGTATCCGAGTTGCTACAACTTGTTGGATTTTGATGAAGTTTCTATCCGAGTTTCAACGAACCCCGGATTTACTTGTATTCTGATTGAATTGCCCCCAGACATGTAGTCCAGGTTACTTGAAGTTTGAAACTTCGTCTGTTTCTTTTCATGATCGCTGAGATCTCTTCTTCTTCAACCATCCGGGTTTCCAGGTTTGTTTGCTGCAACACCGAATTCTCCCAATCTGAATTATCCTGAAGTGGAACGGACCGCATTTGCTTATATCGCTGATAGCTTTACTGTGCCATACTTTTCTTGTTGCCCGACAGCCTGGCAGTCAGGGCTCTGGGCTGCCGGGGTGCATTGACTATTTAACCTGGATCTCATGTCCGAGGTTAATCTTCATTTCAACAATAAGTTGATTATATGAACTCGAAAATATGTTCAAAGTTCTTTTGAATGACCGGGCCAAGGTCTTGGTTATACAGAATCTGCTAATGTCATTCTTTCGATATCGGTTATGATAGCAGGTATAAATAAACCGTAATATTGAGTTCCGGATCCAGGATGTTTACCAGGATAAGGGCAAATCGCCACATGTTCAGCCGTGGTGTGGAAACACACATTTAAACATTTAGACCTGATCAGTGCCTAAATGACAATTCATCTTCTTATCTAGGAGCAAGTTTTGAACATTTCAGGACCTGGGCTCGTTAGCCCTGGTGTAATCCCTTTAAATTGTGTTCTATTTCTGACCAGGTGTAATGACCTCGGTGTAATTTGACCGGGCGTAATGACCTCGGTGTATTTTATTTTTGACTGGGTATAATGACCTCGGTGTATTCTATTTCTGACCAGGTGTAATGACCTCGGTGTATTTTCTTTGACTATCGATAGTAAAGATAAAGAATTTCCACTGAGGAATTCTTTATCCGGGGCCCAATTAAGGAGGTCGCGCGGAGTTAACTGTATTATTTTCAGAAACTGGTTTCTTTATCATGAATTCATACATGTTTATAGATAATTGATAATAAGCAAAGATTGAGCATCTATGAGATAAAGAGGGTGATATGCATCTGGATGTAGCTTAGGGAGTTACTATAGCATGACGCTTTTGCTCAATAAATGATTTGACGAAGTTCTCCATTTGCTCGTTTGCCCTACCTCAGAACAACTAGATCCGGAGGAGGGAAATACAAATCTCAGCCGAGAGTACATCTCAACATGCACTTAGAGTATATCCCGGCATTCTATAAATCTCGGCATCTAACAATCTCGGCATACCTCGACGTCTCGGCACCTCCTCATCTCGGCGTATCATCAACCTTAGCTATCGCGACGAGACGCCATAGGTGTTGAATCAGCCTCGGCTTAACCACAACCTCGGCTATCTTGATTTGCTCGTTTGCCCTGCCTCAAAACAATTCTAATAGGCCAAATAATAGTTCAATGAGATCAGATGCTATTGCTATATGTTCGGAGGGTTTTAGTAATCCGCTAACTCTTTCTAATGTAAATAATATAGAAAAGACAAACACAAAGCAGATATAGCAAAGGCAAACATAAAGTAGTGAGATCCTATTATTGACCTCCCAGCATCCTCGAGTCGTGAAAATAACTCCTTTGAACTAAATGGCATGGAGAATTCAAATGTTGTGGTTGCTTATGATTCAAATAGGGCATCTAAGTTTATGCCAGAATTGAAAAGTCTAGTTCCCAAGGAGAGAGGATGACGATCCTAGGTTCTTGAGGAGAGAGGATGATGATCCTTCATACTATCTGCTCGTCATGTGGAAGCTTATGATCCAAATAGAGCAATTTATGCCAGAGTTGAAAAGTTTGGGTTCCCAAGGATAGAGGAGAACGATCCTGGGTTCTTGAGGAGAGAGGATGATGATCCTTCATACTATCTTCTCGTCATGTGGAAGCTTATTTATACCAGAGTTGAAAAGTCTGGGTTCCTAAGGAGAGAGGATGAGGATCCTGGGTTTCCAAAAGATCCAAATAGGGCATCTAAATTTATGCCAGAATTGAAGAGTGTTGCTCGTTTAAGGACTAAACGTATGGTTTATGTGCTTCTTGATACACACCCCCTCTTAAAAGAATTCCCAAAGAGAGAACATGGCGATCCTTCCAACTATCTTCTCGTCAGGTGGATACAAGGAGAATTAAAAGAAGAACCATGTGAAGCAGCTCAAAACCACAGTCGTTGCTCAAATCTGGGTTCCCAAGGATAGAGGATGAGGATCCTGGTCCCAAGGAGAGAGGATGACGATCCTGGGTTCCCAAAGAGAGAACCTTGTGATCCTTCCAACTATCTTCTCGTCATGTGGATACAAGGAGAATTAAAAGAAGAATCATGTGAAGCAACTCAAAACCAAAGTCGTTGCTCAAACAACAATTTTTTCTCTGAATCCCTTTACAGGCTGCTACGGTTCTTGATTTTGCTGCGGTGGATTTTCAGGGGCTGCCCGTGCAAAGGCATCTGACCATACTGCTTCTGGTGGTGACCATCTTTGGTCATGGGAATCGAAATTTACGGTCCCCACGGACGGCGCCAATGTTCTGATGCAAAACACATATTTGGCTAGCCCTAATGGACTAGCCTGTTTGATATTGTTTGATCGGACTTGACCTAGAAACAATGCCTAGGGCCTACGTACCCTGTAGAGGGATCAAAGTCCACGTAGTTCGAGACACACACGGACGTTTAGCCAAAGGGGTGGGGTGTGTGCTCTATATGACTGTATGTAAATAGTTCAAAGTTAGAACCTATGTACCTTAGGGTTTGACCTCTGTATTTATAGAGTTTACCTTAGGTTGAGTCGCTTGGGCCCTGTGATCTGAGGCCCTGATATTGTAACTATCAGATATAGATTTAGATATACCTGAATTGTAGATGAGATAGGATTCCCCTTTATTATAGGCGGATCCTGATATGCAATATATTCCCTGTTGGGCCTACCCAGGTGTTGGGGCTAATGTAGGTCTGTAACATGTTCTCCTCCTTATAAGATAAAGCCACTTACCATCTCAATAGCTTGTTGGTCCCAATTAAATTAAACTCTATAATACGTGACTCCCTTCGGTCTCTTTATGAAATTATGCGATCCCAATGCTCTATATAAATTGATATCTCTGCAGTATGGCAAAGTTACAATCATTTCATTAAAATAATTAAGTGCCCGATACATAATTATTGCATGTGTTCATTGATATTGGATTATGGATTCTATTAATACTTATAATGATTGTTGTCAAATTCACGAGTTGACTTTCAGAGTTTACCCTTTTTACGTAATCGTGTCAAGGCGTTGATAAACTCGTGTTAGTTATAAACTTGGTTAAAGTCACAAGTTTACACACCACGCTTTCCGTTTTTATATTTTTGGCTTACAAAATTACGTTAACCTTACTCTGAATTTCATGTGAACTTTTTTTATTTGATTATACTTAGTGGCTTTATAGATGAATCATCAACTTAATACTGGAAATCTTGTAAATACCCAATTACTAACCGGTTCACCTCAAAAACAGGTCGATAACCACCCCACCAAAATTGTCCATACGTTTTTTTTTTTTTTTTTTTGTCCATACGTTAATATAAGGGTTTCAATATAAGGAAAAAGACAAATTGAATTTGAAATCAAACGTTAAATCATTAATCATAATTATATTAATGTGGTCCAACCATACCTAAGAGCAGAGTCTTCCATGTTTATAGCTAGGGATATCCATAACTAAGTTATTGGTGCAATAAATTAAAAATTATATTATTGTGATCACATTTAAGTTAAGCGATTTACTTCATAGTTGCTTGATATGGCCGAAAAGGACAACATCAAAATTGTTCATCCATAGGAAGGAAGTAGATTGATTTTGAAATTAGACATTAAATCAGGAATCAAAATTATGTTAAAAATTAGGAACATATTTACATCAAGTTTTTTAATCACACATTACCACATGTCCTATTTCTTTCATTTGGGTTTATAGTAAAATGATAATAATTTAAAAATTGGACACATACTCACATATAATTGGAACACTTGACAAAATGGATATAAAGAACTTGACATAAGCATTTTCCTAAAAATTATATAATAGTGATCCTAGCTAGGGATCTCAATAAATTATATTAATAATTAGGTTATTAGTCCAAGCATAACCAAGAGCTTCATCTTCCTTCATTATAGGGATCTCCATAACTAGATTATTGGTGCAATAAATTATATTAAAAATTTACATTTGAAATCTTGTATTAGCTTATTAATATCTCGTCCAACTAAAAATAAACCGTATGCAAGACTTTCACATAGATTTCGATTTTTAAGATGGGTATTAAAATACATTCAAAATGAAATTACACATTAATTCATGAATCATTAGTCATTATCATATAATTGTGAATTTGGAGGCAATAAAAACAATGTATATTCACATATGGAATATTATTCTTGCAGAACCCAATAGCATCAACAAAGGCAATTGCAAACACTGCTTATGAATTGCTCAAAGACGTCGATGATAGCAATTGTTAGGGTGCTTAGGAAGTGAACGATGGTGAAGAAGGCCCCACCATTTAAGGTCTAGAAAGTCGGTATGATTTTAGCCGACAAATAAGTAAGTTAAGTATTTTAGTTTCCTCATTCACTGAAGAATATTTATGTGTACGTGGTTCTTAATTCATATTGCTTGACGAAAAATGGGGTGATTGAATAGAGGCTTCTATTATTCAGAGGGGACAAGATCAAACGATATATTAATGATTTAGAAGAAGGTTAGGTACCAGTTTGAGAACTTCGAAGCCTTGGACAACAATGACGGTTACAAAACATGTGCACATCGTTGGAAGATCATGTTTCATTCGAATACACCTTTAACTTCCCGATCTCTCTACATGCATTCAACCTGGTCCCAATCAATGACATCGCCAGTGGAGAAGCTAAAAACGAAGAGCTGAATGGTTAGTATACCTTCCTAACATGGTTCGTATTCAAACCGTTTTATTCTAACCGGGACATCAATTTCATCCAAATATGATAGGCTTCCTACAAGTATTTGGGAGCTTGGTTGATCTAAGAAGAGACTCTGACACAAAAAAGAAATTAGTTTTAACAATTTACCGATCATAAGTAACATACTTTATACATTTAACATTAACCCATTAAATGACTAACATCAATTGCCAACTCAGTTCATTGTCACCATCATGTTATCATTCATGAGTAGTGAAGCTCCAAAGTCCAAAATAAGAATTTTTAGGGGTGGGGGAGAAATGAAATTTTCTGGAATAAATGGGCAAAAAATATAAGAAAACATTTATTAAAACAACACCTTACAATGAACCTTATATCCATGGAGTAATGTCACACACACACATACACACACGGACCTTCCACGCATCATATGGGGAGAGAAGCATCTAAGAAAAATAATATTTGTTAAAGAGGATCAAAAGAATTGTAATTATTCATAATGACAAAATATTAAATTTAAAATTGCTAATATTCCCCTAATTAAGCCTCCTATATTTTCTCCTACATTTAAAATTAAAAAAGGCTACAACTAACTTTGGAACTTAAATGATATTTGTTTTTACTAAAAAAATTCACATGACTATAGTGTTCACGCAATATGTTTATTACCGTCTCTAACATATTTTTATTAAGGGTTAAGGTGCAAAAATGCACATGTGCTTTACTCTTAGAAGCGTCCAACACCAAATGCTTTTTTTATATGCAAAAATGCAGATGTGGTTATAAAATATTTACAAAAGTCACAGCATCATTAAAATCTTGCTTGACGGTGTTAATTTTGGAGGCGGGGCCCACACTTTAGTTCTAAAAATACCAAAATGCCCTCTAAAATCACCCTCCAAACCTCTAATTCTTCAATCCAAACCTGGAGAAAAATAGGTCATGTGTTTTTCTTCATTTTAACACTCTCCGTCGTCTTCTTCACAGCCATCTCCTCTTCCTCTGCCGCCACCGCCACCATATCTCCTGGCTCAACTCTCTTAGCTTCCAACACAAATCAAACATAGTCTTCTCAGAATAAAACATTCTCTCTCCATTTCGTTCCTTCCCCCAAATTGAATCTCCTACCTTCATAGCCGCCATGTCTACTCGAGCGACGCCCCGGTCATCTGGTCCTCCGATAATGCCTCGCAGTGGACTCCAATAGCTCCTTCTAGTTCGTTTCCAGCAGAACCCTTCTCCTCGTAAACAAGTTCGAGTCAATCGTTTGGGACTCCAGAACTTCAAATATGAAATTCTCGTAGTAGCGGTGGCACTCACGATTTTCACCGAGGATCCGAATAGGTTATTATCTTGGGCTTCTTTCACAATCTTCATATTCACATAGATCTATTTGGTTCAAGATTTTGGGCCCTAAAATATGCTGCTGGTGAGCTATTGCCTTTTCATTTCATTGAAGTGATTTTTCTAGATTTCCTTCATCTGACTACTATGTATTAAGGAATCTAAATATGCCTTACTGAGTGGTTATTCTACATAATTTAAATATAGAGTTGTGGAAAAATATACCCAATTGATTGAAAGCGAAATATTGATAAACTCTTATGTTCTCTCAGGATATTGTAGCTAGTTAGCTGCTCAATGTTGATCTTAACATACATTGATTCTTGCTACTGGCGGTAGTTGGGTATCATTAATATGAAGTGTGAACTTGTTGATCCGGATGGTCTATTAAAACAGCTGAGGGTGTTGAAATCATTGCATGTTGATGGTGTTATGGTTGACGGGAGTGGCTACAGTCCACTGCAGTGGACCATCCACTTCCCTCCTCTGCCCAAAAATTGTGTCGTTTTCTACACAAGCTTTGCCTTTGTTTTTTAATTAATATTTTAGGATACTGGCGGGTACTAAAAAAAACTTCATGGTCTTGAAAAAATAATTCAGGGTACTGACTGCTATTAACAATATTTTTAAAGATACTGACTGCTACTGAAAAAATACTTCAATATTTTTAATAGCAATCAGTATCCTGAATTATTTTTTTTAAGACCATAAAGTATTTTTTAGTACCCACCAGTACCCTAAAATATAAATTTTTTTTAAAAAAAAAAGGCAAAGCCAAAACGACACAATTTTTGGGCAGGGTAGGAAAGTGGACGGTCCACTGCAGTGGATCATAGCCACTCCCATGGTTGACTGCTGGTGGGGAATAGTGGAGGCACATGCTCCTCTGGACTATTAAAGCAGTTTGGTGTTAAGTTGCACTTTTTTTTTTTTGATAAAAAAATTTTAGAAAAGGGGTTCGACTCACCCACAGTCCAAGGGCAGGGCGCTTGGAGCCCAATCCACAGCACAGGTACCGCTGCTTCATAGACCCCTAGAATGCCTCCCCCAGCACCTTGACCAACTCCAGGATCGAACCCCCTGCCTTTAGGTGAGGAAGTTCGACCCCTTCGCCAGTTGAACCCAAGGACGAGGGGTTGTTCAGTTGCACTTGAGTTGTTATTGAAATGACAAGATGATTTTGGGCTTGGTTTTCTGACATTTTCTTACTTGATTTTTAGCTTAATTTCTTCTTGATGCTGGTTGACAATGAATATGGAGGTGAATAGGAGGAATCGGAGTTTGAGTGGGAGAGGGGATGGGGAGTTTTTTTTTTTTCGAGTTAGTGGTATTTTGGTACTTTCAAATTAAAATAAACGGATGTCATCTTCTTCTAATAGTGTTGTGACTTTTGCACCTATTATATATATGTGTATGTGTATGTGCGCGCGCGTATTTTTGCACCTAAAAAAAGTACTTGATGTTAGACACTCCTGAGAACAAAAACATATGCATTTTTGCACCTTGACCCTTTTATTAATTGCACTACCAACATATATGTCTCTATAATTCCTTTTCACCACATATTAATTTTGTGTTTGTTTCTATGCGTTCAAATCAAAGAGGTAGCAGTTCGACCAAAAACAAAATCAAAGAGGTATCATGACATACTGCTATCATAATTAATATCTCCAGGGATAACACTTCCCGTGCGAGAGAGATATATCTCGTTTTTAATTGATTTTTTTTGTTAAGTATAATACATTATAAACGTTGATTGATTTAATTTTATTTATTCAGATTGAAAATATATTTAAATCAATTTTTTTTATCATTGTTATATTTTAATTATTTAATTATACACTATTAATACATATTTATGGATAAAAATAAATCCTCCCGATTTTACGATTCAAAGTCACAATACGAGTTTATATTACTATCACGAGTTTATCTAAACTTAAGTTCATGAGTTTGACAACCTAGCTTACAATAGAAACCTATAGTCTAGTTTGATTTGTTATATCTAAATTCAAGAAATAAAATTGTCCCAGAAGGTAACTATTCATTTATTGAATTACCTGTGTTATTAAATTATCAAATAAGAGACAAAACGAGAGTATTTTTGGCATCTGAGATCAATATCTGGAAGCATAAACATGAGCCTTGCGCAAGTCTTGAATGGAAGTTGCTTCTTGAGTCAGATAGTGTCTTGCATAACGAGATCATTCGTATTTTACATATATCTTTCTATTAGAGGATGATACATTTTAGTGTGCACAGTCCTTCTCTAGTTCTGCATTGATTTTGATCTTTCAGCTTGATCCCCTTGAGCAAAACCAACTTGTAAGCATCCTTCCTAAATTAAATGACTTTTTACCAAGGTTTTTAAACCGGACCAATCACTGAACCAACCAGAATACTAGGTAAAGGGTCAGTAGGTCAAACTAAAACTAACTCGAGCCAAACTGGTGAGAGAGTGAAGATTTCAGAGTTATAAATATTAAATTATAAAGAAAAAAAAAATCAATTAAAAAAAATGAACCGGGTTGATATCTAGGCTGGACTAGTTTACTGACCAGTTCACCAATTTCCAAGCTGAACTGGTCAGTCCGGTCCGAGTATAATAACACTGCTTTACACAACATTGAACTTATTTGCGTGTTAAGCAATGACAACCTTATACACGCATACCACATAGGATGATGATGAGTTTTCTTATTTTTTTCCCCCTTTTCATTATCACTATGTTCATTCAATCCATCCCCTTTAGGATAAACTATGATCAATTTAGCCTTTAAGGAAGCTTCAGACCTCATTTGAGCACACAACAGAGACAGGTTAATGAAGGTTTCCGTTAAAATAGCCTACAATTATGGCAACATGCCGAGTTGCCATATGCAGGTTAAATGAAGGCACTCTATAAAAATATGAAAACAAATCCACCCTCTCCAAACACAACTATGACGCACGTTCATGGAAATTTTTTTTTTTTTCTCCCTGCCCCACTAAGTTAACCCACGTTACAGCTCTCATGTGAAGTAGATTCGAGAAACCCCACCAGATAATACCTGACTAGAAAAGAAAGAAACCAAATAATTTTGTATCTATCAAGATACCCAAACTCAGAGAGAAGGCCTCATGTATTCACTGGCTGGTGATCATTTGCGTTTTGACATATCAGCAAAAACCTCCGTGTAACATATAGGGCAAGCCTTGAGTAGAAAAGGAGCAAAAACACGAAACAAGATAAAGGGTCAGCTATTTCAGCAGACAGAAACTGAGCACAGCCAGAATGGGGTGAGCTCTTGACAAGTATGAACTCCTTGTCTTACCTTGTTGATGCTAAGCCATTGTGTTGCACACCCAGCATGATAGACATGTTTGCAGGGTAAGGTGATCCTTCTTTCCCCTCTCCTGTATTCCATCTGGCAAATCACACATCTAAACCAGAAGACAAATCAGATCAACAAATTAAACTTAATAGAGCAAAGAAAAGATCTAGATACTTGAGCTGATCCTCTGCCACATATATAATAGAAGTGTAAGGAACAATAGAACTTCTCTAAATCATACCAAATAAGCATATATATCCCAAGGGTTTCAAGTGTCTTACTTGGTCTTTTCGTTGCTAACATCAGTGAGATGTGTGTGTGTGACTACCTAGGCGGTTTTTCCATTTGATGTTGGTTAAAAAAAACACATTGACAAGGCATGCATACTTTTTAGTTAAATTGCTGTGGGAGTGGCTATTGTATGGCCGAGGACCACATTGGTAAGAGAAGTGTACATGTATGACTACTGATGAATATAACATTCCACCATTTAGGTAGCAGTCACGTCTGCGGTGGTTTTCTATTTGGTGTTGGTCACACAAAAAAATTAAAATAACTAAAAGAAGATGAGCATAAAATAGGGAAAGAGAGATGATCCCGACACAAAAGAACCAACGACTGTATCATCATAAAAAATTGTCAATCCTACTTATCTAGTTAAACGTACAAAGTTTGTTCTTATTTATAGCTTATGTTAATAAAAGTTACACCTCCGCCAATCAGAAGACTACTTTAGACCAGATTAAGACTGTAATCAATGGTAAAAATTGTTCATGTATTACCTAAAACTCTTCTGAGCCAAGAAAATTTTTTTCTTTTGGGGAATGTAAATGCAGAACTTATATTACAGCAAACAGAGCAGTACACAATTTAATCAGTAGAACAGGCAGATCTTTCATCATCCAAAATCTCGCTCCAGTTAGATGTGAGGTTATCAAAGATGCAAAAGTTGCTATCCATATTTCTAGCTAATTAGAGGAATTTATCCTGCAGATTTTCTTTCTACCCCACCTTATTCTTTAACTTGTAATAATTTCCACACACACTATGGAACCTAGCATTTCAGCAAAGCTAACAAGATGTAAATTTAGTATTGAACAAAAAAAAAAAAAAAAAAAAAAAACAAGATGTAAATTTAGCGACTAAAGACAAACTCTTAAAAACAATTAGCATGCAGCATAGTACTAATGAGCTTCAAAGATTAGAAGCAAAAAATTGGTAGATCCAGGAAGAAAAGATTGATACAAAAAGCTCGAAATGAAATTAAACAAAAAAGGCACTAAAGAAGGAAAATTGCAAACCTAATATTACCTCTCATCCCGTGATTTCTTGCGTAAAAAAAACCCACACTTGTACTTTGAAACTGGAAGCAAAGAGATCTGTTCTTGTGAGAGACCACGGCTTTGAGTTCCAACAGCCTCACCTAAGTCAAGTAATTCCTGAAAAGGTAATATTTTTCAACATGTGAGAAGTTAAAGAATTAAGCAAAGTCTAAAGAGTCAAAAGTCCTGTTAGGAAACTTTCTAAAGCAAATGTTTCATTATCAACCGTTCTACTTAATGTAATCAAGAGATAACCCTTAGATGAAGCATCATGGATTTTACAGTTGCAGTTTAGCTAGTAAGGAGATATAATAAGAAGCTCAGGTCATTTGTGAAGTTATTTGGCCAAACAATGTTGTCCTTAAGAGTAATTATCTCCATGTGTCACAATGATAAACACAAGAGGGTAAGGTTTTCTATTGTAGCGAAGCATTACATAACAACCCAGGTAATAGTAATTAAGTAGCCACAAAAGTAGGCTCATATAATTAAATTTTTTCTCTTGCAAGACTAACTATGCGTATTTCTGGGACAATGACTTTTACACCAAGAAAATCAGGCATATAACAGCTCTAATTTGAGAAAGAGAAATATAGAGACTTATGACACAATAATTTTGAGCCACCCATTCCAACCTCATAGGACATGTTGTCAGGATCGATATTGTCTTGCCAAGTGACCTGCAAAGTGTTGAAAAATGGCTCAGATCTTCTTGTATTTTGCTTCTCATTGACGGATGAGCTATGGGTAACTGGAACAAACTACTTAAATATTCAAATTCAATTAATAATTTTATGCACCAGACTTTCAGATCAAATACCTGATAGTCATGGGAATTATGATGTCTTCTTGGGCCTGGAATGAAAGAAAATAAGTTATTAATTTAAACCAAAAACAGTTAGACTCTATGTAGAGTCAAATTTAAAGTGGCAAATAGCAAGGTGACAAGAAAATCTACTGCCATTTCTCTACGAAAGAGGGAAAAACTCGAAAAGGTTAGGGTCCTACAAGGTTAAGTTGTCTACTTTTAAAGAAATGACAAGTATAGTGTGCCAGAAAGATCAACCAATTTATTAGACAGAAGAAGTTTCAATCATACGGAAATGCTGCAAAACATAAAAGCAGAGATAGTAGACTAATTGAAGTAAGTTCACTTCCTCAATATGAATAAAAGCTCAGTAGTTCAGCTAGTAGGTTCAAGTAGATACTTCCATGTGCAGGAAGCTGAACTCTTAAAAATACTGATGTGGATCAATATTGGTGAACTGACAGTTGTTTCTCCAAGAGCAGTTTTCAACACATTGTGATCCTCATGCAGGAACAAAGAAAGGAAATTTGCTTACCCCAGATGCCAGAGTACAGCAGTGTGAATATAAACTGCAAGTGCCGTGGACTTTCAGAGGAATGCATATGGGGTCAAAACACAGTGGATGAACAAAACTAGATTAAATTTGGTCACCCCAAACATGACAATAATTGTAATTACAACATGCTAAACAGGTCATTTTGTTGTTTTAATAATTCTGCTAGTGCGTTGACCTTCTGCATATCAAAAAAATCATATCCAGATGAAAATTAAGAACTTACATTCAACAGAATTGTCTCGTGCAGTGGTGTTTACACCTTCACCCCATTCTGTACTTGCTGCTGCAGCATGTTCATTAAATATTGCTGTGTTCTCTAAAGGCCTTCTGTGCTCATCCATCCGTGTGACATGGTTATTCACCTCATACCCATCACTGTAACGATAGTATGAAGCATTCTCAGGCTCAGATGGGCCAAACTTGTATAGGCTTGTAGTTGATGGGTACAAGCTCTCCTAAGAATATTAAAGTAGACTTTTAGCATTTCCCGTTGCGTTCCATTCACAACAGAAGAACATTAATAAAAACTTCAAATATAGATAAGTATGCAGAGGACTGTCCTAGTATTATGTATAAATAAAGAAATGTAGTCGGTTGTAAATTTGGCAAGTGATGCAGTACATATTTGCTAAGCAAATTCTTCCCAACGAATCCACGTAGACAAAATGAGAAAGAAAAGAGTACAATAGTTTCCATAAACCAGAACAGATAATTTCTCAAGTAGAATCTAGGTTATGGCTCTGTAGGCACCTGAGCATGTGAAGCACCAGAAAAAATGAAATTGACGTGTTCGTAGGTTAGACCTTCAAAATATTCAATAAAACTTCCTGCTGTATTGTATGGGTAGCTGATATTGTTGTAGTGGACCTCCATGTGCGTGTTCCAACTCATTTTGAATTCTTTCGGTCAGACAATTGCTCTGCAGCATGAAATTTACATCTAAGTACCCGCATATACAAGTTAGTGCAAAGGCAATGGGGAGCACAAAGAAAAAACATAAAGGCTTCTGTTCAAACATATATTTGCATCAAATATGCGAGCCTGATCCACGGATTTATGAACAAACTTCTTGCAATTCACATACACAACATTTAGTGCATAGCGTTTACAATGAGGAGCCAAAGCTGTTTTGATGGTTAAAGGCTTACACCTTCCAGACTGCATATTTTCTTAAATCATAGTGGTATTCAGCGCATAGCGTATATAATGAGAAATCAAAGCTGTTTCTGCAATCTCAAGCATCATATCCCATAATCAAGCATGGTAAATTAATCATTCGACATCAAGAACTTCCGAATCAAGTAAGGAAAACGCTGGTAACATTGCGTATTTTAGACCCAAGTTCATCCCAATCAATTCCACAAATCCACACGAAACGTGTCCTGTTCTGCTGTTCAGAAAATACAGTACGCTATCAAATTAAAGTAGAAATATTTAATCTTTCAAGACAAAATAAATTTTAAATGAGGTATAGAAAGAAATCAAGCGACATTGTTACATGTGTGACTCATCAATCGAGATTTCGCTATTCAGTGTAGTGTACTTTCCAAAGAAAAAACTAGGAGACAGAAACCACAATAGTACCTTACTAGGCCCTATCACTCTCGAACGGCAAGGATTGCCCCAAATGGACTATCCGGGCAGAAAAACCTCGGAGCTTCCACGATTCTTTTGCAAGGTAATAGCGAGGATAGTTCTGAGAATGAATGGATCGTAATCAGGAAAGTGGGAAAGACCAACAATGATGAGCATCTAAAAATTCGGATGAGATGAAGAGCAGGAAAGTTCGATTTGATACCAAAGGCATATGGTTTGGTATTAAAGCGCCGACAACGATCACTTTGGCAGATACCTTCTCTCTCACACACAACAGCGCATGAGAATGAGAATGAGAGCGGCTTTCTTAAAGAATGACTTTGTTTTGTAGCTCCTCTCTCTCCCTCTGTGGCTTTTCTCAGTGGTTTCAGGAACACGCCAACCTCGTTAGATAGACCATGATCAGCTGCATCGCACCTCTTCTTCAACCGTTAATGTTTTCTTTTTTGTTAGTTCTCCGACTTACCACCAAAGAGAGAGGCAGAGAGAGACCAAAAAAGAAAGTTCTCTCTTTTATGAAAATTATGTGTGATACCTCTGGGGAATATAGAGGCAGGAGTAAAACTACTTTTGCGTCATTATTTGATTTCTAGTAAATCATGAATGATGCTACAAAAGAAATAAAAATTGAAGTTGGCAATTGGATTTCTATGATTAAGATGGCGGCAAGTAGACCCCATCAATTAGTTTACTCAAAATATGCACGCACAGAGATTAAATGGGGTTCTTACCGTTAATGCTCACAGAGAAAGAGAGAGAGTGTGTTTGTGTATTCTCATTGGAGACAAATCTTAGTGGTTGGCCAGTGTTCAAGAAATTGAATTCTGAGAGATAAATGTGGTTAAAAGGTGGTGACCAAACAAAACCATCCCAACCAATTTGTTATGAGCCAAGCTTCCTTTCCGGATTCAACCAATTCTCTTTTCAAACACTGAAAAAAATAAAAAAATCTGTTTTTAATCTAGCAATCCTTATGGCTCTTGTTCTTGTAACCATCGGAAAATAAAGGTAGAGGGTAGAAATTATACCGGGCAAGTGAATCCTCCAAAGCGGCGAGTCGAATCACCTAATCTCACAAATTGAGGGAGGCACCTTTATTTATGGGATCAGGATGGGAAGGTGTGATTTATACCATTTATTGTAGGATGATTCTTTTGCCCCTTAAATAACAATCAGAAAATTAAATGCCGATTAATTTCATATTTAGCAGGTTTCTTGTTTCTCAATTGTCTCACTGAATTTAAGCTGATTTGTTTATCTTCTTCTCCCTGGCATTAAGTCCAACAAGAAGTATACTTGTTTCCTTTCCTCAAAAATGGAAAAAGCATTCTGAATGTGCGAAGGGATAACCACAAAAATATAGCCTAGCACCCCAATCATTCCTGCAGCTTCAAATTCATCTGTGTTGAATAATGCAAATATGTGAATAGACTTCGATACGATTTAGATAAGCTCATGTGAATTTTAAATTAAGATGCGAATGTAGGATGATGGCATCTACGTGGAAGAAAGCACATTCTGAATCAGATGTGAAGCGTGGCATGTGAGAGAGAGAGAGATTAATAACATACATAATTGGGGAGGCACGAGAATGAAACAAAAAGCATGGCGTGCAAGCCAAGTGAAGGACTCAGACGCATCATTATATTCTCCTCTCATTCTTTTTGTCTGCAACGCCACTCAGACAAAACACACAGTTGGCCATTACTACTTCCACACATGATTCTTGCTCCCACGACAACTCACTCTTTTCGCATCTTTCTACCAAAACCCAAAAACCAAATTATAAAGAGAGGTTACGTACAAAAATAAAGTTTCAAACTTGTAAAAGCCTACCAAGCGAGGTTGCCACCTGTGGGGTAATCGGGATTGCTTAATAGCGTTATTCTTGATCAAGAAGCAATGATTAAATCTCAAATTATGTAACTTGAAACACCAAATTAAATATTAGCCTAATCATAAATTACCATCTCAAATTAATATATATGTGAAAGACTTACTTCACATTTGGAATTGCTAATTTACGTAAAATTTTGAGAAAACATCATGTCTTATTTGTCATTATCAAACATGATCACCTATATGCTTCAACAGGAATCACACAAGGGTAGATTGATACAATAGAAACCTCTGGTAAAATGCTGGATAAAGTACATTACATAGCCAAGTGCGGAGCGGATAACTACTGAAAGTATCTAAGTAGTAAGCCCACCTCAAGATGAGTGCTCTCCTATTCCGACTTCCCTAGAGCCTCCGCACAGCCGGGACAGCAATGGGTTCTCTGCCCCTGCAGGCGGGGATGTATATATAAATTGATGTGCAGCAGATAAATCTCGGCCTGCGCGGTTATCATTATTGAGAATTTGAGCCCATGCGCATGAATGTATGATGGTTCTTGCTGAGACAGCATTTTCTGAGTTCTTTAAAATTAAAACCAAACATTACCACCATATTCACCGAACAGTAATCTTTACGTGCTGGATCAAAGAAATCAATGCATAATTTGTAGTCTTTTAAATTATGGCCAATTCAAATGTAGATTTTTTATTAAGAAAATCAGCTAAATCTACGGTCAATTTTCCTCAATCTACATCATTACACATTATAACCACCACATCAGTAACATATTATTACCACATTAACAATACATCATTTATAAGAGGTTGATCAAAGTTGACTATAACTACAAAAACCTCAACTTGTGTCTGAAAAAATTGATGACTGCCACGGTAGAATGATGCTCTCACCAAAACATGGACTCCGAAATCCATGTTTTAATCGTACAAGGCGAAAAGCAAACAACTTTTCATGAGTTTGAAGAGTCCTCTAGCATAGAACGAGATTGTGGAGGCTATAAATCATTGAAAAGAATAGATCCTCCCAAAACCTAAGTCAAGCATTGGTGACAGACACACTTTCCCTCCCCCGGTCCTATTCTCCGTTTTTGTTGTTGTTGTTGTTGCTGTTGTTGTGTTTATACATTGGGGACAGACAAGAACATCAAGAGACGTGTCCCTGACCTAGGTTCAGATAAGACTTATAAATCTAAACGGGCAGCAATCCTAACATCACAAATTTTCATGATGTCACTTGTCCCAAAATTGCTTATTCTGCCGCATCAAAGCACAGATAAGAGACCCAAGGTCCACCTTCTCCGCATAACTTTTACACAATTTTACCGTTTATTTGTATCACTAAGAGCTAAACTACAAACTTGAAGTGAACTCATCAAGACACAGTTACAGAGCAAGGCCACTAGACTCTGCTTCAAGATATTTACATATCCTCTCCATAACCTCTCTTCCCTTGGCACTATTCTGAAGGAACTTCTCAGCACATCGCTGCTCCACCTTTTCAGCCATGGATGCCAAAGCTGACAAGGGTTTGATACGGATGCGAGTCTCCTGTTGGCAAATTGTCCACCCATTGGGATTGTCAGGATGAGGAACGTATCGTATCTTCTCCTCCACTTCTACAAACTTCTGGAGGCTGATGTTGCGTGTGGTTAACTGCATCGACCGTGACTGTGCATCAACAACTGTTGATTCAACACAGTGGCAAATATCATGACCAACAATTTTGCGGACAAACCATGGTCCAGGACAGTGGATAGTGATGGCTCGAGTGGTGTAAAGCTTCCCAGATGGGGAGTCAAGCAAGCGGTTCAATGTGTCCACTTCTAAAATATGGGATAATATACGCTTGTTCTCTGGGTCAGCAAACTTGCGCCAAGATGCACTTGTTACTCGTTCCCATGGGTGCCTGTAAGTGTGTTCCTGTGTGTATGCTTTCACCATAACTCTCCTTCACCATAAAAAAGCAACAGCAAATTAGTGGGCTCGTGAAATTTTGATTTAGCTAATGCATTCCAGAAATGCGGATCATTGCTTAAACCACACATAATCAAATTTTAAATGGTCCCTAACATTGTAGACACCCAATAAAGCAGTAACTTAATTGAAATGCATGCCATAATTGAAGGAAACATTTAGTTCAGAAGCAAATATCAAGAAGACATCCATGCCCTGAATAAAAATAATTCAATTAGCTAAAGCTAAAATCTAAGAGAAACTTAATAGATCATCATGTACTTCATCCAATACAACCTGCACAGGGTTCACTAAAAACTAAATTCCATTGATTCATGCTGTTGACGATTACGTTAGCATCCTGAGAGCTTGGTTTGCATGTTCAAGAAATAAACATTAAGTCGTCTACCCACAAACTATGAAGGGAGGGAGCAAAAATAATAATAATAATAAAAACAAATAACAAAGTGGTGATTTGATAGATAACTAGGTATCGAGAGAAATAGACTTTTAAGTCGCAAGGTCGGAGCTGGGTAACAGAAATGATAGGATTTTTGGAAAAAATTTCATCACGATTAGATAAAAATAGATAAAAGCAATTTGAGCGGGAAGCAGGGGACAAGGGAGATAAGACGAAAAACGCGATTGGAGAAGAAAAAGAGTCAGGGAGGAGAAGACAATACCTTGGGACAAAATCAACGGAGGCTGGAAGATCCCAGAGGGAGGGCGAGAAACTGAGAAAGGTACTGAGGATACAAAGATCCGATCCGACTAGGCGGCTGGCTACTAGAGGAGGAAAGGGGTTAGAGCAAAGAGTTTGTCGGAAGAACAAGAAGGCCATATATGTTTGTTTGGGTCTCGGCCCATTGACAATGTTGGGCTGAAACCGTAGAAAGAGTAGGCCTTTTCTCCCCCAAAGATCCGAATATAAGTCACGGCCTTGCTTCTCCCCTACTACTTGCTTTACTTGCATGCATCTGAATTCTGAAGTATGTTTTCACCACAGTCGTACCAAACAAAGAATTATATTTTGACAACAAACCATGGCAAACAGAATTATAGAGACATGCAAAATTTTATTTTATTTTTAGTAAAAATTTGCTTCACTCTAACACCCTATGCTTCCTCATCAACCTATCATATCTGTTAAGATATTATTATATCTTATATCAGTGGCGGAGCTAGAAGTTTTTGTTTATGTCTGCACAATTAGTAGAGGGATTCAGGGGCAGCACCTCCGAATTTCTTTTAAAAAAAAATTTAAATGCATTAAAAAATAAAAGAATATAAATAAAATAAAAAATAAAAAAGAAAACTTAATATAGAAAAATAATAATCAAGAATCAATTAAGCTATTACAACACAGAATGATTACAAAAAGCATTCCTTGATGACTTCCTATTTTTAATATATTTGAGATATATTTTGATATATTTGGGAAGTCATCAATACTAAATTAAAGAATTTTCTTAAGATTTTAAGAGATATCAATATGGATACATTTTTTATAGGATTTCAATTTAAAATAAAAGTTTTTGAGTTTAGGAAATAAATAACGGTAATTAGAAGTTTTCTATAAAAAAAAAAAAAAGAAAAAAAAAGGTTTTAATAATAATAATTATTATTATATAATTTTTCCCATGCTTTTCCTTTCCTCAGTTTGGATCTTGCGTCGCCGCATTCTTTTTTCTCATCACATCCCTCCTGATAAAAGCACCGACTCTGTGATCGATTTTGAAATGTTGCCTGAAATTCCAGAGCCTAACAACACCTTCATGAACTCTGAGGATAATTCGATCAGCCCCAAAATCGATTGAGGAAAGATTGCTCTTAAATCCATGTCGCATCCTCTGTGGAGTTCTACTCTGCTCTGATCCAAATGCTTTGGATCTTGAAACTCGATTTCATTCCCGAGCATTCTTGCTAGTTCAAATTACGAATTATCACTCTCACATTAATTAGCGGTTCCATCACTAGTTGAGGAAACAACCTAATGGAACTCAAAAGCAAGCGAATGCACAAGACCAAGATATGAAGAATCGTGGTAAAAAGACGATGAGAAAGGGGATCGCACAGAGCCACTGAGTTGTTTTGTTTAACCGTTCGAATCGTATATTGAATCATATAGATATTCGAGAAAAAAAAAATCGTTTATATTTTTCTGTCTGCACTTGCAGTCAATGGCAACAACGTGGCTCCGCCACTGTCTTATATTAATATTTAATATATTTTAGTGTTACTATATTATGTATCCTTTGTTGACATTTGGTACATCTTAGAAATATAATATCTAGATTTTATTAGATTAAAATTCTAAGAATAGTCTAGGTTTGGCTTGTCTATATAAATGCTCTTACCTATACTCTCATTGATGAAGGATTCAATATAAATAGTATTCAAAAAGGCTCTCGTTTCTTTCTTATTCTATCAATAGGAAGTGGCTAGCGTCCACTGCCCTTATAGTTCACTGCCATCCTCTTTGACTTATATGTCGACGTATAAGAGCCAAACACACAATGGTCCTTTTTCCTTTAAAAAAGAAAAAAAAAAAAAAAAAATAGGCGAAAAAAGGACCATTGTGTGTGTGGCGCTTATACGTCAACGTATAAGTCGAAGAGGACGACAATGAACCATAAAGGTAGTGGACACTAGCCGATCCCCTATCAATAGTCATATATGCATTCATGTGTGTAATAAAATTTAAGTTAAAATATATTTTTGGTCCTTTAAGTTTATATGAGGTATATTATTGGTCCCTTAACTTTATAAAGTATAATTTTAGTCCTATAATTCTAACGCCGTTAATTTTACTAATGGAAAATGCAAACTCAAGTGAATGTGTGTAGGAATCTGATGGTATAAACTTAAGTGATAACTGTATAATTAAATGTTATTAAGTTTAAATTTAAAATATGATTAAATTGAAGAATATATAAAATTTGTGTAATTAAATGATGTTAGTCATCATTTGAGTTAAATCAGCGTCAAGATTTTACATTAACAACATTAATGGTCTTAAGATTTTATGACCAAAAGTATACTTATAAAGTTAGAGGTCAAAAGTATAACTTATGTAAAGTTTAAAGGACCAAAAATATACTTTAGACTAAAATATATAATAACTTGTAATCTTGTATTATACATTTAAGTTGGGAATGATGTAATTCACTTTGAATTTGGTATAAACGTATAAATCCACTGGTTTAAATTCTGGAACGACGTTCCCAAGATTATTCATATAGCATATCATCTCTGCTGGCTAAAAAATATATATATATAGCATCATGCTAACTAGCTAGCTTGTTCATTTACATAATCGCCAATCAAATTATACAGAGCAGCCTCAAACAAAATACTCAATTTTTTGACTTTTGCTTTTATTGTACAAGATGATGACAAGACAATACTTTTATTTTTAAAACTTTATCATCATTTTTCAGGATCCTTATTTTATTTACTTTTCTGGGTCATTTAAAAACTAGATTCAAAAGAATTAAATATCTTAATATTTACGCTATTACATGACTCACAACAAAAAGGAATGCAATTTGTGATGATAACAAAGTCAACAATAAGGCTTGAAATGCGAGAAAGTTAAGAATTATGATCATCATATATATGTGTGCGTGTGACATAGGCGTCGCATTACAAATTTCTTGACAAACGACATATATGTGTTTCAAGCTAAGCATTGAATCCATCAAACAAATGTTTTCATTCCACGACAAGTTTGCCTCAACCTTTATCTGTCTTTATTGTTAAACCATTGCCCGAAAATTCATTTCTGTGGCTGGCTACCTACCTTCTTTAAGCAATAAACACGTACAAGTGATTAGGTATTGAAATGGACTTGCATGCAGTACGCACCAACCATTCCATGCATATTCCAGCTTTTGAAATTTTCTCTTTTTTATTTCCACTGTTCTAAAAAATGATGTAATCCTTTTATATATACATGAAAACTACCTACAATATAGATTAATATACACACATGTTTCATATAAAATCCCAGTGAGTAATAATATGGGCGCATCGAAGGCTAAATTAAAATTTAAAACGAGTAGAAGAATAAAATTAAAACAGATATAACCGAGGTCAATCACTAGTACAAGATTATTATATATATCCATGAGGAAAATAATTCACTACAACCTAAAAACGAACAATATAATTAACATTTGATATTTAATTTGATCTTGATAAGCTCACAGGCATGTATCTCAAGAGTATAGATTTGATCTCCGAGGTCAATCAATAATATAATGCTGGGTTTCTCCTATAATATATTCTGACAACATTTCTTGTTTACTTAATTCTCGATATGAATTTCAATATATATATATATATATATATATAACAAGAGCACGTGTAGAGGCTCGGCAACAACAGAAATATAACCATGATTATAGTAATTTAAACCGTTATAAAATGTGAGCCGTCTGCATACAAAATTTGGGTAACCATTCATTCGTACCCATATACTGCAAGACTGACCCATCCCATATCGCAAATATTGCATGTCGTATATAAGTCAGTGCTTCTTCTCTTCCAAAGAGGCCTAAATCAAAGTGAAACACAACTTCTTCTTACACAGCTAGCACACCAGCATGAACAACGTAACATTGCTTCGTCCCCAGTCGTCATTGCCATCAAAATAAACTCCAATTTTTCATAATTTTTTTCTGGCCGCGAGAATGATAAGAAACAAAAGAAAAGGCGAAAAAAAAAAGACAAAAGAAGAAAACTGTCTGGTAGTTAGGTTGGAGACTTCCTCCTCCTCCTCCTTCCTCGTGAATCAGTCATTCCACATTGTAAAGAGAGCAGCATTGGATCCCTGTAGGGACTCGGACGGCCAGCCGCCGCCGTAACCACCGGACGGCATGTTGTAGTTTTCAACCTTGACCAGCGCCAGCTCCTCCGCGGATCCACCTGACGTCGTATTAGAAGCCATCCCCATAAACCCTCCTCCACCACCACTGTAACTCCCACTAGAGCCTCCACCATCATTGTCCATCACAGAAGAAGAACAAGAACCCATGTTCATAAAACCCTGAAGCAGAGCCGGGTGGTTCTGAAGATAGCTATTATACAGCTGAGCATTATTACTCGGCGACTGGTGAAAATTATAGTTAGACGAAGAAGCAGTTTGGTGGTGCAACTGGAGCTGAGTTTGGATATAACTGGGATGATGAAGTGACGAGTACTGAGATATCTCCGCCTGGTTTTGTAGGCTTAACAATGGCTGCGTCTGATCCAACTGCATCAGAGGGTAGGCTTGTAGTTGAAGCCGGCTCGAGCCGCTGCTGCCGCCGCTCCCACTGCCATATTGGAAGGTCGACCCGAGAGCTATCATTTCCTCTCTTTTTCTGGAACATTCCAGAGCTTGAGCTTCCTTCAGTCGTTTAGCAGCCCCTCCTCCGATTGGAAGAGTGTTGCTCTCAAGTATGGCTTTCACGTCGTAACGGCTCATGTCGAAGTTTGTCACTGCGTTTAGTCCTCTGAACTTGATCGCCGCTATGTCGTATGCTTCTGCAGCTTCTTCCTCAGTACCTGCAATTAATTATTTATTCGCATCACTCAATTTAATTTAGTTCTTGTTTTCCAATGTTTATTATTTGCATGCAACTTTCGTAAATGGCTTACTGAAAGTTCCCAAGTAAAGATCTTTGTTTCCTGCAACTCTACCGATCCTTGCCTGCCATCTACCATGTTGATGGTGCCTGCAATAAAATATGTTACACATGTTACTACAAACTAGAAAGTGACAAAGCAAAATGAAGGAAACCCCCAAAAAAAAAAGCAAAAGATATATAGGAAGAAATGACACAGAAAGCTCGAACACACAATCACAAGCATTATCGTACCTTGTGACTCCGCGATACATTGATGCACCCCTAGAGAACCCACTGCTTTTCCTGCAATATACGACCAGCACAAAATGAATACAGTTAGCAACGTCGAACAACCACATTCATATGGTACCACGACGGAAGAAAAAAATTATTGCAAAGAATATTATTAAATGATTAGTGATTAATATAATATAATTAGTTAGTGCATGCTAATTGCTGGCTTTAACCTTCGTATGGCGGCCACAAATTCTTGTCTTGTCATGTGCTTCATCTCCTCCAGTTCCTTCTCATAGTTACTGATCTGCAACATCGACAAAACGCCTCTCATAAATTACTTGATTGAGTATATATGTTGGTAACGCTCTACAAAGTAATAGCTAGGGACATTGATAACTTACTGGAAAGTTGGTCGTTGTGGATGTTCCCCAGTACTTTAGTGCCGCTAAATCGTAGGCCCTAGCTGCTTTCTCTTCTTTGTCATATCCACCTGCCAAAAAGGGGCCAACACTTATATAACAAGGTACATAAAAATGGTTGGAAATAATTGGCAAGGGAGAGACGCTTACCCAAATAGACTGCAAGAACTCGGCCGAAATAGAAGCAAGACAACCAAAGAAGAAAAGAATAATCAAAATGTTAGCTTAAAATGGAAATAGTTAGCAATAAATTTCAAATTAATGTGAAGGAATTAAAGAAAGCAAGAAATAAAACGCTAGAAGCTTTTTGTATATCTTACCTTGTCGTCCCTTTCGTGATTGTCCTTCCCTTCTACAACTATTGTCCCAAAGATGAGCTTCATACCTTCCAGTCCATCTATGTCTACATAAAGTTTTTGTGCATAGTTACACCCACCATTGCAACAAAAGTATTTCAGCTAGTGCATTTAAATTTGTAGCTTATTCGTACTGTGCAGCAATGAATTGATTGAACGACACAAACAAGAAGCTACCTACCTGGTTACACCTCGATAGATTGAAGTTCTCTGACCGAATGTATCTAAAGTTCTTCGAGGGGCAGCAGTTTCGACAGCAGTATTGGTACTATTGTCTCCGCTAGTTTCACAGGTAGAATCCTTACCACCACTACCCATGGATAATGTCAAAGACTGGAGGTTAGTGTTAGCATTGTTGTTTTCTTGATACTCGAAGTTGGCAGATGTGGCCACCACAGAGGTTTGCATCGGCGGTACAAGACTGGTGTTTGTGAATAGGTAACCCGAATCATTCGAGTGATGAATTTCATTAAAGGCTGCAAGATCTGACTGATTCTCAGACTTGCCCACTCCTAGAAAATCTGCTACCTTCGGCACTTCATTCACGTTGCTCCCCCCGTGTGTATGTGTATTCATCAGATTCCAATCTGCTCATTCGATTAATTATATATATGGAAAAAAATCTAACTTCAATATTAAAAAAAAAAAAAAAAAAAAACAGATATATAGGTCGATTTCCACACTGATTACAGTGCGCCCCAATAGTTGAAACAGCAAGTTATTATGTGACCTCTTAATTATCTATTCAACTCAAAAGAAGAGAGAGAGAGAGAATGGTACCGTGATTTTGGAATGGGTTTTCGATGGAATCATTGACTAAGCCAAGAGAAAACTGATGGGACTGAGTGGCTTGGAGCTGTGGTGGCAAGGAAGACTGAGTAGGGGAAAGAGGGAAAGAAAGCCAGTTGTTTGAGTTCATTGAGCCCATAGCTTCAGCAAAAATCAAGAATAATCAGCTGCATCTAAAAAAACTTGAAATATTGAGATCAGATATATATATGGAAGTAATAATAGCAAAGGAATATGATAAGAGAGTGGAGAGATGAGAGTTAATAAGATTACCCAGGGTTGGTGGAGGGAGAAGGATTTAAAGCAAGTGAGAGCGAAGAGGGGTTATTAGTTTCTTCTGTGTTTGAAACTTTTCAAGTTTGAAGGTTAAGATAAAGGAGGAGATAGAGGGAGGGGCCGGGGATGAAAAGAAAAGAAAACATTAAGAAGAGAGGCACATAATATTTAAAGGGCACCCCTCTCTCCTATACTATCTCTATCTATCCTATCGAGCACTTAATAATAAATAATTAAATTAAAATGGTCAGGCTACTGTGCCAACCTTTTTTCAGTGGTCATTTTTTGACACCAGTTCCCGAGATTCAAAAACAAAGTTATAATCTCCCCACAATGATTCTTAAATAATATTTACGTGGAGGATATTTATAAAAGGAGGAGGACACGAGTGTCACTCAAACTCCTTCAGTCTCTGTACAGAGACAAACCCACCATTCCAACTGGAAAAATCCAATCTCTCTCTCTCTCTCTCTCTCTCTCTCTTGCCCCACTTGGGTGTATTGGAACTCACGTCCTCGTTCCGTGAAATAAATGACTCCCGAAGGCCCAGCATTCCCACACTCTGCGAATCATCTCCCACTCTTAGAATCCACTCTATACGTAAAGTTACACTACCGACCTCCCTCTCTCTCTCTCAAACCCCATACACACGCACACTAGTATATATATAGTATAGTATATCATCATATTTATTCCAGCTGCAACATTAAACTAAGTCCTCCTTTGATTAAAAAAAAAAAAAACTCCTTTTTGTTTGTTTTATATCATATCTAGTTATATTTTAACTTTTGCTACGTGCCACAATTATATCATTTCCAATCACCATGAAATCTATCTATCTATCAATCAATATATCTATCTATCATCATCAAATAAAGTTCATATATATAGACTATTAAGTATTCAGATAATTAATTAAGAAGACAAAAAGAAATCAGCTTTAAGAAACAAATAGTGATAAAAATCTAAGACTGAAGAACAATAAAAAAGAAAGAATATAATTCCGATCCAGTCCATGCATTGATTGAGAAGATGAGGAAATAGGGTTTTTACCAAAGAAACCCCCCCAAGTTGTGGATCCCCGAGTGATGCATGTGTTAAAGATGATTGTGTACGGACATGCAGTATTTTATGAGAAAATAATGACATATTAAATAATAAAAGTACTGAAAAGAGGAGTAAGAATTACTCTTGTTCAAAATAAGACCAACCCCTGTTGATATAACAATGTTAATTTATTAACGTGATTCGATTAAATGGCAATTCATAAATATAATATATAATTCTAAGCATTTCCTTTGGTTATGGCCCCAAGTAGAAATCTGTTGACCGCCTAATCGGTTTTCGCACCCGTCAAAAGAAGGCCCGTGGAAATTAATAGGTTAAAAATTTTAAAAAGAGAAGCTCATGTTCATGTCCAATTCCTATCCACACTGGAACCTTGTAGTCCTCGGTGGTTCGTTCTGGTTCATCCTGATGTTAGGCCAAAATCTGGGATTCGCAAACATAAGATTTTTTAACCATTCTCTATGCAGAGTCCCTCCTAGCATTTTTGACCTACTGTATCTTCATATCCAAATGAAATGATTACAGAACATGGCAGCAGGAAACTCTTTTACGGAATGTGTGATCTTTTTTAAAAAAAATATGCATTACACGCCGTTACATTAACAGTGCAGAAATTTAAACTTCGTAAGTATTAGTATTAAGGGCGCGCGCACATCTCGGGTTATTGAATTAAATTGCAACTTATCAGACATAGTTGTTTCTCTCATTAATTTAATAATAATATAGAGTGGCCCAAAGTTAATCGCTACCACATTTGAAAGTCTCCTTTGCGCTCAACAATTAAATGACACCTGAATAACCACAAAGGTACATATACAAATGTCTCGATCAAAAACTATCTCTAGCTTAATATAACCATGTGTCCATGTCCCCTGGTGTGTTAACTAGCCGCATATTTTCCTATTTAATTTCCTAATCAGATGGCATCATCAATATTTCCCTATTTCACTAAGCTTGGCTATAAATAAATAAATATACATATGTGTGTGTGGATAAGGTTTTAAAAGTTGAATAGTTTGTTACTTTCTTCTTGTAAATATGTAAATTGAGGTGCGACAGTAAAATTTTATTTATGTCAGCAAATATTTCTCATATGAATAGAAACATGTATCCTGTACTGTAGTAATGCCAGATTGTTTAAAACAAGAAAACCAAATCTAAGGGCCCTCCCAATGATTGAGAATTTCAGACTTGGCTTTATGTTACACACAATGCTTTAATAGACCGCAGAAAGAACTGGTCTACCAAATGTATATTTATATACATGGTGTGTGTGTTACTTAGTTGCTGTCAGCAAGTGACCTGTAAACTAAACTTATTTTTATATTATTCTTTTAATTTAGACAGAAGATAATATATGTAAAATGTATAAATTACTAGTATACAGACTGTTTGCTATTATATCTAGTTGCCAAATAGTCCAATATATTACGTGAAGCAAAAGTGGATATAATAAATATATAATATCCACATTAAGGATATGTGATCTAGTGCCTCCAAGAATGGATCACATTTATGTCATGCATGTCACCTTTATTTATTTATTTTAAACTATGTAACTTGAGAGGATGGAGGGAGAGAGAAGATCGAAAAGCGCCGCTATTTATATATATGTATGTGTGATTGTGTGTGAAGAAGAGAATGAAGGATTCCTAGCTTGTCAATATTTTCTGGGTATACAGTTTCAGAAGAGGGGCCAGTGAATCCATGTTTCTATGATTTATAAACTGATATAGCTGGCTGAGCAGTTCAGACCTCAGAGAGTAGCGGAAAGCCATTATCAACGTTGGAACCAAGGCGCCAAGAATCTAAACTGATTAACTATCGTATATATTTGGACTGCACCATAACATTAATTAATGATGATAATATATAAGAGTGGGGGTTAATTATATTTAAAAAATGGATAGTACCTGCCATTATTGATGACGCACACTGTTGCAGCCAAATTCTTGCACTTAAAGAAAAGGCTATTTTGACCAAAGTGCACCACAATAAGGGAGCAAAACCCCACGTCTCTCGCTGTCTTCGATTCCAAACTTGCTTTATTTATTTATTTTTGGCTCATTAGTTTATTCAGTTTTATGTGGAATGAAAACCTTCACAAACACAGTGAAAGTCCCTGAATCAAAACCCCTGAAACGCAGGGGCGCATGGCTACAGATCATAAACAAATATAAAAGAAAAGAGAGAGAAGAGTGGGGGGAAGCAAAAGGCCAAAACCCTTTTGTTGTATTATAGAGTTGGAGGAAGAAGGGAAAATGGCATGTGAAAAGAAGGAAGAAAATTAAACAAAGAAGTGAGAACTTAAAAGGAGAATTGAAAAGAACAGGAAGAATCTATTTCTCTCTCTAACACTCGCTGTCTTTGGAAAATGTGGAAGTGAGGCAGAGAGAAGAGGAAGAGGAGTGGGCGACGGGCTTATTCGGTCAACCAGACGAATGAGGTGGTCACGCCGTTTCAGAGGAATGTGACTGACACGTGTAGGTTGTGGTCTCATGCTCTTTTGGTTTTTGCTTTTAAAGTTGGTGCCAGAGGGGCCAATTATCCGGTGTGCATGCCTGCGCTATGAAACACTTCTCTCACCAAAAGAGCTTTGACCGCCCTGTGACCCCCGCAATTACCTCACTACCCCTCCTTGTCTCCACCCATTTGCGCACTAATTCAAACTGTTCATTCATTTTCGTATTACTATGACTATGACTAATCGTCATAGTTATAGGAGTGGGTGGGATACAAGGGTAAATAGAGGGAAAGCGGGAGGGCAGAGAGGGAAAGAGGTTCGAATCCAGAGAAATGGAAGGAGGTGGGAGGAAACGCCGGGAAAGTGCTCGTGTCGCCTCGAAATGAGGCACAGGGAAAAAGGGCAAAGCGTGTTCATCTTATCAACTTCATTTAAACCCTAACCCTAACCCTAATTTAGGTTAGCCTACCATTAGGCTTGTTCCTTCCTTAACTTCGTCCTCAGGATCAGCTTATTCGTTCAATCTTTACCTATATCTCTCAAAAACAAACAAACAAACAAACAATCCTCTTTTTGTGGGCTCTTATCTCGTGCATGTGTTCCTTCGTAGTGGGATTTGCAATACATAGAAGTTTGAGTTTTTTAGCATTTCACAATTGGGCTTCTTCTCGCTTGGAGTGCGCACTCTTAGAATTCCTCTCCTCTCCTCTCCACATTGCCCTTCTCCTTCTCCCTTCTCTCTTTTTTATTAGTACTATATTTCTTCGTCTCTTCCTTATACTTAATTCTTTTACCATTCTATTCAACTCTGCATATGTACGTTGTATATTCAAAATATAAGAGGCAAACTTGTGAGGGGATGTGATTTTTTTTAATAAGACTCACTTTGCTTTTGTCTATGCATTTAATGCTTTTTTTCATATCTGCCACACTCTCTCTCATCATTCTTTCCCCCTACATTCTCTTTCTTTATTTCTCTTACTTATTCCTTTAATAAACAAGGATATAATGGGAAAAGAAATTATATATCTTACATATATATTTATTGTTTTTAACTACTTTTAACTACCTCCGATCTTAAATATAAGATAAAATCGATTTTTTTTTTTTTTTTTAGAGATTAAGGAAACTAATTAAGTTACTTTAAAGTATTTATATTTGTCATTTTGTGTCCAAACTATTTTTCCTAACTTATAAATTGATATATAATTTAATAATATATAACATATGATATGATTAAATAATTTATTTGACTTCTTTAATCTATCTAAAAAAAATCAATTATATCTTATATTTATGACGAGATAATAACTTGTTGATAAATATGTAAAGTAGGTATTTGACTCTTACACATTGAACCAGAAAGAGTTTCTTTTTTCTCCTTTCATTTCAACTAAAATAAAACTACTTCTTCTGATCATTTTTTATCACAATGGGAGGAGATTTTCCCCCATTCTATAAGACATGGATATTGGATCATATGAAATGGAGTATTTATTATGTCTTTTTCATATTGCATGGTATTTAGTACTATTTGTTTCTATTATTTAAACTTGGCTGTCTTTGGTTCCTATGATAGGTTTAGTAAGAGGAATGAAGTTGGAAACTTTGCCAATTTTTAGATAGAGTAAATAAGTTTTAATAAGCCTCCCCTTGATTCTGATTTAAAAATACTGA
Source organism: Acacia acuminata (assembly GCA_019022655.1). Classification (NCBI taxonomy): domain Eukaryota; kingdom Viridiplantae; phylum Streptophyta; class Magnoliopsida; order Fabales; family Fabaceae; genus Acacia; species Acacia acuminata. The sequence goes on along the minus strand of JAFJYI010000285.1, from coordinate 873,315 downwards.
AAGTAACTTTAAAAAACTTTGGAAGGAGTAGTGTGGATACATTCTATTGCACTTGCACAGAGCCTAATTAAAAATGGAATCATATGCTTATAAGTGGCGTGGCTTGTTCTTGAGTTTTTATATTATATTTATAAATAATTCTAAAATAAATAAAAGGTGATCGATGATATTTGTTTTTGCTATCATCATTCACCTAAGAATGGAATCACACACCCATCATCTCGTAAAAATTCAAATTTGCAACCTCACACTTAAGAAATACTATTCTAATCTTATTTATAAATCTATTTTGATCAAATATCACATGTAGTTAACTCAATGATTATGGGGATAAATTTTCAACTTTACCCTCTGTTATGGATTCGTATATTGGGTCCTGATCTAACATAGCCCCATAAGGACCCACTAGGTAAAAGACCAGTTTAAGTAGGCAAAGTGCTAATTGTCCTTTAATCAAGGCGTTAATCTCGGCAATACAAATAGTGGAGTAGGAATTTGTCGGACATGGAGCCGCATGATGTTCAGATGCATGATGTTCAAGCACAACGTTTCAAGGGAAACCCTAGGTAATCTCTATAAATAGGAGATTACCCTCAGGGGCCTAAAATTACAGAACTTTACCCAAAAATATAGGAAATTATATTTTAGTATCGTAAAAGTTTCAATGTTTTCACTTTAGTCCTTATTAACAGTTTTTTAGAAAGACTAAAATGAAAATAGTGAAATATTTATAGGTTAAAATATAATTTCCTAAAATTTTGGGTCCAATTTTGTAATTTTTGCCCCCTAATTTCAAATGATGACTTCACTGTGTCCTATTATGTAATTTTCGCCCTCCCTAATTTCAAATCCTGGCTCCACCCCTGCCCTCAGGTGCACAACCTCAGTTCATATCCTCTTATTATTCTGTTACACTGTGCACACACAACACCCCTTTGGCGAAATGCCATCTTTATGTAGTGCAGTGATCATTTGATTATCGTTGGTGCTTTCCCTATAAGCATCACCGAACACTCATCTTTCCGACAGTACTTCTTCTTACTTCGGAGAGATAACCTGATCCAACATAAACCGTACTAATCCTCTGTGATTAAACACTTGTGTTCCCAGAATCGAACACCTTTATTTATGATTGAATATTTTTCGATTGTTTTTTTTCTTTCTATCTTCATGAGTATAATTAATATGGCTAAAATTGTCATAATATCATTTATTACATGAAATTGGACTTATAAATATGATCAAATTTTTTGATCAAAATGGACTTATAAATAAAATCAAATTGATACTTAACAATGGTGCTTGGCGTGGTTGGGTCAAAAAGCCAGACTAACATGTCATAATATTAAAGAAATGAAGTTTTTATTGTATTACTGAGTCAGAAGATACTTTCACTGAGTCGAACGGAGGCAAATTTTGACTTAGGCTGGTGGATGCCGGGTGGCAGCCAAATTATGCAAGCCCTCCTCAATATCTTTTGTTGCTATTGTTTTTTGAATAAAAATATCAACACAAAAAATTCTATCACTACATTTCAATATCGGTCCGATCAAAAAGATAATCGGACAACGTGATTGATCTCGGAACGCATGAGGCCAGAGAGAAAAAGAAAGAGGAAAGGCCCGTTATAAAATTCGACCCTTCTCATTGTCTCTAAAAAAAGGGGGGGGCATGACTCTGCTGAGCCCAATTAAGCCCAGAAGCATCAGAGGTGAGGATAACTATGGGCCTATATCAACAACAAAACAAGAGAGAAATCGACCAGAACGATCCGATGAAAAGAAATATAATGTTCCCAAATCATAAATAGATACATGCTAAATTTAAAATACAAGGGAACATCGAGTTAACGTGTTTATCTAGTGATTCTATTCGTAGATGAATTCTTCTTCATCACATGAACTAGATTGGGAAGGCGAACCATTTCTTACGGAAAAAAAAATTGTGTCCCTTGGACTCAAAGAAACATGTATTTATTCATTATTAGATTCTGAGCACAAACATGTTCTATCTCAACTTCCCCGCCTTTACTTTCACTCCATCATTCCAACAAAAAACATATATACCCTTCTTATTAATTAATCATGTACACATTATTGTCAAATCAGCATCTTAATATGAAAGTACCACTACCCTCAGCTAGCTAGTAACTTTTGATTATAGCAAAAGCAAAATGACATTTTACTTATACGACTGTCATAATATTCATACGTTTTACATCATTGTGATATAACCAAGTATATATCTGCAATCTCCTCACCCACTTGGTAATGATGCTATACTTGAATTTCGTTTCTTGTGATCAATAATAACGATGATAATGAAGAGGCCAACACCCCCAAAAGCCTTAAAAGTAAGAAAAAGAAAGCTGAATTACAGGAACGAGAAAGCAAACTTGTTACTTTTTGTGGTAGAGCTATAATGGAGTGGTTTATCTTCTACTACTCATCATGAAGTCTCTTGAAAACGTATATGCTAGGGATCCAGGTGGATGCAACCATTACCCTCCCCAAAAGCAAACTGCGCATATATGCTAGCTATGATGTTAAAATAACTGAATTCCATTCTATTCTTCTTTCTTTTTTCCCTCTCTTTCTTTTCGGAGAAAAAGTAAAGGCCCACTAAATGATCCTATTCAGTACATGCATCCAATCCTAATAATTAGGGTTTGTGAGTGAAACCTGGCTAGCTATAGGGGGTTGAAAGAAAATCAAAAACCTTCGCTGGAGTAAAGGTTAATGATAATACTCCGTGCGCAACTGCTATATATTTGAAAATAACAGGTAGTAATAATATAACCTATGATATCATATCAATCGGGTGCGTTCGTGTGGGGTCTTTGAAACTGAAATTTTAAGCACCATTTACAACAAGCAATGTACATACACACCCAAATATATATATACATAGAACAATATAAATACTTAATTCCCGACTATAAATAATCAGTGTCAAAGTGTTGGCGTACCCCCAAAAAATAAATTAACCTCTTCAATTCATCCTCCATGAATATATTATACTCTCTCCGGTCCTAAATATAGGAATACTTTCGTAGTGTAAATTGCATTATAAAAGTGTCCCTATAAGGGAATATAACATTTCTTGCTTCTCGCTAGACACGTACTCTTGTGTTTGTGTGCGCTCACACTTATGCATGACTGTTATACGCCCAAGGAAAAGGCTTCCCAAAATATATGGATAATTTTGTGTAATTAGAATATATATAGCAATGCGCCCTTAGTTAATACACATTTCACTCAAATGAAATTTAAAATTGGTGAAGATTGGAATAGCGTAGGGAAGATGGCCGACAAGGGCATCAAGAAAAGTATAAAGTGGTCTGATCTTTTTCTTTAAAGTACAAATAGGTTGCAAACTTTGACATGGGTGGAGGAATATAATCAGCAAAGTTTCAATATCTTACACAGAAGGCTTAGGTGGAAGGCTCACATTTTCTCCTACCAAATGATGACCGACCAGAACACAAAGGGTGAAACTTCAAAGCTAATGAGAAGCCTTTTTCTTAAAATTGTAGAAGTGGGGTTCCCATGTTTCCAAGTCCATATATATATCCACCATATAACCCCAAAACAAATTAATAAACAAGCATCTAACCCCTCAACTTGTATTTAATTTTACACACACGCCACCATTTAAGATATGTGCAGCCTTTTTCCAAAGGCCAACAAGTCGCTTCCCTCTGTCGCCTATGATACTCTGGCTGTCTGTGGTACCAATATTATTCACAACCCACGAAATACTTTCTCCTACCTCCAATCCTAAATTTAAGTAATTTAAGGCATAGTTAACTTTTTTTGAAGAGATTAAGGAAGTTAAATAAGTTATTTAATTATATTATACTCCCTCCGGTCCTAATTATAAGACAACATTTGAGAGTTAGTTTTGGTCCTAATTATAGGACAACATTCTAATTTTTGTCAATTTCTTCCTAAAATACCCCTATTTTATTCTCTCAAGTGTGTTTGGTTTTTGGTGAATGTGATTATATGTATGTGGATGTGTAGACTCTTTCAACATTGAAACTTTTAAATTGTTAGATTTTTAATCTGTTTATGGATCAATTGTCATTAATTTGCCAATATATATATACACACACACATATATACATACATATTCATACACATAGAGATATATGTGTGTGTGTGTGTTTTTATATGTGTGTTTACACACAAATATACATACATATATACATAGACACATATATAAACACACACACACATATATTGATATATATATACCTATGAGTGTGTGTGTTGTCAATATATATGTGTATGTGTACATATATAAACACACACACACATATATATACATATATATGTGTGTGTGTGTGTATTCATATATATTTGTGTAGATATGTGTGTGTGTGTACCTATACATATATACACACACATATATGTGTATAATAGAAAGCGTGTAGAAAAGAAAATTTTAGGTCGAAGAGATATGTGGTATGAGTTGTTATTTACTTTTACTTTTGTCATTTTAAATTTATATAAGGACATTTTAGGAAAATGAGTAAAATTAACTAATTTAACTTCTCTCATTAATCTCTCCAAAGTTGGTTAAATATGTCCCGTAATTAGGACCGGAGGGAGTATATTATGTACCCTTAAGTCGTATATCAGTTTATAAGTCAGACAAAATGGTTTGAACAAAAAATGACAAATATAAATACTTTAAAATTATTTAATTAGTTTCTTTAATCTTACCAAAAAAGTCAACTTTATCTTATATTTAAAATAGTATTGTTTTCTCACTCAATGGCTAACTAAGCCTCACTCACAAATATTACTCACATGTAGTGGCTGCTATTTATTTATATTATTTACAGTAGAGCCATGCTTGTGCGTGCTTGCCTACAGCACATGGCAACTTGGCTAGCTTGGCTTTCTCTAAATAAAACAAAGAAGAAACTATATTTTTTGGGCATGTGTATCCTCGATCACACTTTTAAAAAAGCTTGTTAAGCGATCTCGTGAGAGATTTACCACCACGTACTACAGTATGATATAAATATTCATTTTAATTTTACCTCAAAAGCAATTCATGCACAGCACAGAAGCCGATTACAATAATGGATGTGACGCGATATTCTCAGGCAACCATTCAGGAAATTGTTATTTATCTCAGCATATTAGCAGAGATTTCTTAAGAATTATAATAATATTCAAAATATCTAAAAGTAGTACGTATTTATGTATCGTGCTTTTGATTTATGGTAATTAATGGGATAGATGCAAGTAATCAATGAATGAATTGTAGCTAGGTAGGAGGAAAAGATAGGTGATTGATTATAAGTTGGCGTTTTATAGGGTGATAAATTAACGTGGGGAGGATGCTGTAGGAGCCCTACCCTACCAAATCAAATTATGGTTTCATTTCATGGCTATAATATATACATGCGTGTGTATAGTAATTAATGGGACACCAGCTGTTAATTGTATCCTAAATCATGATTAACTCTCTACATCATCAAAGATTCGGAAGGATATATATGATCACTCGGCATTGCAATAATAATAGATTGATCAATCCTCCAAGACTCACACGTGAGTACCACTTCTAACAACAAAACCTGCATTAGTCTTCTTATTCATTCATTCATTATGCCTACTTTATTTTCGCAATATTTTTTTTCTTATATAAAAATGATGAGAGAAATTGTATTGTATCATATCCTACGTCAAGCAACCAAAAAAGAAAGAAAGCAAGAGAGAGACTAACGTTAAAAAGAGTTTGATATCAATTTTTAGAGATCGAATCAAGTTATACATGCTGGTAGGATATATATCTACTAGCTAGTGTGGTGGTGACGATAAACGGGTAAACAGTAAAATAACCTTATGATCTTGGATGAGAGATGATCAGTGATTACTGTAGAAAATTGCAGTTCTATATTACATTGATCTGTTCTTAATATGAGAGTGGAAAATAACAAAGGGGAAAAAAGCACACATACACACACACAGTAGGGGAGCGGGGCAGCATAGCAAGGACCCACTACATGTTTCTGAGTTGTTGCTATCAAACACTTGAAACGCTTCATGTGAGGCTCCATATATCTGTGTTTGTGTGTGTCCATCCATGGACCATCCATCCTCTTCATTATTCCTGTTTTATTCCTTTTTTCCCTGATTATTCCCAGCTTCATCTTGCTTTTCTCTCCTCTCTCTTTTTGTCTTTTTTATTCCTCATGCCTTTACCTTACAAAATCCCACAGATTATATCTCCACTACAATATTTTCAAAATCTAAAAAAAAAAAAAAAATTCTTCTAGCAGTTTATTATTGTTGTTGTATTTTTGGAATGGCATATATCATGTTAATTAGTTATAGTAGCCTATTAAAAATCTTACGACGACAATTAATTAATATAGTAAGGAGGGACTTTAGAGAGCATATATATATATATATATAGAGGGCACTTAATACATTGATATTGAGAATTATAGAATGGATTATATATATATAATCCCGTATGTCATATTCACATAAAATACAATAATATCAAAAGAGACAGCCTTGTGTTCCTTTCTACGTACAGTTAACAAAATTAAAGGATTTGATCATCAAGCAAATGACCACATATTTTTCCACATTATATATATATATATATATTCGAATTCAGGATTTATCTTTAGGCGACACCTTTATCCTAAAAGTCAGAATTAATTTTCAAGGGGAAGATGAAGCTCTGAAATGTCAATTCTGGTGATAAAGGAAGCATAATGATTATGTCACCACTTGATGTCCCCCAACCACAAGAGCTCGAGTTCTTTTTAACCTACTCACACTTGTATAACTTGTTAATTATATTCCATGGATATCTTTTGTGTTGGCATAAAGCTCAAAGCTTTTCCCATCAACCCACCACCCATTGATCATTAACGTATACCGTCTACCTAATCGATCATCACCACGACCACCACCACCTTCACTAATCACCGTTTTTACCAAATCCACAACTTCATTAGCATCCATCGCTCAACTGTCTTCTCTGCAATTTGAACATTTTATACGTTTTTTGTTGTTTTACAAATTTTAAGATTTCACATAGGTAGGTAGGTAGTGTTTGGTTGATTGAGATATTAATGCAAAAAGAGGCTTCTTATACTCCCTCTAGTCTTTTTTATAAGAATATGAAATTTCAATTATCCTGCTCATTTTTATAAGAATATAATGGGTTAATAATGAAGATTATTATATGTGTATAGCAGTTTATTACGTGGATTAGTAATGAAGCGAGGTGAGTTGGTGAAGCAAGCATAGATGTGAGTATTATTGAAGGCCTGATGAGTCGTATGGAGGGACAAAAGGAGAGGATATAGATAGGGGAAGTAAGGAGGGGGGAGGCAGAAGAAGGAAGCCCATCTAGGAGGGGATCCTACATGTTTTGTCCTCCATCACATTTCAAAATAATGACATTTTTCATTAATTGCATGCACACGTAAGAGGTGGCTAGCTACAGGCTACTCCTACTTGTTTACAAACCATTTGGATGTATATATGTGAACACACCACAAGGTGACACCTTCCACACACGACTCTCCTCTCTATGCCTGCCCAGCCCAACCCCACATTTTTCTTCTACAATTAAAATATAATCTTACAAATTATTTCTAAATTATATCCTTTGTCATTTTTTTTAACTTGTATGTGTCGCACGTGTGTCCCACCCCAGCTTCTCACTTCATCATAACTCCAACTCATTCACAATATATTCATTCATTCTCTCCCTACCATGCATCTTAGTCAAACCTGGGCCCCTCCTTTATTATTCATTCTTCCCTCTTTTTTCACCCCCCCAAAAAAACACATTCAATATAGGAGTAACTAACTATTATTCTCTCTAAATCTTAATTTTATTTGTCCATATTCTCTAAACTGGCCTTCGACTACTTTCAAATTTTTAACTACTCTTTGTAATTTGGCACCATGCCTTTATATTATTAGGTAATTAAATTGTTCACCTCCCATATGAAGCAGGATATGTAATATTAAACTCATAATTCAATTTCAAATTCTCATAACGACTCGTGACAAAATCAATAGCTTAAGTTAAACAAAGAATGACTAGGGAGAAATAAAGTAAAAACTCCCCCGAGACACAATATCAAAATTAATTCAACTAATGTAACCTTGTGAAGAAAGGAAAGGGATGTCTCCACTAACCATTATTTCCTCTTTCTTTCTATTTAATTTCTCCGCCATTGGATTGGCTTTTAATGTTGGACACTTTATACTATATTTAAAATATTATTGTAATATTAAATTATGATAATATTTTTAAAGAAAAATCTAAAACCATTAAAAGCCAATTAAATAGTGAAAAAATTAAATGGAGAGATTTAGTAGAGACATTATTTTCCTGTTGTGGATGGCTCCAGCGTATTTTCAGATTTGGAAAAAAAAAAAAAAAAATCCATATAGTCAATTAGAAACGACTTCAAGCTTACATGGCCAGTCAAAAGAAAAAAAAGGGGGAGCGAGGCAAGGCCCGTAAGGGTGATAAAATTAAAAGAAAGAGACGGGGTAAAATGAGGACGACCGTCACTAACTGTAAAGAAAGAGGGAAAAGCCAATGAAATGGGGAGAAAACGAAAAACGAAACTCCTATAAAAGGCAAATCTAAAAACCATCTGTGTAAGCTCATAACGCCGGTTCTTTGTCAGTCGACCACACACATGGAATCTTTAACTCCACCCCCGCCGGAGCTCCACCTCAACAACCTCAAGGCGCTCAAAGTCCTCGGTAAGGGTGGCATGGGCACCGTCTTCCTCGTCCACGATACCTCAACCGATCCCTCCGCCCGCTCCCCCTTCGCTCTCAAGGTCCTCGACAAATCCTCCATTAATTCCCACCACACCACCCTCGACGCCGACCGCCGTGCCCGCTGGGAAATCCAGGTCCTCACCCTTTTGTCCCACCCCTTCCTCCCTTCCCTCCTCGGAACCGTCGAGTCCGACCAGCTTCTCGGTTGGGCCGTTCCTTATTGCCCTGGTGGTGATCTTCACCTTCTCCTTCACCGCCAAGTTGATCGGGTTTTCTCCCCCGCCATCATTCGCTTCTATTTGGCAGAGATCCTCTGTGCCCTCGACCATCTTCACAGCATTGGTGTCGCCTACCGCGATTTGAAGCCCGAGAACGTCCTCATTCAGCAGTCCGGCCACGTCACTCTCACCGACTTCGATCTCTCTCACAAGCTCAACCCCAAATCCATCAGAACGGTCATTTCGTCAACGCAAGCTCAAGACAATTTCCCCGAAATCCGCCGGAAAAATCGCCGGAACTTGAGGCGATGGTTCCCCGCCGCACCGGAGAACAAGAAGGGGCTGAAGAAGGCGAAGTCGGCCCGAGTCAGCCCGGTGAGTCGACGGAAGTTGAGTTTCTCAAGTGGTGAGAAGTCTAACTCGTTTGTGGGCACAGAAGAGTACGTATCGCCGGAGGTGGTGCGCGGCGATGGTCACGAGTTTGCCGTTGATTGGTGGGCCCTGGGTATATTAGCTTACGAGCTGTCATACGGTACGACGCCGTTCAAGGGGAGTAACCGGAAGGAAACTTTTCGGAACGTTCTGTTGAAAACACCGGAATTCATAGGAAAGCGGTCGGTCCTAACGGATTTGATTGAGCGGTTGCTGGAGAAGGATCCCACAAAGCGGTTGGGCTACGTGCGAGGCGCGTGCGAGATTAGGGAGCATGAATTCTTCAGAGGGGTACAATGGGACCTACTGATGGAGGTAGTGAGGCCGCCGTTCATTCCGCCTAGAGAGGACAGCGTCGACTTGACGGCCAGCGGTATGGACATAACAGATTACTTCCGCAGTCTGAAATCGCCGCCGTCGTTCCCTGCATCGCCGTCTTCTGAGTATCAGAGGAATATCTCATACGGAGAATTTTGAGGCAGGCGCGGAGGAATTAGTTAGTTATTCTTTTTTGGCATTCCAGTAATATGTTTATGTACATAGAATTACAATAGTACGCCATTAAAAAAAAAAAAAAAAACGAAAAAAAGGAGGAGGTGTAGAAGTTAAATGGTAGGCATAAGATATAAATAATGGAGGGGTGAGGGATTGTACGAAAGGGTTGATTATACTTTGAAGTCCTTTTGATGTGCTTCAAATGTTTATTGTATAAAGAGTGAAATATTTGTTTCAATTTGGGTAAACGATCTCAAAATGTGCTGGGTTTTGGAGCTAACAGAGAGCGATCGATCATCAGGTAAGAGGAGTTTGGTTATAAAGTTAAACGGGCTCTCTAAACCAAAAAGGAGAAAAGGGCTCCAAATGCAAATTAAAGTTTATAGGATTGACTACCCTCATCTCCTCTTCCTTCTCACTCCTTGTCTCAATTTTTAAATTAAAATTTGAACTGTTCATGTTTAACGTTTTATCAAAATATTTTATCGATATGAAGACTTGTTCCGTGAACGGTGGTTTACTAATCCGGGTTTTTACACGGAAACCTACCCAAACACTTGACAGAAAGTATGTAGGATCGGTGATGAAAAGGGACGGTTTGGTTTATATACGGTCAACAAGGCCGAAGCAGCTACTTTTGTTTTTGCACTTTCCATCATTATGAAGTTTCTTCATTTCCTAATTATACTTGATACATATAAGAGTAACATGTAATTAAATAAATAGATATTAATTTGTGAGAAATGATTAGAGTTCTTGGGGATTTTCGAGTCACTGGGAGGTAGGGATGAGCAAAAAATTTGGTAGTACAGGGTAACCTGGTCTAATAAAAAAAAAATGGTCAAAAACAATATTGGACAAAGCAGAGCAAACTGGTCTTTTCGAGCCAAACCAAACTTCGACCATGGCCTCAGACCCCTTGGTTTGGTCCAATCTAGCATGAATATTGTTTTTGTTAATTTTTTTTTAAATTTTATTGTTGTTCAATGTTGTTGGAGATTATTATAGATTTTTAATATTTTGTGATGTGTTTTATATATATATATATTATATATGATTATATGTATTATTATAGTCTTATTAGGTTCAAATATTGTCTTTAAAAAAAGGGAAAAAAAAAAAACACTAAATAAGTCTTGAACTAGTTCAGGTAGTCCATTAAACCCGTCTTATTAGCTTGAACTTGGGCTGGTGCTAGATTGGATAGAACCTTGAACTATCTTGTATAGCCCAAAGTACTATTTAGACTAGACATCGGGTTGAGGCCAAACCCGATCTAATCTGATCCATGATCAACCCTTCTAAGAGGGGGCGTGGTGGTGGTGGTGATATATTGGCCACGTTGTAACTTGTAAGTGTTTATATCATGGGCATATGTATGTATTGAATTAATAAGCAGAGCGGAGGCTGCATATGTTGAGTTTGGCCGACAATGCGTTGTTTGGTTCATGACTTATGTTTATCTCTGCCCCCTTGATTTCTGTCATGACAACAAATATGAGAATTAATGCATCAGCGTAGCTCTAACATTTGTAACATTTTGCCCCTCAAACTATGTTACGAGATCAATAATTGATACATGTATATAATTGGAAGACTGTTTTTTTATCACTTATAAGTATAATCCGGAATCACTAATCAATAGAAGGGAGCAAAAGTAAGAAGCAGCAGGTTCCCGTCATGAAGAAGCAGCCAATTCAAGTTTTAATTTAATCAAGAGCACTTAGATAAGCTAGCTCCAACTCCAATTCCAGTGTACATGAATAAACCACCAAATGAATCCTATTTCTTAATTTTGTGTGTACAATAATACTACTTAATCATTAATATAAAAGTTAAGAATGAAACTACTTGATCATAATATACTTTATAATAATATAAATACTTAATTAATTAAATCTTTTACTCTCTCAAAAAAGAAGGGTTAATAAGTTTTTTATTAAAGACTGGAGATAATATTAGATAGCACTAGAAAAAACACATCGTCTCATAGATATGAATGTCTAGTTGTCATTTGAGCTTGAGTATAATTATTAGTTTGGGGGAATTCAGTCAAACCTTCATCAACATATAATAATAAGCGTTAAACATTTTAAGGCAAAACAAAAAATGCAGTATGGGTTTAGCATTGGATTTGTGAAAAGGGGATGAATGAATAAAGGAGAAAATAAAGCGAGGAAGTTGAATTCAAGTCAAAACGCAAGACGAACTTGATGAACACCGTTAAAGGCCATATATAGGTGGCATGGGAGTGACACTTTCATGAGAATTGAACCAACACCAATGAGTGAGTTTTGTGAGCTTGACCACGACCAATATTGACCATGAGACGGACACACCGGCCTCTGAATTCGTAACGAATCTTTCTTCACCGATGAAGTATCCATTTACCGGGCGGGACCATGTGCTTCCAACGCTCTTGGCCTTTTCTATTTTACCAAGCCATATTCTATTTTTCTTGATTAGGAGTTATTCATGTACTTGGGTTGGTTCTGATTGGTTTTGTGTTCTCTTATGAGATTCCCTTGCTCACAATAATATTGATCATGTCTACCTTTTCCCCTCTTTTGGTCAAAAGTACTCATATATATTTACCTCTGTCCCTTCTTATATATATATTTACTCCAAAATATATCATATAGTAGCTAGGCTTCACTTACTAACAATAACACATGACTTGGAGACCGGACTGCGTTTTGGATTCCCAAGTCAAGCTAGAATAGCAATAGCTGATACCTGGAGAGTGGAGGCCATTGATTACCCTCATATATGTCCTCTTGTTCCCTCTGTGACGGTCCAAGAAAAATAATCACTCCGGGGAACTTTATATTTGAATAAATATTTACATTTTATTGTACAAAAAAGTATTTATATTCTTGTAGAGATATGATTTTCAATATTTATTAAATAAAGTTACAAATTCAAACCTTATATATATAGATGAAAAAACTATGACGGGCCAACGGGGTGACTACCAGCACCCTCAATAACACACGCTCCTACCTAGCTATAAGATAATTGAGGTTAAAAAACAGAGAGAGAGAGAGACCAGTGAGCTAATATTGGAGTAGTCAGGTAATTAACTACAGAATAGAATGGCCGAGGTTCTAGGTACTGAAAATGAAGAATCCTGCACATCTTACACCATTTTGAAGGCAGGTATAAATATAACAAAACCTGGCCAAATTCATGCTTGATTTATAACACGGTGGAGGAACGCATAAGGGTAATCGATATATTATGCGTTGGAATGTTATCAATGTTTAGGTTGCTCGCAATCTGTAAGATGGACAAAAGATGTATCGTATGCGGGACTATTAAGAGCGGCAATGTGACAAATGGAGTATTAAGCATCCAAAGAGGAAAAGATGCTGGAGTTATGTTATATTTTCTGCCACAAGGTCGTGGTGTTTCCAAGTCCAGATCTGTTCATGGTTGGGGCACTCAGTTTGATTCCTTCTGGTGCTGCTGTGGCACTGCAGCTGAATCTTTCTCTAAATTAGGAGATTCCATTTATTTTGAACAAGTTGCCAAATCTCCTTCTCTTTACGTCGCTCAATACATCTCTAGCTCCTTTCAATGGAATGCCGCCAACGTGGCACTCAACCAGACTGTTACTCCTTATTCTTCAACGGATCCTTTCTCGCGCGTCACCTTCACACTCTCTCCCCTTCAGGTTTTTTCTTTAGTTCTCTCTTATCATTCCTAACACACCACTTAATTTGTTCATTTATTTACTAAGCAGCCTAACTTTTGTACGGACAAGCCCCGTCTTCTACATTAAACCTCCGTATCCCAGCATGGACGCACGTGAATGGCTCTAATGCCGTACTTAATGGCAAGCCTTTAAACCGGCAAGTTAATGGAGGTGAATACAGTTTGGTCCAACAAAAATAATTATCCGTGGAAATTTAAGATTGATATCTAATGTTTTGGTGGATATTACAGTAGGGTCATATTTGTCGGTGACAAGACAGTGGAATGCTGATGACACTCTCACTCTTAGCTTGCCCGTCAATCTAAGATCCGAACACGTGAAAGATAAACATTTATATTTATCTTTTCTACATGAAATAAATTTGGTTGACTTATAATAAAGTGATACATAATATATATTATGATTAGTTAATTTATTTAATTAACTTCTTTAATTTCTTAAAAAAAATAACTAAGTTATGTTTTTTTTTTTTTTATAAACTAAGTTTTATGTTAAGAAGCATCCTCCCAACATTTTTTTTTTTTTGATACACAAGATATAGACAGAGTAAGAAAACTACAACTGTGGGGAATTTAATCCCAAGGCCTCATGAGCACACAAATCCCGCAAAGACATCGGACAGGAATCAAGAAAGGAGTAAGAGGAAGAGATCCCCTCCTTAGCAAGACAGTCAGCAAGCAAATTACAGCCCCGCGGAACACATCTAATGTAGAGCCTCCAATCTCTTCGCATAAGCTCTCTAATTCTATAAATAATGAGAGAAGACCCCTGAGCAGGTTCACCATCCAATATGAGGGTATCAATTAACTCCCTTGCATCAGACTCCAAAACATTGATACATTTATGTATGTATTCAGATAACAGTCCACAATATAGTTCTGTTCACGGGATTATTTATGGTCCATTCCTGCTTGTGGGTCACACGATTCTGGGTCAATGGGATCTCAAAGTTGGGCCGAACAAGGAACCAGTGGATTACATGACTCCAATAATAAAAAAACAGTAACCTGTTCACGTTCGCTCAAGACATGGGGAAATCATCATCACGTTTTGTGATGACAAACCTGAACACGGGCGTGTCAATTACAATGGAGAAAATAGCAGAAGAAGGCACCATCAATGCAACCCATTCAACCTATAGACTGGAGTTGCTTGAACAAATGGGTCGTGATCGAACCGGTTCATCTTCCTGGGCAGCGCCTGATGCATCAAGGACCGGAAAACACTTTAGTGATTGGATACTCCTCTAGTAATGATGGTGAGGAATCTTCAGTGTTCAGAGTGGTTCATGGATTAGACGAACGAAGTGGCAGTGTATCCATGGAGTCCGTCAACAACAAGGGATACTATTTGTATATATAGTGGCGTCCGTCAAATATAATGAAGGTCAAGACGTGACACTGAAATAATGCAGCAACTCTGGCTTCAACCAGGCTGCTGCTTCTTTCGTATAGCCATGAAGGGCCTTAAGGAGTACCATCCCGTTAGCTTTATTGCTACTGGCTTCAACCGGAATTATCTCATGGAGCCCATTCACTCCTTTAGAGATGAAGTATACACCTCTTTTCTCTATATTTATCCTTGATTATGATTCTAGTGCAGTCTACCACTTAGTCGTATCAAGCTTTCTGATAGGATTTTTTTTTTTTTTTTTTTTTTTTTTTTTTTTTTTTTTTTTTTTTTTTTAAAAAAAACGTTCTATAGATTTTTTATAAGAAATTAGTAAATGGATTTTTTTTTTTTTGGGTGAGAGGATCCCTTTTTATTATTAGTGATAGCATGATAGATTGATCCTTTAATGACTCGTAATTACGAACTGCTGTTTAGATTCTCCTCAACTCAGTGCTAGCTAGCTTTAGTTTCATCTACCTGGCAGCAGGTTAACTACGGCCATCTTTCATTTCTTAATTTTTGAAGGCGTCAAATATTTCCGGTCTCAAGGAAAAACGTAGATCTAGTGAAATCAACTTGTAAAACTAAGTAAATGACAATATTTTGTTTAGAAATTGATCTTGTTGTATGATGCAATTAATGGGTTCTGCTTGACTTTCAACGAAGAAAAGAAGTGTAACGCTCCGGACAGTTTGCTAAAGAATAAAGATGCCAAAATGAATTGGCCGAAAATAAAAGGCTATATATCCCAAATGAAAGAGCCCAACTGTTAGGAAATAAGGAAAAAATTGACCGATTCCGTTTTAGGAATTACGAAATGTATTAGAAGTAAAAGTAAAAAAAGAAATTGCAAAGCATAAAATAAGTGACACTCATATTAATATTGCAATCTATATATGATATATCCATAGTGAAGCAAAGGTTTAAGGGGCTTCCACACAGACAAACTTCAACAATCTTGTTAAAAAAAGTAACCCAAAGCATGCAAGCACACAAAATTACCAAGTGAGTGAGAAATGGATCAACAATGTTTAAGGGGGCTTCCGCATAGACATTTATTGTTATGGAAGGAAGACTCATGGAGGTGATTAAAAGGTGAACCCCTCGGAATGTGGCCACAAAGACGGTTGTGACTCAAATCCAAGTGACCAATATACTTGGCCAACTTCATCGACTTGGGTACACCACCCCTCAATTTGTTGTAGGATAAATCCAGATTTATAAAATACGTTCCTTGGTGGAATACGTCCGCTACACGCCCCACTAGGTCATTCCTGCTCAAATCTATATGGCTCATTCTTGAACTCAGCAAACTCGCTGGCACGCCCCCTCTTAACTTATTATACTTCAACTTCAGCGAGTCCAGAACGGGCATTGTACCCAGCGCCTTAGGAATCCGTCCGGATATTCGATTCAGAGACAGGTCCAAATCCGCCAGCCGATATATTCTGGATATGGTCCAGGGGATGGGACCAGTGATCCGGTTGTGGCTCAACAAAGCCCGGTTCAGCATTCGAAGTCTGTCGATGTCACGCGGAATGGGACCCCCAGCGCGTTGTTTCGGAGGTCAAGGTGCGTTAAGCGGGAGAGATTCACCAGAGTGCTTGGGATCCTCCCGGAGAGATGATTGTCAGCGAGGTTGAGCATGGTAAGCTGGCGGAGCCGACCAATGTCGTGGGGGATGCTACCGGATAAGACGTTGCCGGAGAGATCGAGGATTTCGAGAATAGGCAAGGAGGAAGGGAGGCAGCGAGGGATAGGGCCGGAGATGGCTTTCCAGTCAGAGATGGAGAGGGTGGAGAGTTGGGGGAGGTGGCAGATGGAAGGGGAGATGGAACCGGACATGTAGCCGGTGCGGTTGAGGTGCTTGAAGGCGGGGTCGTCGAGGAAACCGCGGAGGGTGATGTCGACGACGCGGCGAGTGGTGGGGTCACAGTGGACGCCGTACCAACGGTAGCAACAGTTGGTGCCCCTCCAGGAACGGAATATTCCGACGTAGGGCTCATTCAAAGAAGCCTTCAAGGCCATGAGAGCTGCCCATTCAGAGGGAGGGCAGGACTCCACCACTGAGCTAACGACCAGTGCAGTCACTATAAGAAGCAGAGAAACTGAAGTCATGGTTTTGTAATAAACCATATAAATCTATAGGGTGGAATGGGGATGCATGAAAGTAGTGGGAGTGAGGCCACTTAATTTATAAGCAGGTTGGAAGCTTGTGAGTGGTGCAGATCGATTTAGATAAGGATGCAGTAAGCAAGGAAAGAACCTGAAACTAAAGGAGCTGCATGGAATTTTGTGACTGTTCATTTTCATTGTGATGATCAAGGATATGGAAGTAGATAGAGGGAGAAATATCTTTTGACGTGTGTGGGATGGAATAGCCAAGTAGAAGTGTTGCTTACTGCAACCAAAAGAAGAGATCAACGATTCCACTTTTCCGGTGTTTTGCAGTGCTTGCCACAAAAAGGATATGCAGCAAATTAAAGCCGTTTTACTGGAGCTTGACATGCACGTTGATGGTTATTTCACGTGCCTGTGTGATTCTCTATATTATCGTTAATTAAGCCACCCAATGTAGTGCTTATAGACACTGCATAAAACTATATTTGACATAGACACAGCAATTACTTGATGCTACCATTAGTATAAATATAAATGCAGATTGAATGCAATAGTGTAGGGATGACAAGTTAATAGATGGAAGAAGGAGGCCGCGTGAAACACGAAGACACGAGAGTCTCTTGATACTTAGCTTATGAGGTTACGTCCCTCAGCCGGCAAATCCCACTCTTTTTCCTTTTCTTTTCAACTTTTGTGTTGTTATGAGTTGAGGTTAAAACGTGCATCGCGTCCTCTTGGATTGTTATTTGGGATGGACATTAACAGCTATGATGGGAGGGCCGATCAACATTTGGGCTTTTGATTTGTAGGCCCAACTCAGTTGGTCTCATTCGCCAATATTCATCCATACATGTTGAGGGGCCTCTTATTTTAGGCCTATCCAGTTAACAGGGGTGATCACTTCACTTAGGAGCCATCCTATTAAACTGGACGTTATGTTTGTCCCCATTTTAAAGTGTTTCTGATTTGTAGGGTGTTAGACAAGTTTCGAATGGGGAAAGATATGAGCGAGGAGGCATGACATTAAATAAAAAAGGTAAGGACAGAAGCAGAGAGGGAAGACAAAAAGGCATGGCTGTGTTTGGGCGATCGTGACAAAGCCTTTGACTTTGTTCACACCTCATTCTCACGCATCTACACAAACACAGGTTTTCCATCCTCTAACAGTACTGGTGTGTTTCCGTCATCTTCAAACTCTTTATGTTTGCACAAAATGGGAGCGATCCAACTCTATCAAGTGTGAATGCACGACCACTCAAGCACATTTTTCTGTGGATTCCCTCAGTTTTCTCTTTTCACCCACCAAACCTACTCGCTGCCCGAACCATGTTCACAATTTCACATGACCATCCCATAACGAATAATGGACCCTCGTATTTTCCATACCTAAACTCCATTTTAATTCGGTCATACTGATTGTCCCCAGTTAACATTTCATTTGGTCAACTACTTTAAATCACCAGTAGGCGCTCACCGTACGCTGCTTCATTTCTTATCTATCAAATTTGAGTGGGACCACCCTTTCATCACACTCCCTTCGCTCTCATTAAAGTGATTATTTTGACCACACATCAGATGCGGGCTCCACGTGCATATTCAATTTCAAAGCATTCAATTATATTAAAAGTTAGGATCTCTTCATTCATTATTTTTTTCACCGCGTCATTCTCAAGATAAGCCCTTCCCCATACTATTTGACAATCCATCTCTGTGAGATGCGGCTTTCACGTAACATTGGAGTATGATTTTTGACAATAGACAGTCTCATTTTCCACCCTGTTACTGAAAGTGAAACTATTATATATCTTCGAAATCACACCTCTACGGCACTGCGCGCCTGAACATTGATCACGTTAATTAGTCAATACATATATAAATGAATTCACCAGAAGCGTACAAGAAACGAGGGACTTGAGATTTTGAAGCCACAATGATGGAGTCTTTTTTTCAACTGATTGGAATGAAAAGCAGAGAGCGTGGAGGAGCATCAAGTGATGAGAGAGACGAATCATGAAGTGGGAAGTACTGGTACGTGACCGGTGAGTGCGTTATGCAGAAGTACTGGATCGTATAAGTATAAAATAAGGGAGTCCACTGAAGCAGGACTTGTCTCGTAGCGACGAGGACGAGGGTGATAATGTAATTGTGAAGAAATAAGGGAGAAGAGAGAAGTTGAAGGCACATGCTCACAATGGAATTGGTGGAGAAATTATAGGGTACGTGGGCACATAGTATATTATAATGTGTGTGCGTACTTTGCCTGGTTGGCCCCAACTACGTGCCTTTTCAACTCCTAAACATCGCCTTACGCCTCGCCACGTACCCCTTTTCTCCAGTCTCGGTAACAGTTTCAATCATATAGAAAACTCCCTTACGGGATTTGCTAATCTTCATTATACTTAATTCACTTTACATTTCTCTAATTTGCTGTCAGCTGATGTTGGATTGGAGTCATCATCCCCAAAAATGTGGGCCCTCTTTTACTTCCTTTTCATTTAAATCAACTCACATGCATTTCCTTGGTCCTATCATCAATCATTTATCATCAAGACTCCTACTTTGTATTTATTTAATTAGGATAACGATGATAGAAATGACTTATTCACTTGATGCTGTCAACATCCTAACGAGAGACTCTTGCATTGATCATCCCCTCAGAGACATTATTAGGGTGACTAGAGACCTTCTTTTCAGGGACTGGGATGTGGAGCTTCATTATACTCCAAGAGACAACATTTCATACGCCGACTATATGACCAAACAGGGTCATGACACTCCTGCTGATGCTGACGTTACGCTGGTCCAGAAAATTCCCATGGGATGTCTGGATATGGTTTTAAAAGACCAATTGGTCTGCCAACGCTAACTTTTCTTTCTAGTTTGATGTATTTTGGGCTGAATCTCCACGGTCCAGTCCTTTTCTCACTTTTTGAGCTCTAGTTTGCCTGTATTTGCCAAAAAAAAGAAAAAAAAAAGAAATGACTTATTCATTTTTATAAAAATAAGAACAAAATAAATGTCATATTATAAATGTGGTTGGTGTTTAAAGAATGATATAAGAAGTGACTTTTTTGTGAGAGAAACCACAATTTGTTTTCTATCATAAATGATTTTTTTTTTTTTGTTATAAATCTATCAGAAACAAAAATCATATCAAACACTTTTTCCCCACTAAACTTTTTTCCATAGTCATTGGGTTTTTGGAACCCCAACACCATGTCAAACACACTGAAACTTGATATGAAATTTTCCTTCGAGTCCAATAATATTAATATATCTCGTTTCACTCCTAATTATAAAAACTGACTGACTTTATTACTCTTAATGAGTGATAGTTGATATTCTTGATACATATTGTAGGAAAATAAGAGACTTTATAATCTTGACCTTCACCCAACTTAATGATCACAATACAAGGTTGTCTGTCAATGGAAGGCACTTCAATAATTTGACGCCGCGTGGGAGGGGCAAGATTAACATAAAAATGAACAAAAGCTTACTCATAAAATACACTCCCGTGATCAATATTTAATTAAGATACCCATCTATTAATTGGTGTGACATAATTAATTAATGGTCTGAATGAGTTGTCCATTATTGGATGTTTAAATGTGCAATCGACCGATTAAGAAGAACACAACTGTGATAGAATTCATTCCTAAATTTGAAGTTTTTAGCACGTACAACAGTTCGATCATTTTTATACATTTATTTCATAATTTATTTTTGGAGGAATATAATGGGAAGGGTGTTAAAGAAAATGTACTTGAAAAATACGTTTCTACAATTTTTACTGAATTCACATATTGGGCATCTGCATCACTATGACAAATTCATTTAATATACTATAAAAATAAACACAATTAATCCAACCACATCAACATAAAAAACACCAAGAAAAGTAAGAAATAGGAGTAGTGTTAGTTATTAAAGGGTAGAAAAGAGGAAGTGAGCATACATTCTTTCTTTCAGCATGTCCCCTCCTTGGAAGGGAACTGGGAACACCGTCCAATTTTTTCTTGTCCAGGGACCACCTTTCATTTTATGCAACCCCTATTTTCTTTGATTTTATTATTATTTTTCCATTTCCATGGGATCGGAGGAGAGAATAAATATTAAGTAGGCCAAGAATAATAGAAAAGGAGGGGCATCCGAATAAAATCAATACTCTTAAAATATCGGGGATGACGAGTGACAAGCATTTTCACCTCATTCTGCAGAGATAGCATCCACTATTCTAAATATTTATTTTTAAGACTTGCAAGATCTAAAAATATTTTTTAATACTTGGTCAATAGCCTAATATATTTTTTCAAGATCATGAATTATTTTTTCACTACAAACCAATATGCTGAAGTATTTTTTTAATATCAATTAGTATCTTGAAGTAACTTTTAAAAACCATTCGGACTCTAGATTATTTTTTCAAAATTCTAAAATAATTTTTTGAAATTATGAAATTTGTTTTCAAGAGCGGCAACAAGATATCTTGAAATATCTTTTTCATATTCGTCGAAAGATCGTAAGTAGTTTTTTGATATTGACTAGTACTAAAAAAAAATACTTCAAGATATCTTTTGAATGGTATTAAAAAATACTTTATAATCTTTAAAAAAAAAAATTCAAAGTACTAACTGGTATTTTTTTTAAAAAAATACTAACATGATGAATGCAATTTTTTTTTTTTAAAAAGTGAACAGTGGTTATTTAGGCACCAAAACGGCACCGTTTGTAAGAAAAGGAGGTCAGCACATTGGGAAGAATCGAAGGAAAGCCAAGTCCTTTATATTGATGGATACTGGGCAATGTTTGGAATCAGCGTTAGGAGAGCATTAGGAGCATTTGCAGTAGAG
This sequence comes from Acacia acuminata, assembly GCA_019022655.1. Classification (NCBI taxonomy): domain Eukaryota; kingdom Viridiplantae; phylum Streptophyta; class Magnoliopsida; order Fabales; family Fabaceae; genus Acacia; species Acacia acuminata. The sequence continues at coordinate 851,294 of JAFJYI010000285.1, read as the reverse complement.
TTAATGGACTTTGGAGAAAAAGTTCAATGTGGTGTGTTTGGGTTCGGCGTTAAGTTCACTGGACTTAAAGCTCTCAATACTCAAAAAGCCCTTTAAGGAAAAAGCTCCAGAATCTAGCTTTTTCCAAAAAGCTCTCAGTTTTTTGACGTGGGCCTGCCACTTCTACCTCCATCAATCTAAACACAAATCATTATCTATAACCTAACTTTTTTCTTATCGAGCTTTTTTTTTAAGTCAGATAACTTTTAAGTCACCGCTTTTAGTGCCAATCTAAAGAGGCCTACTACCATATAAAGAACGCTTCTCCTTCAAGTACGCATCTCTGTACGCCAAGAGTGGCCCCGCCACAACAATATAATAATATCCATTCTCCTATTCAAATGATCAGAGATTTTTTTAATTAATGCACATGTATGTATGTTACATACTCCAACCCCATCCTTCTACCAATCATACTCAACTCTAACCTCATCTTTGTATTAATTTGTTCTCTTTTTCACTAACATTATTAAATATGAGTATATTTAGGAGAAAAATATTTAATGCTCACTGAAATTATCAAAATATCTTATAGAAAAGACTAAAATGTCATTCTTAAAAGCTACTTATATATTTTTTTTTATATAAGAAAAAGTTTAGGTAGGGGTAGACGCTAGTATCTCACGGCGCTAGAGCATGCCTCCGTTAAGAAACGCTTTACGTAAGATTTACTGATCGCCACCAACGGAGACCCCTACATCAACCAATGCGGGTATCAAACATTCTCTCTTTTAGTATGTGAAAATCTCACGCCTTTACCAATTAGACCACTTCTTACTTGGCAAAAGCTACTTATATTATAAATAGAATGGAGTAGTAAACATATGCAAAAAGCCCTCGGGTCTATACCTAGAGACTGGAACAAGTTGGCTGATGCCTTAGCAAAGGAAGGCCTGGTTTCTACTAGTTTTTTTGGATAGCTGTCCGGAATTAGTTAGATCTGTGTTTGAACATGATACTTTGGGATTAAATTCCCCATGTAATTTCGTTTAATTAATGATATTTCTTTCGTATATAAAAAAAAATGGTTTGATCTCCACTACTTTTCTGGTACTACGCCAGTCATCCAATTTTTTAAAAAATATATAAAGTTTATATAGTAAGTATATCCCAAGTGTGCTGCTTATAGCCTTATATATATGACTTGCACCGAACGGCATATTTATGGCTCTTAACAACAGCTCCGGTTTGCCCTTCACATGCACCTTACTGTGTTTCTTTCTTCACATTAACCATTACAATTTACAAGCTTTATTTTAATTTCAGTTTAACCAAATTTACGTAAAAAACATGGAAGTTAAAATATGTAACTTATATTAAATTAATTGAATTTTTTTTTAAAATCCCTTATTTAATATCTATGGTAAAACAACCGATATATATTTTCATTCATATGCATTCTCAATAGGGTTAAAATTGAAAAATAATCATTAATGATTTTCAAGATGAACTTATACTAAGACAAACAAAATTGACTAACTGAACACATATAACAAAGAACAGAGTGACAAATGAGATGTACTCTCTGATTCTAAATATAAGACAAAGTTGACTTTTGTTTAAATAGATTAAAAAAGTTAAATAAGTTAATTAATTATATTATAGGTTGGTATCCTTATATTACATATTAGTTTATTAGTTAAACTAATTAGTTTGAAAAAAAATATAATTACTCTAAAATAATTTAATTATTTTTCTTAATATTTTCAAAAAAAAAAAAAAATTATATTTAGAATTTGTGGGAGTATTTAAAATATCTATAAAAAGATGTATTGACATGTTATATTCAGAAGTGTGTGAAACATTGTTATCTGTCGTATGAGGATATCTTTGCCTAAAGAAAGGGTTATCTGTGTCACGATGGGAGATCGAATCACGAGCGTATCTTCCCTCTTTGTATTGTGTTGTGTTGCCTCGTGGTCCCCTACAGTTCACTCCCACAAGCCACAAATACTTTTGGGGGTATTCTCGTAAAAGGGGACCTGGAAACATAGCAACATCTGAGCCCCCGGATTCATGGAATGTGTTCACTTGTTATTGGCTATTCGCACGTACCCACCCCCACCACTCTCTTACCAAAAATTCCCTTTCTTCCTTCCTTGGCCTTCCTCATCCTTCCTGCTCCTCTCGCTCCTTCTCTCCCTCTCCCCTATTTTCATAGATTCTGCTGCTGAGTGCTTCTTCTTGTCTTTCCTTGCCCATCCTTTCTCTCCCTCCACTGTTGCTTTTGTTGCGAATCTTATATTTGGATTTTGATGAGCTGAGTGATTCATTCTCCGCGACACAGTACTCCCTCCTCTTTTCACTCATTGCTCTCACTTTTCGTGCTTATTTCCGAGGGCCAACAAATAACTGGCAACAACTTGTTCTTCTCCTCTCTTTTCTATTGCCTTCTTTCCTCTACTTTAGCTGCACCACACCTCATAGTTTAGTATCCCACCTAATTATCTGCACTTGGATTTTTTGTTTTTTGTTTTTTGTTTGTTAAAGTTTTAGATCTGCTTCAACTTTCTACAATTGTTGATTTCAGCGATTATTTAAGTTCAATATAGTCCCTCGGCTTTGCCTGCAAACTTCTTCCGGGTACAAACAAACGTGGGTCGATCTGAAAACAGAAGCTGCCACAAAACTCATCGAAAAGAATAAAGCCTTTTTTCCGTCTTCAAAATCTGATACACCTGACTAGCCCGGGGAGCAATGGAGTCAGATCTCGAGCACCACTCTTCAACGTTACGTGGTCATCAGCAGCAGCAGATGAATTCTGGTTTGACACGGTATCGATCGGCGCCAAGCTCGTATTTCGCGAATATCGTAGACAAGGAATTTTATGAGGACATGTTCAATCGGCCTTCCAGCCCCGAAACGGACCGAATCTTTTCACGGTTTATGAATAGCTTGGCTAACGAGTCAGAAGATGCACCAGCTCAATATCTAACATCTGCTCGACAAAATTCTGCAGTGAAGGAAGAGATGGATCAGCAGTCTCAGGTTATGCCTTCCGTCAACGATGAACCGGTGGCTCTCCACTCGCCGCCGCCGCTACAGCATAGCAATATCAGTAATTTTGTTTCTGCTCCGCAGAATCTTTTCCAAAGCTCAGGACGTCCACCTTTGCCGAATCAGAGCCTGACTTCATCAGCTATGGACGGAGTCTATTCGACGGGAGGTCATCGATTGCCACATATGAAGACTCCTGATGCAAATAATTCCAATTTAACCAGGCACAATAGCTCACCTGCAGGATTCTTTTCCACCTTAAACATTGAAAGTAATAAGTTCCTTCTTCACCTTCAATTTTCCTTGTCCTTCTACTATTTTTTACATTATTCTTGGAAAAAATATATCTCTACATTTACTGTTCTTGGAATATTTTTTACTTTTAAAAATTCGCTTCTTTTTAGCCATATTTCTTTTCTGTACATGGCCAAGGAGATGCTTGAACTTAAGGTCTCACTCTTATGGTTGCAAAATTATGTGCACACCCAGTTATGCAATAACTATTAAAGGTGAAAGATGAGAAAGGATGATCCCTTTTCGGGTTGCCTTTCTTTTTAAGGAGAAAAATAGGGTGTTGAATGAGGGACAAGGTTGGATGAGCTTATCATGGGTACAATATTCGATGTTTTGTTGTTGAGGGCCTTATATTTATCCCAATCTTCATTTTCTTACTTCCTGAATAGGTTGTCATAATGACGCTATGCAAGCTTAATTGGCAGGCTATGCTTCTATGAGGGGCAAAGGCATATTGGGAGTTGGTAATAACGCGAGCGAAGAAGCAAACTTCTCTCCTGCGATGGGGATGAAAATTCCGCCAAAATACTCAACAGGACTAATGTCATCGATAGCTGAATTTGGGGATAAAGGCGACACCGAGCAAAATCAAGACACTGAATCTTTTGCCGAAGGCCAAGGTAATGAGTTTATCACAGGTTTCCCCACAGGTCCTTGGGACGATTCTTCACTCATGTCTGACAATACTGCTGGACTAAAAAGATTTAGAGACGAGGATGCTAAAACATTTTCTGAGACTCAGGTACAAAGTGATTCAACATTGTTCTGATGTGTATTTTGCAGGTGGTAAACTATTGACCCGATTTAGTTGTACTTGAACAGAACGAGTCAGGCAGCCAGCCTCGTCCTGCTCCTTTGGCCCATCACCTCAGTTTGCCAAAAACTGCAGCAGAAATGGCAGTCATTGAAAAGTTTCTGCAGTCCTCAGATTCTGTTCCCTGTAAAATTCGTGCCAAGAGAGGCTGTGCTACTCACCCAAGGAGCATTGCAGAGAGGGTACGTCTTACTGTAAAGGAAATATGTATGGATGTATGTATGTATGTATGTCCGGCTAAAATTCACTGATTGAACATGTAACCTTCAGGAACTAATACATTTCTCCAGTGTTGTTTCACTTGTACCTACTATCCATATCTTGATTCTAAATTACATTTTGACTGCTTTTTTGTTGTTCGGATTTTCAGTTAAAAGCTATAATGGGGCAAATGGCGGTATATTTAAACTACGTTGATTCTAACTCATTATGGTTATGTGGATATGAATTGGGGTCAGGTTAGAAGAACTAAGATCAGTGAGCGTATGAGGAAGCTACAAGATCTGGTTCCCAACATGGACAAAGTAAGTTGTTTCCATAATAGTAAGCCAGCATGTGAAAACGAAGGAAGTTGAATGATGATTTTTTTCTCGCTCTCCGCATTGCAGCAAACAAACACAGCAGACATGTTGGAGCTGGCTGTAGACTACATTAAAGACCTTCAAAAGCAAGTTGAGGTAGGTTAAGTAAAACACCGGATCATCACCAGAACGTCCATATTTTTCAGCACGAAGAAACTGCTTGTTGACGATATATTGAGTATTCACACTCACTCACTTTTCTTCCTACTGCATATTTGTACAGACGCTTTCAGACAGTCACGCAAAGTGCACGTGTCCACACAAGCAGAGGCAGTAATGGAAAAGATGAGGGGGGGATACATGCATTTGCATCATTGTACAGATTTCTAATAATATGGTTCGGAGGATTGAAAGAGAGAGCAATATATAGAGAGAGTTTGCTCATCACAACAACTAACCGTGAGATGCAACAGGTAGGAGGCATGGGTGTACAAAATTGATGTTGTAAGATAGATTAGTAATTTGTGTTAGGGTTGGTAAAAGAGGAGTTAATGAGGTGTTTGTTTTGTTTCCTGATGGAGTAGTAAAGAAGAGATGTGCTGCCGTCTTGTATGGGGTTCGCTTTCGCATTAAATGGCAAATGGCAAAGGGAAACATCTTGGAGGGTCCGACGTGGCCATATTTGGGTTCTGCTTTTTCCCATTTGGGTTTCTCCAATAATGTCCGTTTCGGTGGTGGTTATTCCATTTTCGAAACTCATTATCCTAATCCATTTGAGTGGTGGCTATTGCCTCTCCCCTTTTATTTCTTTTTGGTCCATTATTGCCAATTTGGATTCCAGTGCTTAAGGTTATTATCATGTCTTTACCCTAGTTTTGGTTCATGTTACTTTCTTGACCTACTGAATATGATATCTTACATGCGAAGTTTTGTAAGAAGTTCACCTTTCTGTAATGTTGAATGCGATAAAAGCATGAGCATGTGATGTCTAAGATATAAATGTGATGGGTGTGAAAAGGCGCTGGTTATATGAGTTATTAAGGTACAGTATGAGTAAGTCAAATTAGGGAAAGTGCAAAGGTTGAGATGTGGACCACATAAGAAGTGATGTCGGCAGGAAAAAGTTGGGGGTTAGTGGGGAGCGAACGTGGAGACAGCTGTGAGTGATTAGTATTTATTTGTAATAGAGGTTGAATCTTTTAAAAATAACTTTTTAATTGTGATTTACTATATATGGGGTAAGTATAGCAGAATAGTTTTATCTCGATTTATATAAATAAGCACCATCTCAAATATGATCCCAAATAAGCACCAAGAGAATTTTAGTCCCAATACTTATTTAGTAATAAACAAAAGGGTTCTATCAGTCAAAACATATAGATAAAGGTTTATTAAATCAAGGGGTTAGGTTTTTCTTATCATTCCTCATAATCTTTAAATTATGTTCGTCCAATTAATTTGAAAGGTTATATTATTAAGTTATACTTCTTAGATTTTTCTCTCTTCTTTTCAATCAACTACTTAGATAAATTTATGAGAAAATAAATGATGAAAGGATCTGCCTCCTTATAAAGGGGGGCGAAGAAAGCTAAGAATAAAAAGGGGGAAAAGGGAAGAGATTTGATAGTATGAATAAAGAGAGAAAGAAGAGAGACAAAAACAAATGAATGAGCTTTTAGGGAGGGGGACGTTAGTGTGACATCTTGAGCCATCCATTACCATTCATTGTTTCCTCCTTTTCTTATGTGATGAGTATTGAGTGATGACGCCACTCCCTCATATCTTCCACTTTCATAGATTGTTCATTGTATATACAAGATCGGGAAAATGCCAATTTAGTTTTTGAATGAAAACAGTTAACTCCTTTGTTGGCCATCTTCCTCTCATCATCTCCAACCTTCACCTATGCATTCGTAAGTGGCGGCACTTGCCCCCCCTGAATTTTCTAAAATTACTTGTTTTTAATGTAACATTTGTGTTTTTAATTCCACTACGTATCATATTTTGACTCCACTAAGTTTAAACTTAGACATATTTAATTGGGTCCATTTTTTTTTTTCGAAAAAAAATGATTAGTTTGCTCCTACTGGTTCATCATCCTAGGTCCACCACTGAAAGCTAATAAAAAAAGTACAGACTTAATAGCATAACTATCTAAGGATCAAGCATATAAATAGGTATAATATTTAGCCTCCCTAAACATAAATATCCCAATTACAAGTGAAAATGATCAAAGTGCTCCTTTCTTTGTCATATCTACCTTGTTGATTGCCTATATGTTTTTTCATTGCATGGAATGGTTTGCAAGTCATTCTCTTATTTCTTGCCATTTAATTCTTCAATTTTACGACTCTCCATTTGTTATTCTTTGCCTCAGTATGAGTAGGGAGTGACAAATTTCGTGTGTGTGTGTGTGTTTTTTTCCTCTTCACATGCCTTGTTGAAGTCATGGCCGTACCCACGTTGTATAGAAGGGAGGGAATTTGGGATTTTTTTTTAAAAAAAAAATTAATACATGTTTGAATGATTACTCACCTTTAATACATCAAGATTGCACTCCGTAATCGGATGGAAGATGAATGATTCAATTATTGTTTAGTTCCTTATATTGAAAAATATGTATTTAATAGCATTTGTAATAAGGCAATTATGATGAAATTCTAAAAAATAAGGCCTAAAATGATGACATTGTAATTATTTTTATTGTAATATACTTTTTTATTAAAATATATGTACTTGAATTTATTAAGTTTCTATCCTTCATTATAATTTATGTAATGCATTTCTAACCGACTTAGCCTTACTTTTCTAAATTACAGTTTGTAAAATAATTGTCTATCTTATTATATCATCAAGATTCATTTGATTTCATGAATATTTTTTTGATAAATATTTTTTTGTTTTTTAATACATTTAAAACTTTTCTTTTAAAAAAAAATTATCCCCCAATGCCCCCATTAGAGCAAATCATCCTCCTTAAAAATCGATCGCCCCCGAGCAAAAACGACATTTTCATTCTCTCAATGATGCCCTCTTGATGCCCCTTCAATAATTTTCTGGATCCACCTTAATTGAGGTTACCCGTTACAACTTCCTATGTTCCAGTATATATAACTTAAGTGCTCGTTATTTACAACGACTAACCCTAAGGACGTTCAACTATACTTCACATCGATCGTATGTGAAAATTGATACAGTTTAGCTTTCATAATTTCTAATCGCATCGATCTGTAATTTACAACAAGGCTTCCTAATTTACAAATGTATTGTCCAAAATTTGGAGGATTGTAATTTCGTTCCTATTTCCTCTGACGGAATTTTTAATTGAAGAAAAAAATTTCCTGCCAAGGACCAAGGACTTGAGTGTCATTTGTTGAAGTTGAGGGCCCTTGAGTGGTATTTTCCTTCCCGTTTTGTTTTTCTGCTCATTCTTTAAATATCATTTAGATCCTATTTATAAGTCCATTTTAACCAAAAAATTTGGTCATATTTATAAGTCTAGTTCCATAATAAATGAGATTGTAACAGTTTTACCTATATTAATCCTACTCATGAAGATAAAGAGAGAGAAAACAATTGAAAAATACAAAGTTGAAAATTTTTCCCATGATCGTTGAAGTAACTACCTCTTATTGGTAGTAAGATTTGGTTAAAATAGACTTATAAATAGAATCAGAATGGTACAATGCTAGGACAAAAAAAATTTGTGCAAAAACAGCAATGGTGATATTACATGTGGGTTTTGATTAACTTTTGGAGAATAATTTTTACGATTTACAAGATAAGTATGTGAGAGAATTTTTGTTTCAACTTGCGAAAAAAAGGTTTCTAAACCACATCTTTAAGGTGAGCTCCTGAATCAAGAGATTTGCACACTCTGAGGGTAGTACATGGAAGATCTAGGCATTAAAGCCATGTTATTAAAATTAGACCGAATCAAACCGGTTTGACCATGAAATTGTCGAATTGATCGAGTCCGACCGATTTAACTAGTTCATTATGTTTCTTAAATTTTCTGTTTTAAAAAATTTATATCTAATTCCATATATTTTCAAAAATTACAAATTAAAACTTTATGAAAAATTTAAGATATCTACTTTCTAAAATAAAAGAAATCACTTAAAAATATTATCATTTGATCTTAAAAAATTATCAAATTTTAAAACTATTTTATAAAATATTATCGTTCAAACACATTTCTTCACCAGTCTAGTCCTTAGTTAATTCCAATCAGACCCACTACTTATACGTGTTAAATAACCCGTCGAAATTTAATAACCTTACGGCAAAGTCTTTGTATATATGTAGGACCTTGAGTTGGTGGACTAGTCGAGTGGCACATCTATTGAAAGAAAGAAGAAATAATAACACACGACTCATTCACAGATGTTGTTACATTGGAGGAAGCTACACTCTCCCTTTATTCCCTTCTAAGTTCTAACCAAGCAAGTGAACCGTTTATTGTTTTTTTACTACTATTATTTATCAACATTAATTTATGGGATACATACATCTAAGTACAACAACTCCTCTAATACATCCCAACTAAAATCTGTCAAGTTCCCCCGCCCCCTCCATAGTTAGTTTATATAGACACACACACACATCTAGCTATGCTAAAGCGAAAACCAAACTTAATTTCTTCTTCTTCTGAGTAGGTGACAGATATATATATATATATATACACATATATGCATGAATCACAACGGATATATTGACGTGTTGACATGAAATATATATGTATATTGTATAGAATATATAGCAAGTTTTTTTATGGGCAAATAATACTATCTATCTAGGGTGGATATGCCCCGTCTCGTTCATTCCAAAGCTGTCCTGTATACTTAATGTCTTTGAAAATTGAAATGTAACGTTGTTTTCAAGCATCACTATGCTCATCCGCAGGAAGAAAAAAAAACATCATCACTACACTCTTCAATACAGTAACAAAATACGGCCTCTCCCTCTCTCTTATTTGTTTCCTTTCTGATCATTATTGATTATCATTTGGGCTAAGGTGCATTTTTACCCTTAAAGTATGTCTTGCGAGAGCAATTTTGCCCCCCGAAGTTTTCGCATAGTAATGTTGCCCCCGAATTTTAAAAACGGAGCAATGTTGCCCCTCCGTTAAAAACTCTAACGGTCAACTAACGTTTAAACTTCAGGGGCAAAATTGCTAGTTTTTTTTGGAGCAATGTTGCCCTTGAAGTTTAAAAAAGGAGCAATGTTGCCCCTCCGTTAAAAACCCTAACGTTGACCGTCGAGTTTTTAACGGAGGCAACATTGCTCCGTTTTTAAACTTCAAGGGCAACATTGCCACACCGAAAACTTCGGGGACAAAATTGCTCCCTAAGATACTTTAAGGGCAAAAATGCACCTTAACTCTTATCTTTTTTTTTTTTTGTTGCTCATCCGGTATCCAGAGCTTCGCCTGACTAATCCAAATCCGACCCGGTCGCGCACCGGTTATGGTGGGTGAGTCTCCCAATGGGACTTTTCGCATACACAAGGCTCGAACTCGAGACCTTGCTTAAGCGACACAAGCCGCTACCACTTGAGCCAACCCCATTGTTCTTAATGACTGAAATTTAGTATTTTATACATATGGAAATAGATCATTTTACTAAACAAAATCAACTTTTTTTAATTCTTTTGTCAGTCATGTGATCATGCATCGTCAGGCCAAAAAAAAAAAAAAAAAAAAAAAAGTGACCATGGATCCAAATGGTAAATTTTTAGTGCTTTGATTGTGATTAATTAGCCATTCCTCCCGGCGCGGGTCAACAAAATATGCGCGTTCTATACCTATTTATAATTTTTTGAATATCTGAGTCTTTTTTTTATTTATAAAATCTATCTTTAGTTGTTTAGGTATTAAATGCATTTGTACTAATATTACTCCTGATTAAATTTTCCGATTTTTTTTTCACCGTTTTTCTCATCACATTACTCTTTTCTCATTTACCCTTAAGAATAAAGGTATGTTTTTTTTTTATTTTAAAAAAAGTACATGTCCTATTTATTTATTGCTTTTAACTAATTCCGATGTTTTTTTTTTTTTTTTTAATTACAGAACTTAAATCATTTAGATCTTATAATAGCAGAACAAGGAAATAGTATGTATAGATGACTGGATTTACTTGTCTCTTTTTATGTCAAGATTTCCAACAACAAAATTATATAAGTTGTCCCAAACCATTAATCTTGACATCAATTAAATACAATATAATCAATGTATCAATATCAATTAGTTACACGGAGTAAGCCTTATACCAAGCCTTTAATAAGTTTATTTCCAGCACCATTCAGAAGGTAAATCCATTGCTCAATGCTCACACAACTCTCTCACTTATTACAATGCTTATTTAAAATGGTAAAAATGTAATTAGGGACAATATTAACTATATCTATTCGCAGGCAAAAAAAAGGTTAACTATTGCATGTTTGAATTAACAAAGAAAACTGCTTTTTTCCATCGTGATTTTTCATATATGAAGTAAGTTTATAAGAGAAGTTTTGTCTTGATTTGCATAAACGTGTTTTTCTGACACTAAAACATATTTAGGTTTTAAACTTTTTAACATTAGATATTTAGATTACTAAATTAAAATAAACCAACAAATCCCTATAAAAGAAATTGAAGTTTTGCTATTTAGATTATTAAACTATATTTTTTATTAAATAAATACAATCGATATTTTGATATTGACTAATTTATTAGGATTTTAAATTTAAGATTAATAATATTTAATTACATAGTTATTACTTAAGTTTATAGAGTTGTCACTTAGGGTGTATTTGGTTTGAGGAAATGGGAAGGGAATTTCCCTCCCTTTTGTGTGAAAAGTCGATATATGACCACGATTTGAAATGCTTTGTATGAAAAATAATGCAAAAAGTTATATAATTTATGGATATACCGACTTTTCACACCAAGGAGGATAGGGAAACTCTCATCTCAAACCAAACACATCCTTAAGTTTGTTGCATGATAGTTTTTCATTAGCAACATTGACGATATTAGAATTATATGATTAAAAATATATTTTATAAAGTTAAGGGATTAAAAATATACCTCATGTAAACTTAAAGAGCTAAAATATACCTCATGTTAATCATAAATCTTAACCAGAATGATAGAAAATGCATTTAAAATTTAAATTTATTTATACTAGCTTAATTTCATAATTCTATTAATCTGCGTAACAATTTAAATATTGAAATTTAGAATCAGGCCAGAAAATGAAAAGAAAAAAAAAAAGTAGGATGAAACTTCTGACAAGAGACACAGCACTAAAAGGAATTATTTGGGGGAAAAAAAATCTTCCTTAAAAAAGGCAAATGACAATGGTAAATGCCTAAATGGTAATGTTGGGGCCGCATTTGAATGATGAGGACACTGTACTTTTCCCTCTCAAATCAAAAAATTTGAATGCTGCAAGCCTGCAATGTTGCCAATCATTATTCACTGTCTATAATCCATATTCGAATTCGATTGAGCTACTGTAGTGCTCATCCCATGGACGAATACGCTCCTCCTCCACCTCTTGTCTCTCTTCCTCGCATCCTCCACCCCTCCCGCCACCGCCTCTCCGCCACCTTCCTCCACTCTTTTCCGCCTCTCTCATCGCCTACTAATCTTGCTTGGGTCTCGCTCCAGGGAAGACTGGTTAACTCCGAAGAAGCTAGTTCCGTCCAAACCATTGGGGGTGCTTTAACCCCACAAGAGGCCCTCGCTTGGGAGCTCTTTAATCCCATCCACAGGTTCCTCATCGTCGCCGTCATCGGCGTTGCAGCCGCCGAATCCAAGAAAAGCCAACAGATATGGCACCTGAAGAAGTCCGTCGAACTCAGGGTTCGCTAATTGTTTGCTTTGCTTCTTACTTTTGATTTAACCAGGAATTGTCTTCTTGTTTTTTTCCCCATCTTTTCATTTGATTGGTCTATTGGGTCTCAGCAATGCTCCTTTAATTATTATGTGCCTTTTTATTAAAGAAGCAGAGAGAAAATATACATTCTGTTTTGACCCACCTTTTCATTTTATTTTGAGTTCAGTGAGATATGTGGGGACTGATTCTTTCCGATCTTGCCTAAATATAGTGGCTTATGATGTACTGTTAGAGTATAAACAAGTATATAATATGTCAAACTTATGTTGTTCTGGTAGGCCCAGCGTACTCCCTCTTGACCTTTTTATATTTTTCTAACCTGATACCCTCATATCTTTCAAACAATGAATGAAATGCTTCTTCTCTGATTTCATCATTTTTGTCACTATCTATCAGGATCAGGTGTTATTGAGCATGCAGGAGAAGCTTGACAGTCTCTGCGAGCTGTTGAACCTTACTAAGGAACAATCCATTGGAGCGATGAAGAAATCATTACAGAAGGATGGAGAAATGGCGTTGAATGAAATCTGTGGCTCTGATAAAGCTCAATTTGTTGCTGATTGCGATTATTGGCTTAATGATCAACACCCTGACGTATTTGCGGTTGGTTACACTTTGAATTTCGTTGGCACTTGCACAGTAGCCACAGAATGTTTGCTTTAATTTTATAGTTTTAGGTAACAACTATGCATTTACTGAATGTCGCAGCTGAAAAACTTGACTCGTTTAATTTGTTAGCAGGAAAACTCTGTCACAAAAGATTCTTGTGGGAATGAAGTGATGTATAAAACACCCTTATTTAATGAAGAACAAGAAGAGCGGCGAATGTCTGACTTGTCTTGGGCTTCCAGTGTAACATCTGCTTCTGATATCCAGGTTACATAACCTTACCGTTTGCTCTGACATTCCTGCGTATGTATTATGTCACATGGATCAGTAGCAATATTCAATTTTTCATACATCATAAGTTAATCATAGGTATTATGTCACTTGGGTACCGTCAAAACTTTTAAATAATTTTTGTGATTGAGTCATAAGAAATCTGGCCGGCAGAGCTTCTCTAAACCTGTTATGTGTTCCATCAGATAGAAATTACTTGGTGGCCTTTTTGCATGTGTTGTGCTATTCACAGTTAAACAGCCTGGCTTTGGAGCAAGATTTCTTTAGTCTCAAGAGAGATTGTAAAGAGAAGGATACCAAAATAAAGGAGTTGACTGACCTTCTCAACGTTTCTGAAGTTGCTAGATCTAAGGTATTGCAAACTTCATTAGTCTTCATTCTCATTTCATTCTTGCAATTCGCCGCTTTTGTTTTCCTTATTCAACCAACCCACTACTATTTGAAACAGCGTGTTGCTGAATTAGAAGACATTATGCGAAGGAAGAATTCAACAATTACAAAACTGAAGAAGGAGTTGGTGGTTTTGGAACAAAAGGTGAGAACACGCGAAAATTTTGATGGAGCAACATGAACATGTCTTGTGTTAGCATGACAATTATTAACTAACAAGAAATTCAAGCATGGAGGCTTTACATTGTGATTAAACTTTGAATGCATTGTGCATATTAGTAGATTGTGCACCCTGCTAATTGAACATGCTTCTTAGAATAGTTTGACGATTTATTCCAGGTTATGCAACTCTCTAGACTTCGTAGACCATCCTCTTCTAGCTGTGACTCACGTGATGACCAGGTCGCGCACGTGAGAGAGAACTTATTATATGATATGGAAAGTAGCACTGGCCCTTCCTCTTCTGATTCAGATAGTGCGCCTCTAAACAGCTTAAAAAAAGCTATTGCCAAGGTCGATGGTGCTCATGTACTGAACAAAAGTTGCACTTCTGCGGGTAATCAGAAATTTAAGTCTGCAAAATCCATCAGTTCTTCAGGGCGAGCACTCGAACAGCGTTTGGACTGTCGTCCTGTGAATTCTCAAAAAGTTTCAGGAAATCGAAAAGTTTCTGCAGCTTCATCAAAACCGAATCGATCCTCAGCTCATGCAGACTTGAAGAGCAGAAGACAATCTTAAAGAATGTAGTTTGGGAAATATTTTCAGGTCAGGAGTGTAGTTTTGAAAAGTAATATTCACATAGACATTCCTGGTCATTATCCAATGGCCATGACATGGGATTTTGACCCTGGCAATATCATAGATTCTGAAGTTATCAAACAGTGGATGTCACAAATTTATATTTATAAAATACTCATTACCATGTGATAGTGCCAATTATAGCCAGAATGATTGAAAATCTTGTTCTGAGTTGCGTCTCTTGCATAGCAGGGGATCGCATCCCTTCGTATACCAAGTAGTTTTGTTTGAGCATCGTTACATGACTCCTGCCATGAATATCATTGTGGGGCCTGTCAATTAAATTAAGCCGAGTTTGAACTTTGAACAGTTCATTCAAGCTAAGTTATTTGATTTGTTTTGACGCATGAAACAGGTCATAACAGACTAATCAACTTTTCGGTCAAGGGTGTTCCATGATATTTTATTCCTTACTGTCGTCTTCCCTCTCAAATAACTGAATAAGAGGTCCTGCTCTGTACAAGTTTCTATTTTTAAAATGGAGAATAAAATCTCTAGATTCTCTCTTTGCCTCAATCAAGGCCCACATCTTCTGTTTGGCATATATTTATTGGATAAGGCTTACAGTTGGAAGTTGGAACAATCAAACGTTTAGTCGGTAGTCTTACTCTCTCGCATCACATGATCCTAAAGTGTAGCCTATGTTATCATATGTGGCTGGCTTAAGTATCAATTTTGTTTATGAAGTATCCACCCGAAGCAATATTGTCCTCAAAGTTTTTGGGGCTCAATGTGGCCTCGGAAGTCTACAAACGTCAATTTGACTATTAGGGCTGTTAACGGAGGGGTAACATTACTACATTTGTAGATTTTCGGGCAACATTGCTCCAAAAAAACTTCAAGGGCAAAATTTCTCCTAGGCGTGTACTTCAAGGGCAAAATTGATACTTAACAAAAAAAAAAAAAAACCTATTTTCTAATATCTTTCAATATCTTTTGTTCATTAACTTCATAAACCCTTTTTCAGCAATTAGATTATTTAAATAATCTAATTAAAATATTTGCTAAATATCTTCACCATATCCTTCATTATTTATCTATATCTTTTGGGCTATTAGGATTGGAATATTATTTCTTGAGAGTCCTAGTTAGAGTTAGTTTTATTGGATTATAAAGATCCCTCTCATGTTATTTTGAATTTAGAGTCAAATAAAGAAGAATTATTCAATTTCTTTAGCGGGTGTGGCTTGTTCTTCGGTATTCTGAATTGAATACCTTGTAGTTATTCAAGTAATAGGTGTTATAGATAGAATACCTCATGGGTTATCCAAAATTTCCAAGTGCTTTCACATCGGGAAGTTTGACTTTTCAAATTAAATTCTATGTGATATATATTTAGAAATTTAAAAAAAAAAATTGAAACCATCATAATCAATATAATCAGTCAACATATGAAATTTCTAGCAAGAAATACCAATCTCATCAAAATATGTATAAAGCTCAAACTGGTCCATATAATGTAAGAGGTGTGGTATTGGCAAGATATCATTCTAATAATTTGTTAGGACTGTTTGGCATCAGTAACACGGTACTTGGTATATTTACTCCACTTTTTTGGATATGATATCGATCGATCTTCTTTATGATTGCTTATACTTTATTTATAGGGTTAAATTCAATTGTGCCCTAAGACAAGCAATGTTGCCCCGAATATAAAAACGTAATAATGTTGTTGCTTCTTCAACGATCCTAACGATTAACTAACATTTGACCATTAGGGCTATTAACGGAGGGACAACATTACTACGTTTGTAAACATTCAGGGAAACATTGAGCCCCAAAAACTTCGAGGGCAACATTGCTCCTGAGCGTGTATTTCAAAGGCAAAATTGATACTTAACCCTTTGTGGCTAGTGCCTGCAACCACCTTCACCAGATTTCTACAGTTAAAAAATAGAGAGGAGCAACACTTGATCATCTAGAAAAGTAGAGGTTTAGGGGGGAATTCAACTACGAGGACAAAGATTAATTTTTCCTAAACGAAGAAAATCATATAAAATACTATACTTTTCAGAAAAAATATGTTTAAAATGTAATAGAAGTATAGTGAGTGTCATCTAAGGAAGAGTCAGAGCAAATTCAAAGCGCTAATAAAATGAATAAAAACAGGGTGCGAACACGTGGGTTGACCTTAAATGTTGAATGACGCTTTTAACATTATACAACGATAACAGCGTAAGGATACCGTCGGTTTCACGTGGCTGCGGTCAACGACTTTTGACCAACTCCCATCCTCCCCCACTAGCCTCAATGCTAACCTACGACCAAAATCCATCAATTCATGGTATGTATGTATGTATGTATCCTTTGTATTTGTACTGCGAGAATTATTTACAACAAAGCACGCCCATTATACACGATTTCATGCCTTCCATTCACACGCTCTCTATTTCCTTTCCTATTTTAACTTAAACCCTCTAAATCCATTACCAATGATGTATCTGAACTGAACCGTTAAAAATAAACATATGGACGTGTCGTTTTGAATATTCCCTTGCATCTACGGAGTCTGTATCTAGTTTTAATACCAATAATCTAATATTCAGACATTTTCAAAGAATTCCATGCAAGAAACATGAAGGGAAAATCCTCTTAAGGGACCATTTTAAAAAAAAAAATCCAAAAAGGGACCTAAGAATCGACAATCCCGTAGCCCCCCTTTCCTTTTCTCAGTAAATTCATTAAAAATTTACAACTAAATCAATTTACAACAATTTTTTTACTCGTTTACAACTAAATCAGTCTCATTTACAACAATTTTTTTATAACTAAATCATCATTTACAACAATATCATCACCTTAACAACTATATCGGTCTCATTTACAACTCACCAAAATTCCCAAAAAAGGACCAGAGGACCTTTCTGGATGGTCGATTCTTAGGTCCTTTTTTGAGTTTTTTTTGCCAAAAAGGTCCTTTAAGAGGATTTTCCCGAAAAACATGAATGCGAGGCACCCAATCAATGAAAATGAATCCTTTTCTTTAAATAAATAATGAAAGCAGAAATAGATGCAGAGAGTGGGAGGTGGGAGCAGAGGCGCAGTAGAATCCAATTCCATTCAAATTTATGATTGGACTGAATATTCATTTCAACTTAAAGGTGTGTGAATGTGAATTTATTACTTTACATTATCTAGGTGACGACGATGCGTTACACATAGGGGATCATTTAATAGGTATGGTACGGATCGAAGAACGAGTCATGTGCAAGACCCAACATGAGACAAGACAGGACTCGTTCCTATAATTTCATATAGTATAGATTGTCAGGATGAAAATGAAATGAACTCATTAAAATTATTGATGTTACAAGTATACAAAGATGATTGGGTTGGATGACGGTAGCAGCATATAGTTTGAATTTCCACAGTAATCACCAATTAGGCAACCTGGCTTGTCAATGCGTGTAACACAATATTCTATTGGTTTAATAACGTGCAATGAAAATTCGAGGAATTTGAGTTCACATGGATTAACCTCTCACAGGCTGCTGTTGCATTGACTTTATGTTGTTCAATCATTCCGAGTATGTATATTTACACACATACGTGGAGAACTAAATAGCTAGCCACCCTGTTAGATCTGGATTCACATCTTCATAAAAACTCGTGAGTATAAGGAAACGGGTTCTTTCTTTTTCTTTCCATCACCATTAATAGCGAGTAAATATCCATGTGATAGGTAGGTTGGGGCTTTTTGGGGGAACACGAAGAAGCCTAAAGCATGACCATGGATCGAGCGAGTCAGAGCAGCTCCGACTCGCCCACCCGAGACCTCAAAGTCGTATCCATCGAATGCCTCAGGGGAAGCGCCAAATCCGAGGAATGGTCGGGGGACATGCTTCAGTCCGGCGACATAGTAGAGGAGCTCCGAATCGGATCCTCCCCCAACTCCATGATCCGATTCCAAGCCCCCTTCAAGAACGGCAAGAGTGGCGTCAACAAGATCCTCCAGGATTCGTACAAGAAGAAGGACACCTCCATAGCGGTTCGGGTCCGCCGTGGGCCTCACGACTTCGCCGAATTGCAGGCCTGCATCGTCCCTAATGACAAGAAGCAGTACGTCCTCAGGTCCATCACTGATCCCAATTACGTTGTCGGCTTCTTGGACCGAACCGAGTCCGAGTGCTTCCAGCTTCAAGGTACGTACTATGCACTCTTGTTATGTTATCTGTCAAACTTTCTTAGATGGAATTTTCTCATAGCTAGAGTTCTGCGTCTCCAACCTGATATGTTCCGTTCAGAACGACCTTATCGGGAAGCTACCGGAGATAATGGCATCTAATCATCTATGCACTATTGACTCCTATGAATATTCTTATTTGGCGGCTTCCCGCATATATATGGCAATCTCTATATTTTGAAACTATTTTTAAAATAATAAAATGTAGAATTGTAGGGTAAAAACATTAATATTTATATTTTCAAAAATACTTAAAAAAGAAGATATTTTCATACTTTCTTGTTTCCACCTCTCTTTTAGCTACCGCCTACTAGTTTTTCTAGAGATGGGCCTGGGTGTCATTGATTGGCAGGCCACGAAATTTTTTTCTTCTCTTAAAATTAATTTTAATAAATATGTGTATAATGTTAATTGACATAGTTATGAAAAATTATATAAATTTAAGGAATTAAAATTAGTTTTCACCTTTTATCATTTATGCGCGAGTGCCAAAATGCATAATCATGTCAGACTACTTGCATTGCTTGTCATGTGTAACTCACATTAGCTCAAGGAGCACTAAACCCGAACATCATTCAGAGTTGGAACTTGGAAGTCAAGCCACAAGTTTTTTTTGTTTTTGGCCAGCAATTGACTTGATTAACTTTTTGTTCTTATATCTTGACGAATGAATTGTTTATGCGCAGGTTCAAGGACCGCAAGGATGGTGAATGAGCTAAATAGGGCTCGACCTCAAGATGGATATGTGTCGTATCCGTGGGAGAGGAGGATGCAGGAGTTTCTACCAGTCCCCTGTTCCAGCAACTTCCTTTCCATACTGTTCCTTCCAAAAGCTTCCGATCGTGCAGCTTCTCGCTATAATGATGTAGAAGACACGTTGGCCAGGGCAAATGCATGGCTTCAAGCTGCTCAGTCTTCAGGGGTTCCTATCGTCTTCATCAACATCCAAACCGAGTCCCTGCTTACCAAGGTAAATTTACCTGTTTATGCCTTCTTCGTTCATTTTAGGACACAGTCCAATCAAATTTAATCCTCGTTTTTGGGAGACAGATCTCTGGGGAGACAGCGTCGTCAACTGTGAATGCAGCGTCATTATCCGACTTGGCAAACCTCGCTAACGCAAGCCTTTACGGCTTTGAGGATTACCACGGGGTGGATATAGGGGTTGTTCGAGCAGTTCGACTGTGGTACGCTCCCATTGTAGAAGAGTTATCAGTTGAGATCAAACTAAAAGAGACCGACACTAAGCTTGGCTTTGCCATTAGTCGCACAGAAGAGGTGTTAGCTCCTGACTTTTGAAGCATTAATGCCACTGATATTGGATTAGTATTTGTTAACAAATATATGTGTCATCAACAGGGATTTATTTTCATATCGTCTGTGATTAATGGTCAAGAAAATCTTCCTTCGACCCGGTCAGGGCTCAGCAATTTGTACAAGGAAGCAACAGATACTTCAAGGTTATTGGTAGTTTCAAGAGTTTCGAATCACAAAGTGCTTCCTTGGTTGGTTTCATCTACCGGGGCCATTCGGTGCTTTGACACAATTTCACTGAGCCAGAAGTTGTCATTGCACAGACACGCCAGGGCTCCCATTCTAATGCACGTCTTCTTGTGGAACCCAGCTTTGGCTTCTACAAGTGGAGGGAGCACCAGATTTAGAGATCCGTCTCCGTTACCAGATGAAGCTCAATTCCCAGCCAGTGATTCCGATGATATTGGGACTCCACAACCATCAGCAGCAGGTGAAGTTAGCAGCAGTGCTGTATCAGAGTCCACGATCCAGAGGGACACTGCAGGCGATCTCTCCTTCAGATTCCATGACTTCTCCATCTCTAGCAATTGGGTCTGAAAGTTCTATGATTTACCACACTTCTTCCCATCTTATTGTGCAAACTTCTTGGGAAAATGTTTGTCATTCTTGATACGTTACCTCAGGAAGAAAACATAACAGTGTAGTGTTAATATGATTGCTGACAGTTCGTATAAATTTTGATGCCTGCTTCTACCTTATTCTCCCCTAATCTATCATCAATACAGCCCTCAATAAATAGATTCATATTAATTTACAAACAATATTAAAACGAGCATGTTTGGATGAGAGAAAATGTTGGAAAAGAATGGAATTATTTTGTCATATAAATGTTTAGTTTGCACTAAAAAAGAAAATGAGTTAATAAGAAAATTTTTGTTTAGTTTAAAAAGGGGAGTAAATTTCAACATCTCTCTAGTATTCTTCATATATTAGACTGTTGATATTTCATTATTAAATCTTACCTGTCTATTTTAATACCTTCAAAACCTGAAAAATTATTTTACGAAAAATATCTTCAAGTACAAAATGAACAAACAAACAAAACCACTTTGCTGAATAATACAAATGTCTATTGAACCCACTTATCTTTTTATATTACAACCAAAATCACATCAACGTTATTTCATATCTTTAGTTATTTTTCCTCCCCACTTGAAAATCGATTCCCACAAATTTAATTATAGCTGAAAATTAATTGGCCTAAAAACATTTTTTCCCACAAAAATGACAAACCAAACAACCGCTAAAGACGAGAAAATTAGATTCTCTTTCCATTATCTCATTTTCCCCAAACCTGATAAACTCCAATAAAATGTAAAGCCATATGAAAAATCAGGTTCAGCAACTTTATGTCAACACTTAGAAGACAATCCAGTTCATGGAATTAGCAAAGACATGATATAGGTCTAGAAGCAGTTTGCTCCTGGTCATAAATTACATATTTGTGAACAACCAGTTTGCGTTCTTGGATTTCAAATACTACTGAAAGACAACCAAAGAAAAGACGAGATGATCTTTTCAATAGAAGATCGAATTTCAATTACAAAGGATAGAATCTACTAAAAATTAAGATGCGTTGCTAGAGCAGGACTAAAATTAGTACATGGTATGGTGGCATGAACCCCAGAAAGACTAAGCCCTCTCGCCCCTAATTCTGCGAGCGAGTTGAATATCCTTAGGCATAATGGTAACTCTCTTGGCATGAATGGCACAGAGATTGGTATCCTCAAAAAGACCAACCAAGTAGGCCTCAGCAGCCTCCTGCAATGCAGCCACCGCGCTGCTCTGGAATCGAAGATCGGTCTTGAAATCCTGAGCAATCTCCCTCACCAGCCTCTGAAACGGAAGCTTGCGGATCAGAAGCTCCGTGCTCTTCTGATACTTTCTGATCTCTCGCAGAGCCACCGTTCCAGGTCTGAACCTATGGGGCTTCTTCACTCCTCCGGTCGCGGGAGCCGATTTCCTGGCTGCTTTGGTGGCCAGCTGCTTCCTGGGCGCCTTCCCTCCGGTTGACTTGCGAGCGGTTTGCTTGGTTCGTGCCATTTCAATGAGGAGATGGATAGTTTGATTGTGGAGAGAATCGAGAATTAAGGCGTTTTTCTATTGCAGGCTAGATACGATGGAGGCACTTGCTAGGGCGAGTGTTTTATAAGCGGGGCTGGAATTTTTATTGGGTTCGCGGGTTGTTAGAGTGCATATGGGTCGTCGATGCTTTTCTCAAGGGACGGTAGAGATTATGTGAAGTGAGGAAAATGAGATAGTGATCCGTGGCATGGGATAAGGACCAATAAGATTTGATCCCCAAGGGCGGCAACTCAAAATTAAATTAACTTTCCATTTGACGTCGGCCTCTCCTAACCATTTGGGTTTGGCGCTATAACGTGCTTTTCTTTTTGGAGCATTGGCGCTACAAATTAAAGGCCAAAGTAACTACTCCTGCCATTTTACCTTTTTCTAAAATGTACTATGTGGTTACATCTACACAATCGGGAAAATTAAAATAAAGGATTCAGGTAAAATTATATTTATTATAAAGGATAATAAAAATGATAGCTACTTAAAAATTTCAAATACCATAATGTAAATTTAAAATTACTACATTGACTCTAACTAAACTTCCTCCATTATCTATTGTATTCATAATTTAAAAATAACTAAAACCAAAAATACAACCCCTCATCATTCACATGAAACATACTTGCATATGATTATATCTTCAAATTATGAATTCATTATTTAACACTATTAGGTTTTCTTCTATTATAATTTAACTGTCGTTTGGTTAATTTTAACGGTTTTGATGAAATTGCACAATTTTAAATTGCTTATTAGTATTTTTGTCCCTTACAAACCTTATTTATGTCAGACACTCGTTGGGAAAAATTTTGTTGGTAGAACATAACATATCTTACACGTTTGGTCAACAAACAAAAAATACTGTCTTTTAGTAGACTCCAGGCAATATCCCTTGCCGTTGATAGTTATAGATTAACCCTCCTGAGGTGTAGAGATCAATGAAATGGGTTTTACCTCTTCTAACAAAATCTTTTCTATACAGAGTCTGGATATCTTCGTTTTGGGCCCAACATCCGTGTCAGTGGTAATTCCCCTCTCATGAGTTGGCTGAGAAATTGTTTCCATTTCTATGGAGCAGTAACAAAGAAGGGGGAAAATGGGTGTTTGATAGATAGTTGAGTGTCGCGCAAGAAGTCCCACGACAACATGGTTTCATGCTTCAATTTAAAATTGATTCTTTTCACAAAGACCCCAAAAAATGGATTTGGTTTTGGTCATATACCCCTCACGATCCTTTTCCCTCCTTTTCTCTTTTTTACCGTTGGATCAAGATCTAAACAATCTAGATTTACTATTATTTTTTACCATCCTTTTTCCTTATAATAATATTTTTATCATATAGTGAATCTGAACTGTTGGGATCTTGATCCAACGATTAAAAAAAAAAAAAAAGGGAAAATGATGGTAAGGGATATAGGACCAAAGCCAAATCCAAAATTGAAGTCTGTGTTGTTTGTCACCATCCATCCTTAGGAATGAGAAGCTACCGAGTTTACATTAAAACTGGCGTTGATTGATATATTTCGTTTTCATTGTCTTGTTTTTATCGGGGGAAGAATTAAGAAGACGAAGGGGTGATTTTGGAAGACGAGAATATGTGATCTTCTTGGCACAGGCATCTTCAAAGGATGTAAATTCGATGGAAAATATTTTTGCATGTCCCTATATTTTTCTCAATTTTTAATTTAGTACTTATACATTGTTCTCTATTTGTTTAATCTCTTCCTTTACTCTATGAGCACTGTTGACTTTTGTGGAGACACTAACTATGCTTACAAGATCATGGTAGTTAAAAACTCGTTTTATCACTACGATTTTACGTTTTTACGATTTTTTTCATTAAAACGATTTTACTAATTTTCTAAACGCTTTTTATGTTTTTACGATTTTTTACATTACGATTTTACGTTTTACGATTTTTTATTCTCCTTCCGTTTTTTCACTACCATGCACAAGATAACCTTCAATTATTTATAAATATGTGAAAAAACATAAGTACAAATTACAAATCGGGGGAAATACAGTTAAAAGCTAAATGATTTCTGTACAAACACATAGGAACTTTACTATTAACTCAGATTATTCATTGATAAACATTCATCTTAAAACAGTAAGCAGGCCCTTACAGTGAGTTTGGTTTGAGATGGAGAAAATTTTTACCTTGTTTTAACCAAATTGCCTATAAATTTTTTCAATATTCTATAATTGTATCGCCTTTCATGTGACGGACAGAAATGGCCCCCATTTGCCTGCATCGTCGAGTGGCTAGTCAAATTGCCCCCCGCGTTGCTGCTTCGCAAAAATTTCGAGAAAAGTTTGAACTTATTATAATCTCACGGTCAAAAAAGCTTTAAGAAAAGTGTAGCGTGATATAGAATATAATTGAGAAGTTAAATATTCACTCTAAATTTATCTTTATTGATACTCTTTTAATAATAATCAAGTAAGAGGAAAGGAAGAAATTAAAGAAAATGGTTATGGTGTTTTAGGAAAACAACACCACCAATTAAAAAAAAAAAAAAAAAAATCCCACTAGATGGGGTCAGCTATAGGGGCGGATCCATAAAATTACTGAAGAAGACACAATTGGTGGGGGGGAACTTGGGAGTTGGCCTTGAATTTTTTTTTTTTAAAGAAAATTTTAAAATGCATTAAAAACAAAAGAATATAAACAAGAATATCAAAAAAATATTCATGAAATCAAGTGAATACTAATGAAATAATAAGATAGGCAATTATTTTACAAATCATGTCATTTTGAAAAGCAAGGCTAAGTACGCGTTAGAAATGTAATTACATAAATTATAATGAAGGGTGAGCAATCGATAAGTTCAAATGCATATATTTTAATAACAAAAATATATTACGATAAAAATAATTACAATGTCATCTTTCTAGACCTTATTTTTTTTAATCATAATTGTCTTATTATCAATGCTATCTAATACATCCTTTTCAATATAAGGCACTAAACAATCATTCAACCATTTATCCCTCATCCGATTATGAAGTGCAGTCTTGATGTATTAAGGATGAGCAATCATTTAAACATGTATTAATTTTTATTTCTTTAAAAAAATTCCCAAATTCAAGGGGGCACTTGCCCCCCAACCTTCAAGGTAGGTCCGCCTATGATCGGCTATATAGATCAAACGAAGCTATTGAATTCGGTCAAAAACTAAACCTCAAGATAAATCTCTAACTAATAAATTTCGTTCAATAACCTCACTAAACGTTCTCTCTAGTCTTCCTTGCCCTTCTTAACTGGGGTCTAGGTAACTTGATCTTCTATCCTCACTAGTACATCCAATGGCCTTTTTTACACGTGTCTAAATCACTTCAAACGATTTCCTACGTTTTTTCTTTTTTAATATAGGTGACACTCTAATCTTTCCACGTATAATTTCATTACAAATCTTATCTTTCATTGTGTTCTGGTGTAGAACACAGATGTCCAGCCAGGGGCTGGTAGATTGATCTTGGATGTATCGGCAGACCTGGGTATCTATGAAGGAGATAACCAGGAGAGCGTGGGATCACCGTACACGACAAAGGGGTGCTTGTGTGTGCACGGTGGAGACCGTATGTAAATAGTCTAGGTTTAGAGTGTGTGCACCTTGTTACCCGCCCTCCGTATTTATAGGGCGTACGGTGCGATATCCGGGCACGTCATTAATGGTGAGCCATTAATGGGGCGGATATTGGATGATACCCCATTAATGGGACGTGCCATTAATGGGGCGGATACCGAGATATGCCATTAATGGGACGTACCATCAATGGGCGGGTATCTCGGGAAGCCGATATGATAGGGGCGGATCCTCCTCGGCCGAGATTTCCGGATCTCCTGCCATGATTGGAAGATCATGCCTTCGGCTCGCTTGGGCCTCGCCACGGGCTTGGAGGCTTTTGGGCCGGTCCGTAACGGTTGCCCCCGACCTTGGCATTCATGCTTTTGACCGCCGAGGTGTATGATTCTCCCGGGTCCGGTGTGTGCGACCGGGCTCCTCGTGTTTCGGCCGCCGGCTTCTTATGCCGCGGCTTACCTCTATGATTTCATTCGGATGGTGCCCCGGGTCATGCCTCGACCGGGCTTCTTGGCGGCCTCGGATTTATGTGGTAAGTCCCCCCTTCGCGGGTAAACCGTTTGGTCTTCTCTCCGTAGCGCCATCATTGCGTCTTTACACCCGGCGTGTCCGATTGGAAATGGTCTGCAGCCGTCGCGCCGCTCCGAGTGCCGATTCGTGTGCACATTTAATGCGCCTACGTCACATCGTGCAGTTCCTATCGTGTCAATGTTCAAAGACCGAACTGCCCCCGGCGTTCCCTCTTCTTCTTCTAATATGAAGTGTACACTTTGCGTTTTTCCTTATTTCCCGCCTGTGCTTTGGTAGTGTTCTTGCTCCGAGTTTTTCCTGTGAGAACTTCATTGTCCTCCATTTTGCTGGTTCAAATTACCATCTTCGTATTTACGCAGGTATTATTCG
This sequence comes from Acacia acuminata, assembly GCA_019022655.1. Lineage (NCBI taxonomy): Eukaryota > Viridiplantae > Streptophyta > Magnoliopsida > Fabales > Fabaceae > Acacia > Acacia acuminata. The sequence goes on along the minus strand of JAFJYI010000285.1, from coordinate 824,592 downwards.
TCTTTGTCTTTACTTGTTTGGGCATATTTCATACCGTTTAGATATCCTCTGGTTTCTCATTTGCTTTTCCCATTCTTCTGGTTCTCTGAGCTTTCCCTTAAGATCTAGTTTCTGGGTTTGTCCTATATGCTCCTCCCCTCTTGACGTAAGGCCTGTAGCTCTTAGGTTCTTAGTCCCTCTTCGATGGATAGACGTAGGCCTTTTCTTAGAGCCGAGGCCAGCACTTACCCCGATGAAGAGGAGTTCCTCCGCCTTCGTTACCCGAGAGCTTCTTATTGGGTTCTTGGGCCGAGCTCCCCGAAACCGAAAGGTCGCGCCCTACTTCGAGGTGGGAATGGTTCTTCTCGACGGATTGGACCTCAACCCATGCCAGCTAGAGCTCTATCACCTTCTTTGATTCGAACTTCTTTCCGATCACCTTTTCGGGCCGAAGTTGGTTCTTCTGCTGGTTCCCGGGCTCTTGCCTCGATGGCCCAACCGCCTCCTTTTTGTGAGGGTCCATCCCCTGGGAGCTTGGACCCTTATCCTGATGATTATCTCGGTCCCTGCTGGGACTGCTTGACTGAGAGCTCATTCCACATTGCGCGTAGTGAGGACTCTAGAGCTACCTCGGTCCTTGGATCTTGCCGGCACGGCGCCCTTCGGGCCCCACTTCTCGCGAGCCGTTTCATCCCCGTCTCGCCATCTCGTTTTGCCTTCTAACCTTGTTTTACCGTATTTCCAACTCGCTAATTTCCTTTTATGTTGCATATAGGTTAATGGCTCCGAAATCTTTGCCTTCAAAGAAAAAGGCCAAGGCCGAGACATCGGATTCTTCTAGTCCACCCGAGGCCCCGTGTCGTAGGTATCCCCGGGTGTCCCACGAGGTCTTGAAGACCCTGGTCCATTATGTCGACGAGGATATTGCCCGAATGGACCTACCCGTCATGGAGGGTGCGTTCTACGCTTGCCCGAAGCCGATGAGCCCGTTTGTCTTGAGCGGGAAGTAGGCAGTCCAAATTTCTTTCATTTTTATCGGGATTATCTTACGCGGGTTGGCGTCCGCTTTCCTTTTACCCATTTTCAAATGCTTGCCCTGATGCACCTGAGACTGGCCCCGTCTCAACTTCATCCGAACGGGTGGGCTTATCTTGTAGCGTTCGAGCAATTGTGTCGCTCCTACCCGGTTCCAATCCCCTGCTCAACCAACCTTTTCTTTTATTATTTTGGCCCCTTTACCCCCGGCTCTCCGAAGGAAGGTGACAAGTTGAAAGGGCTGGTGTCTCTCCGCGTTAATCCCGACCGGAAGCTTATGAAGCCCTTCTCCGAGTCTTTTAAGCGGTTTAAGAATGCGTTTTTCAAGGTTGTCGCCGTGCACAGTAGCCGGCTTGGTTTTTAAAGGGGGTCGAGGCTGCCGACGTAGTATGGCGCTTCCCTTTATATTGGGTGGAGAATCATCATAAGGCCAGCCCCTCGTCCTTCCAGATCTCGCAAGATGACCTCCTACCCGAGATGGCCCCTCACGTCCCCAGATCGGATGCCTTCGTGGAGCAGTATGGCATCCTAAGCGCGGCCTTTTTCATATCCGGGGAGGGATCTAGGCCAATTCCCTCGACTTGTAGGAGTCCCTTTTTGCCATGTTTCTTTATGTTACGTATATTGCGGTCGTACTTTTGTGCTCATTGCCGATTTCCCTTTACTGTTCTTTTCACTCAAGACATGAAGGCCCTTCCCGGTTATTTGAAAAAAGTAAATCCGCCGCGCATCTTCGAGTAGTCGGTCTCGGAAACGGCCGCTCTGTCAAGACTTCCGCGCCGAGGCCGATGCCCTATTGTGGCTAAGAAGGCCCGGGTCTCGGGCCGAGGGATCGACTCCATCTGCGCCCTCCGCATCCCCTCGGGCGGGGTTCCCGAAATTTCCAAAGGGAAGCGGGTTGTCGTCTCGGAGGGTGAAGCTGCGGCCCTGCGGGGCCGCGACCGTTCATTCGCACGGGTTCTTCCAAATGCGTCTTCGACCGCTCCGCCTCCTCCTCCTCCTTCAATCGGGCCCTTACGTCCTTCTTCCGTGCTTCCTCGAGTTTCGTATTTGAAAAGGGGGTGACCAAGGAGCCGGATGTAGCGTTCCTCCCCCCGAATTCATGGATAACCGGCCCCGTCCCTCCTAGTGCCGAGGAAGTACAAGCCGCGAACGGTACTTGTGTAAATCCATGGTTTCCTTCAGGCCTATGTGATTGTGAGGGAAAAGTACATTCTGGCTGATGCAGAGAACAGACGACTGAAGGCGTCTAGGGCCGAGGTTGAGGCCAACCAAAAGGCACTGGCTGAGGCGGCATCCGTAAAAGGCTTTAGCCGATCTTTGAGGCCAAGCCGCGCCTTATGGAGGAAGAGCGGGATCTTTGCCCGACTTGAACGGGATTCGCCAAGGAGGCGTTCGTTAAGGTGGAATCGATTTGCAACAGCGCGAGAAGGGGCGGAGAAGTCGCCTACGAGTGTGTCCGGCTCGAAAGCGCGAGCGAAAGTATGGATGTGGTGAAAACCCGCGAAACAGGCGTGATTCGTTGTTTGATAAGGTTAAAGCCGTCGAGGAGGCTCTGGCCGTATCGCGGCGGAGCGCTTAGAGTCGACGAACTTCTAAAGCGACTGCGTCGCCGATTGCTTCGAGAATGCACTTGGAGCAGATCCGACTTTTGAATCCGAAGACGGAGCTTAACACGGACGGCTACGACTTTCGTGCCTTTGTGGAAGACGAAACGTTAGTTTCGTATCAACCTCCTTCCGCCACCGCGTCCGGGTCGGGGAGGGGAGAGTCGGATGCGGAGAGTGAGGCGACCAAGAGTGCTCCGAGGCCGGTCCTTCTAGTTAAGCTTTAATCTTTAGTGTTAGTGGGCGTCATTGCCTTTGTACTTTATTGACTCCGGCTTTTGTGCCGTAACTTTGTATGACTTATGGGGGAATTTATTTATCCGCCTTCTCGCGTTCTTAAATTCCATTGTTTGAAATTTATTGACTGCATTATATACAAGTCGTGTACTCGACCAACACCGGTGTGGGAGAGTGGGACGAGGTTGTATGTCGTACCCTGCAGGGGGTGTTAACTTAACCGGATGCCTCATCCGGCTTAAATAGCCGGAAAAGATGGTAGGAACCGTTTTAAGGGTGGGTCATCACATGTCGACCGAGGTGTCTAGTACCTCGGATCGGACATTTTGACTTGATCGGGTCGGGATGGCGGCCTGCCTTCTTAAATCGGGCGAGCGTTGACGCGTCAATTTCGCGAAGGCCACGTATGGCGTTTCGCCGAGCTCTTACCTATGCGCGTCGGAGTACAACTACCGGTGTCATACATCTAGATGTTTTTTCGTTTCGACCGGGTATAGGTACCTCGAGTCGGGTTTTTGCGGGCTTGGTGGCCTCGGCTTCAAGCTTAAGCAAATAATCGTGCACGTTGGCGCCTCCTCTTTGAGGTATTCCTTCATTAAATAAAGCAGCTCTAAAGAGCGTACAAATGGTCATAAATTATTCAAATGCAAAGCAAGGGAAAGTTGGAAAACAATTGCAAAAAACATGAAAGAAAGTAAGAAATGACCGAGCCGTAGTCTTGGGCTAGGCGTAGTAGATTTTCAACTTATCGGCGTTCCATGTCCTTTTAACCGGCTTTCTTGCCAAAGTTTCGAGAACATATGCCCCAAAATGCTTTTCTCTAACACGATACGGTCCCTCCCGGTTCTTTGCCGCGTTTTCCGTCTCGGGAGTTCTTATTACCTATATCGGCCCTCCGAAGTACCAAGTTACCCCGGTTGAAGGATCGTGGCCGAACCTTGCGATTATATTTGGCCACGAGTAACGCTCAGCGGTAAGTTCCGCAATGAGCCGACTCGGATCTCATCTATTAGGTCCAGATCTGTCTTTAAGGCGTCGTCATTTGATGCCGGTCCTCCCCGTCCGGCTCGATCTTCCTCCACGATGGCTGCCCGATTTCCACGGAATCATTGCTTCGCATCCATATGTCACCAAGGGGTTTCCTGGGTAGAGGTCTGCACACTCGTCCTGTATCCCCATAGAACACTGTGGAGTTGTTCGTTCCAACTAGAGTCGGCCTTTAACATGCGTTTCTTCAACCCGTCGAGAATGATCTTATTGGCGGACTCGGCACCGCCATTAGACTGCGGATGTTCGACGGAGGAGAAGTGTTGTTTGATGTCGAGGTTGGACATTAAGGCCTCGAAATCTTTGGTCCGTGAACTGTGTTCCATTGTCGATGACGACTTCAAAGTATCCGAACCGAGCGAAGATATTGTGACGAACGAATTTCATAATCTTGGACGACGTGATTGTAGTTAATGCTTCCGCTTCAATCCATTTGGTGAAGTAGTCAACAGCGACAATGAGCCATTTGAGCTGTCCGGTGTCTTAGGTTTAAATGGTCCAAGAATATCCATTCCCCACTTATAGAAGGGCCAGGGAGCCGACATCCCTTTTAACTCTGTGGGCGGTGGCCATAAGATCCCGCCATGTTTCTGGCAACTGTCACACCGCTTAGCGGCCTCCATGGCGTCATGCATCATGGTGGGCCAATAATAGCCGCGCGCAATGCCTTCCTAGCCAAAGCCTTGCCGCCCATGTGTTGGCCGTTGCATCCCTCATGTATTTCGGTCGACATACCGGATTCGGACTCGCGAGAGGCATCGCATCACTTGGCGGTGTACTCCTTTCCGGTATAGGCGGTCATCGACCATAGTGTAGATGGCGGCTTCTCTTATCGCTTTTTGCTTCTAGAGTCTCGTGGGAATGATCCCTCTTTCCGGGTAATCTTCAATTGGTTTTCTCCATCCGATCCGGACGAGATAGTCATAATGCACGTGGGCTCGGCCAAATTTCGTTGGATGACTGTTCTTTGACTCCCGGACCTTTGGTGCTTGCGAGTTTGGAGAGGATGTCGGCCGGGCATTCTCTTCTCTCGGGATGTGAGAGACAACGACTTCTTCGAATTCCGTCATTACCTCTTTTGCTTTATTCAAGTACTTGGCCAACAAGGGTCAAGGGGCCTTTCGCTTGATAGCTGCCATCGATCTGTGCGGCGACGAGTTGTGAGTCGGTGAACACCTTAATCCTCCTGGCTCCGCTTTCTTTTGCCTGAGCCAATCCTGCTAAGAGGGCCTCGTATTTGGCTTGATTGTTAGAGGTCAGGAATTCCAGTTGGAGGGAATGTTCGCAGCGATTCCCTCGGGGCTTTCGACAATGACTCCCGCTCCGCCGCCTTTTGGGTTGGAAGACCCGTCAACAAATACCCTCCGAGTCGTTGTCGGTCATAACCGGAGTCAACTCCCGATGAAGTCCGCCAATGCCCGTGATTTGATTGCTGCCGTGCCTCAAAAGTGATGTCGAATTCAGATAATTCAATCGCCCGCTCGTCATCCGTCCAGCCAAATCCGGTTTGTGCAAAATCTGGCCGAATCGGGCTGATTGGTCCGACCACAATCCGATGTCCCCGGAAGTATGGGCGAAGTCGCCTTCTTGTTGTCGATAATGCGAATGCCATTTTCTCCGGCTTTTGATATCCGAGCTCGGCGTTTTGTAACGCTTTGCTCACAAAGTAGATGGGTGTCTCCGTCCGGCCTCGGTTTCTCTTACCAAGGCGGCGCTTACCGCTTCATCCCCTACCGAGAGGTATAGGAACAAGGTCTCCCCCGCTCCGCTTTGTCGATCCGGTGGGGTTGCCAAGCATTTCTTGATTTCTTCAAAGGCCGTCTCGTAGTCCGTATTCCATCCTCCCCGGGTTTCTTTCTTCAATAATTTAAAGAAAGGTAGAGCTTTCTCGACCTCGGTAGGAATCTTGTCGGGGCCGCCAAGCGACACCGTCGATTCTTTGCACTTCCTTCTTGGAGTTGGGGGCCTGCATATCTAGCACAGCCTTGCATTTGTCGGATTGGCCTCAATCCCTCGGTTGGTCAACATAAAACCCAAAAATTTGCCGTGGGCACCCCGAACGCACATTTAGCCGGGTTCAACCCGATGCGGTATTGTCTTAATTTGTCAAACGTCTGCTCTAGATCCGGATATGCCGGATGTTTTGACTTCACTATCATGTCGTCTATATATACCTCCACATTACGACCGATTTGATCGTCAAAGACTCGATTCATCATGCGTTGGTATGTAGCTCCCATTCTTCAATCCAAATGGCATGACGTTGTAGCAATAGTTCGCCTTATCCGTCATGAAGGCGGTTCTCTCTTGGTCGTCGGGGTGCATAGCGATCCGATTGTATCCGGAGTAGGCATCCATAAAAGAAAGCATTGGTATCCGTACCGAGTTATCCACTACCGGTCAATCTTGGGCATGGGAAAGGAGTCTTTTGGGCATGCTTTATTCAGATTGGTGTAGTCGGTGCACACCCTCCATTTACCGGTTGGTTTTAACACCATGACCACGTTAGAGAGCCGGTCGTGTATTGTATTTCTCTTATGAACCCTAAGGCAAGGAGCTCTTCAATGTGACTCTCAAGGGCTTTCTCGCATCGTCGAGATATTCCTCCTCTTCTGGGCCACTGGTTTCGACCCCGGCCATATGGCTAACTTGTGACGGCAAAAGTGTGGGTCGATCCCGGGTATTTCGGCTGACGTCCAGGCGAAGACGTCCTGGTTTTGCCTTAAAAATTTGATCGGCCTTGCTTTGATCTTTGCGTCCATGTCCCCGCCGATTTTAGTTGTCTTGGAGGGATCCGTCCCGAGGATTAATTCCTCCAACTCTCCTTCCTACTCGGGGCGTGGGTTTTCGGTTCACGGAGGTCCAGCTCTACCATGTTGACCGATTGCAGGGTCGCCCCTCTTTTCTATCATTAGTCATTACCTCGTTGGTTTGGAGCCGTGGCGGGGATGACGTCTTTTCCTCCTCTACACGGAGGGCTTCGAGAAGTAACATTGCCGCGACGCTTTCGGTCCACTTCAACCACCTGATTCGATCATTGATCATTTTCAATTTCGGTGCTTGGTGGATGCCAAGATATCCCAACCGTGTATAGTGGGTCACCCGAAGATAATGTTATAAGGGGAGCGGAAATCGCCACTACAAACCTTACATCCCGATTTGAAGGCTTCCTTAGTTCCCAAGGTCGATCGAGGTCGACATATCCTTTTGGGAAGGAACGCTCTCCATTGAACCCGATGAGGGTAGATTTGCATGGCTTTAAGTCTTCGACATCGAGGTGCATTCTGGGTATGCATCCCGGCTTATTATGTCGGCCGAACTATGTAACATCCCAAATTTTGGGATTTGAAAATTTGAATATTATATAGAAATTAATTATGAAATTTTGGTTTAAAGTAATTATGAGAATAACTATTGGAAATTTAGACCTATTTTTCCCTTAATTTATTTAGAGAAAAGAAATAAACTCAAGTAAGGAAAAGTTTAGGCCTAAAGATTATAAAATTTATATTTTATGACCTAGGAAAAATCCTTATAGGAAATTAAGGATTTCTTTTTCTATGATTATCCAACAATTGCAATTAAATGAACAAATTAAATAACCTAGTTGCAAATTAGAAGCTTGAAGGAACAAGAGGGATATTTAATGGGCCTCACAACAACCCAACACATTCTTCTCTGTTCTAAATTATTTGTCAAGCTAATACTCTCTCAAATTGCAATCCAAACCAACTAACCACATGGCCCTTATGCTATCAGATACAAAGCACACTTTATTTGTTTCATCCTAATTCTATCAGGTACCACGCAAAGAGAGCAGCAACATATTTATATTCATGGAGCAACCCAAATACTCCCTCTTTTATCCAACAATAACTATCAGCCCATAACATTACAACCCAACCCATTACACTAATCACTTGAACTTCAATCCATTATTTTTCTCATTTTGCTCCAGTTGAACACGTGATTGATCATATGACAATCAAATTGAAAAGCCATTTTTTTTATATCTTAAATCTTCATGGGCCAAACACTCCTCCAAAGACCAAAACCCATGTAGCAAAAATTAATCACGTGGAGATCTTATATATTTAGCCCATTTTGCCTTCTATTTCCTTGACCAAGCAATATCCTTTTGACTTGCACTATATCAACTTTCTTTGATTTATTCTGCCAAAGCAGGAAACACAGCAGGAAAGGAAAAAAAAAATATTATAATAATACACCAGTGTCATCACGTTACCGTCAAGAGCACAGTGTCAGCGAGAGATCTTACCTGTTGGAGCAACCTCGAGCCACACACCATCTGCCCACAAGCAGTTGAGCTCCATGCCTCTTGAGCCAAGAAAAAGCCTGAAACGTGTTCACCTCTATTTGCATATTTCTCCTCAAACGGACCCTTAATTCATTATAAATATCCCATGCTTCCTTCTGCATTTTCAACTCTATCACTCTTTTATTTCGACCACCAAGCAAAACAAGAACTGAGAGCAAGAAAGAAAGAGAGAGAAGTATAGAGAGAGTGAGTGAGTGAGTGAGTGTTTGTTGCAGCTGGTGTTCTGTTTCGGAAACCAGAAACAGAGGTAAGAGTTGAGCTTCATTTCCTTTCTGTTCCATGAAAAAAATGCCACGGGGTGATACACATATTTCTTTTTTGGTCAAAGGGTGATACACATTTAGGCATCTCACATATAAATACATATATCGCGTAGCCTTTGGGAAAATAGGAGCAAATTGCTGTTAAGTTCATGTGTGTGTATATAGCGTTGCTGTTTTAGGTGGTAGGTTGATGTTTTTATTGTTTAAAAACTCAGAAAAAAATTGCTTATATGTTGCTGTACAAACAAAAGAAAGAGAAGGAAATGATAAGATAATATGTATGAGTACAGCTGAAGCTATATGGCTACGTGTATGTGAAAAGGAGTTGGTCTTATATATATATATATATATATATATTAACAGATGCAAGTAGTGAACATGGAAAAGATTTAGAAATCAGTAGTAAAGATATATATATATATATATATATATATATATATATATTATGTAGGTATAGATATTTAAAAAGGGTATTATTGATCTCACAGATTATATATATATGCATTCCTTTGTGCTAATTAAAAATGGTCAACAAGATTAGCGTCAAAGAAAAATAACAAGAGGGCGTCAGGTATTACATATATGTTCATCAATATGAATTGCTAGAACCCGTTGGGAGGATTAGAAACCAAGCATGGGCTATGAGACTTTTTGGTTTGCTGTCATGATTGTGACTGATATCTATGTAAGGGAAGCTTGCTGCCAAAGTGTGTGTGTATAGATAACGTTACCAAAAAAAAAACTTAAAAAAAAAAAACTAAAAAAAAAAAATTGGCAGGGGTGACTTTAATTTGCTATTAGATATAGTTAGACATATAAAAGTGTGTGGGTGTTAGGTGTTGTGCGTGTAAAAAAAAAAAAAAAAAAAAAAAAACCCTTACTGTGTTTTGGAAGTATATAAATATATATTTATATGTCACAAGCCAAGCCAAGCTATGTATATACATAATTACATACACATATAAAACGTGCATTTGGAAATACTAGAGGACTTTGTTATTTATGTATATGTACATTGTGAGGTACACACACTATGTTATAATCCATGTGCATTTGGAAAATAATAGGAAAAAGGTTGATGGATTGGAAAACTGTGAGAAACATTAAAATGTTTTAAAGTATAATTTATATGATGTTATTATTAAACTCCTAATTTAAAGTGTTAGGTTAGCCTTTGAAAGTTTAAAATAATTATAGAGAAATAATAATAAATAGTATAATAATAATAATAATAATAAAATATAAAATAAAATAAACAGTAACATTATTATTATTATTAAAAAGAGGAATAAATAATAAATAGAAAAGGATATTATTAATTAATAATAAATAGAAAAGAGAATTAACAATTATAATAGTCTCTCGATTTTTCAGTTTGTCATAATATGGCTACTTCAAGCATTCCAAATAAATTTATTATTAAAATTTGTATATTTTAATTCTATGAAATTATAAGTTATAATTTTTATTATGTGGAGTTTTAGAAGAGTTATTAATGGTTAGTAATTTGGTTGTGGTAGATTGATTTTTGGCGTGTGTTTAAGCTCTTGGATTAGGAGCGGTGTAATAATAATTAGCTTCGGCGAGAGGTAACCACTTTCCACTTGTTATGTATATTGATATGTTGTTTGTGAGTATTTTGTGAAATCACTATGAATATTTTTAATATAAATTGCCTTGCGGAACCTTATGATTTAAATTATGAATTTATACATATTTATTTATTTATGTATTAGAATTGAGAGTTTTGATATAATGATATTTATTATGATAATTATGGGAAGGGTTGGATTGGGAGGAAATGTATATTCCACCACGTGGTGAGGCCTCCATCGTGCACGATGGTTGGCTTTTTATTGTCCCACCTGCTTCAATGAGGGACCGCCCACTAGTTCAATGAGGGCATACGACACCCCACATGTTCAATGAGGGAAAGGGCCCATGGTCCGGACATGTGCTCGAGGATTTTGGCCGGTCCTCATCACATGACCGGTGAGCTTTTGAGTAACCAAAGTAACATGGATGTAACTTAGCCCATGGGTCTAGTCGGAGGAAACAAGGCGGTTCGGCTGGATTGGTGGGAGGTATCTTGGGAATTGTTTAATGAAAATTTTGATACATAATTTATGACATGAAATTTTCAATGTGGATATTAGTGAAATTATATTTTTAATATTTTTGTTATATAAATTGTTCCACTTGGCACCTCACTAACACATATTAGTATTCGTAATAAGTTGGATTGATGGTTACCCACATTTTTCGGGTGATAGCTCCCGCGGTCCATCGGGAAGACCCCGGAAGCTTAGGCTACTTCGCCAAAAGTAGTGCTTCTGTCTTTTTGGTTTATGTGGATGGTTGTATATTGCCACGTTAGGGCTCATTCTGCATACTCTGGTTTATTTTGGATATTTTGTTAGCATTACTTAGTCGTTGATCAACCCTTAATTTGCAATTTTGTTAAGTAAAATGGAGAACGTTACAAACTACCTGCGTCGACAAATATCCGTTTGACCAGCGGTTTACGACGATCCGGTGATGACCAATCCGTCTTGATGGCCGGAATAACCTCCTTGAGCTCCTCGTCGGTGAAGACCAAGGGTGGTTTCGGTTTTGACGACACGCCCTTGAACCTCGGCACCTCTTTTACCGTTAACACCTCCCGCGGGTATTTCTTGCGCCGACTTATTGTATCTCCACCTCCTCCGAAGCCGCCACCGATCCCGGTGCATTGGAGATCGGCGTCCGGTAGCCTGGAGGGCCGGTTCTCCGCTTCTTTTCGAATCCGAAGCGTTCGTGGGCGGACTCCTAGCCTGCGGCTACCATTCCGCTTGCCGATTTCCCTTGAGTTTTGATGACGTATTGGCGTAGTTTCCCTTTTCTTACAAATTTTTCAATAGCATCCCTAAGTTCGTAGCATTCGTCGGTGTGTGGCCAAGAACGTCGTGGAAGCTACAAAACTTCCCCGTGCATCGTATTGGACCGGTTTTACGAGAGGCTTTGGCTTGGTCACCTTCCTCATCTCGGCACGCGACCTCCTTCCACACAGTGGGATCGCGGGACATTCAAGGGGGTATAGTTTCCGTACTTCCCCTTATTGTCCGTTCGCTCTGGTCTGGGCCGGCTCTCTCTGCCACGTCTGCGAGGTTCCGCCTTGTGTTTGTCGGTCAGATCTCTTCTTTCAGGTGATGAATTGCTTGCCTTCTCAGGCTCATCTGCATTGGCGATTTCCATTTGCTCGACGTCTAGATATTTCTTCGCTTCAGTATAGAATTCCGTCAAGGAATATACTCGATTCTTACATAGATGTCGGGCCAGGCGTGTCATCGGGTCCATCCGTTGACGAGGCGTGTACATGGACCTCTTCGGATAAGGATCGTACTGTATTGCCGTGTCTCGAACCGGTCCGGATACTTCGCAATGTTTCGCCCTTCTTTTGCTTTACTTTACTCGCGTGAATTGAGATTTCGTTGTTTCTTCTTTGGTGGCAAAGTGTAATTCAAACTTACGACCAAGGTCTTCAAAATTCCGAATGGAATTATTGGGTAGCGAACTCAACCATTTGTGGGCCGGCCCGATTAACGTGGCCGAGAAGAGTCTTAGTATCACCGAGACCTTCTATTGATCTTACCCACATTAACTTTTCAAATAACTCAAGGTGATGACGTGGATCCTGGGTCCCATCATATTTGGGGAGATCGGCTAGGTCAAAATTCTTCGGGTAAGGAGCCGTGGCCGTAGCTCGTGAGAATGGAGTCCCACCCGCGCCGGCCAAGTATTTCATCTTATATTTGCCGCGGCGATCCTCGTGTCCGAGGCGTGGTGATCGCCTCGTGTAGTTCGTCCGAGTCCCGATCACGATCTCGGTTCTCGGTTCCCTATCGTCATTATGGTGGTCTCTCGCCTCCGGCCTTCCCTATCCGGATCCGCAAAGGTGCCTCTTTGTGCCTTTTAGGGTTGGTTGGCGATCTCGCCCCATTCCCGTCCCCTCTTTCCCCGCCACGGGGATGTTGATTCGTTTCGGGCCGGTACGCGGACTATTGCTATCCGTGCGTACGACCTCCTTCCTCTTACGTGGGCTTCTCGGGGTTCCGCGTTGAAAAAGGTTTTCAAGCTTTTCCTCTATCATTAGTTCCGAGCATGAAAATCCTCCCGCCTTTGGAGGTGATCGAACTTTTCCTTGTTTTCGAATCTCGAATCATCGCCTCTTGGGTTCTCCTCGGTATGCGGACGTCGGTGTCTAGTACCCGAGCGTCCGAATCGGGATCTGTCAGGGCTGATCTTTTGGGGATTCTTCATGCGAGAGATTTGTCGAGGGAAGGCGAGGTGGTTTCGAGTCGGTAACGTATCCTTCCCGGAGTTTTTCCTCGGGATGGTCGATCATGGGTCCGTGGCCGACTTGGCCTCAGTCCGAGGTTGATTTGGAGGGACTATACTTTGCGGTCGACTCGGGCGGCTGAGGTTGATTTGGGGGTACCATGCTTTCCTCGTTTGGCGGTCCAATTCTTTGGTTTTGCGTGTGGCTTCGGTGTGAGCCATTGATGGTCACGGGGATAGAAATTTATGGTCCCACGGTCGGCGCCAATGTTACGGTGTAGAACACGGATGTCTAGCCGGGGGTGGTAGATTGATCTTGGATGTATCGGCGGACACTGGGTATCTATGAAGGAGATAACCAGGAGAGCGTGGGATCACCGTACACGACAAAGGGTCTTGTGTGTGCACGGTGAGACCGTATGTAAATAGTCTAGGTTTAGAGTGTGTGCACCTTGTTACACGCCCTCTGTATTTATAGGGGCGTACGGTGCGATATCAAGGGGGCACGTCATTAATGGTGAGCCATTAATGGGGCGGATATTGGATGATACCCCATTAATGGGACGTGCCATTAATGGGGCGGATACCGAGATATGCCATTAATGGACGTACCATCAATGGGCGGGTATCTCGGGAAGCCGATATGATAGGGCGGATCCTCCTCGGCGAGATTTCCGGATCTCCCGCCATGATTGGAAGATCATGCCTTCCGGCTCGCTTGGGCCTCGCCCTGGGCTTGGAGGCTTTTGGGCCGGTCCGTAACACATTGTATGATTACACACACTGATCTCAACATCCTCTCCTACACTACTCCGACTTTGTGCTCATGAAGCTCCTTCACAACCCAACATTAACTACCATAAAGCATTGCTAGTAGTAGTACAATAAAATTTTTCTTTTACTTTATGAGGTATTTTTCGATAACAAATAACTTCGGTAGTTTTTTCCATTTAAACCACCCAACTTAAATTTTATAATAACATCTCCATTAATTTCACCATCTTTTTGTAAAATTAATCTCGAATATCTGAATTTTGTCATTGTGGAATGACCTAGCATCCCATTTTTACCTCCAAATCACTTCTTACTCCCCTCTTATCAATAGTGCAATGTGCAAATATTATGTGTTTTAGAAGAAAAAATCTATATTAACTAACTAAATTAACTTATTTAATAAAATTAATTAGGTAAATAAGACATACATCAATTAAGGAAGTATGCCATCTATTCTACAAGAGTACAAGTTCATGATTAAGCTCTCATAATTCACCATGTTCATAATCCAAACTTTTAACCAAGTTCCTCTTAGAAGTATGCAAATTAAGCAGCAATTACATTACCATTTATGTCAGGTTTATATCAAATAGAAACTAATTTTAGCGGCTCATTTTAGATGTCGTTAATTGTATCCTAGCCTCATTGGTTGCTTGAGAGGCCCCGAAGGTTCGTGAAAACTACAATTAGAAAACAACTCTCCATTGCTTTGTTTCATTACGCTATTGTTTCCCACCCAGAAACCACAATAAAAACAAACAAACAAAAATCAACAAAAGGCGGAGTTAAGCAAAACCATAGAATCAAACGGCACATAATCATTTCAAATTAAAATAGAGGAAACTGTGGAGTGAGCTTAAATTAATCACACGATAATATAAATCGGGGAATCTGGTCTCATGAGAGCACAAACAAGCAAAACAGGACAAAAACCAAAACATGATACAAGGAGGAGTCCCCGTAATTATGTAACGTAAATAAAAACCCTGTAAATTTGCAGTATGTTTGTGGAGGTCCCATAAAAGGTTACATTACTCATCCTGCTGTAGAAAAGAAAGAGAATCTTCTTTTGCCGAGGAGATGATTGTACTTTTGGCTTCCTTGGTTTCTTTCTTCACTTTTTCCTTTTTTTTTTGTTCTTATTCCTCTGGATGCTCAGAAAGAGACACCATAGGCATAGCCTAATGTCTTGGCCTGACAATGAAAACGAAAGAGCCTCACGAACCAGGGCACGGTTCTATGTTGGATTTCAAATTGTTTTTGGGCTAAGCAGCAAATAAGATTTCTAAGGAAGCTGTTACTGTAAGATTTATAGTGTGGCATTTGTTTAATGGCTGAAACTGACAGCATGACATGAAAGGTCCCATATTTGTGTCTCTCTCGGTGTCTTTGGTGAAGCGGATTTTCCTTACAATACAAGGCATGGAAAAAGCTATGATTGGGATAAAGTTGTCTCTCTAATTTTAATTATTAAGAGAAGCCGAAGGAATTAGTATTGTCTCAGCTTTGAATACTACAAGATGGATGACAGACTTGCCCTCCTTTATGTTATCACGAAGCATCCTTTAAAAAAACAAAACAAACTTGTGTGATGAAGTCAATCATTAAACAACAAAAAAGCTACCTTCCCCGCCTAAACCTTTCACTCATAATTAATTGCTTCCATTGGATGGCCATTTAACGCACACATAACACACAGAAACCAATACAAACCTTCGTTACCAAATGAAGTCAATCCTGTTTTGCTTTACGCAAGAACAGAAAATCCTGGGTTGGTTAGAAGAAGACTAATACATGCCAAAATCCCAACCACTTCATCCACCAAATGCGTCTGTGCTGCGTCATATTGCTAAACTACCTACCTCTATACTTTGGGACCTTTTTTTATTAAGAAATATTTCTTACCATCTAATCGGTGACCTGTTTGAGTTGCATACTTTTTAAGTATAGAAAATAATATAATATCACACTTTTCTTCCGGCCTAGTGCGCTATTGTTGTTAATTGAGCAAGAAAATGGGCTTTTTTTCCCCCGTGGTGGTTGACAAATCTTACTAACTTTTGAACGTGTTTGGCCCTCAAAAATCACCTTTTCAAACAATTTCCTTGTCCTACTTGGCATTCAATCACCCATTATTAATTAAGAAAAGGAAATAATGCAGGCCTGCAAGCAAAAAATATTTGACATCTTCTGGAAGAACTTAATATGCTAAGCTTAATATAATTAGAAATTACGTTTCTACTGCTGATATCAAGTTGGTTGGAAATGCACATTTGGTCCCCACTAATGTCACTGTCTTGTAAGATTAATGGTGTGGAGAGCGTTAAGAAGGTTATCGATATTTTTTGCTCGGTGGGGTGAAAAACTGCACCTTGGCACGCCTTTCCCCTTAATTGGAGGCTTAAAACAATGAAGTGAGGACGCTGAATTCGCGGTACATTATGAGCTTGTAGGAGCCAAACGCCTTAAAATTGTCCAGATATGAGGTCGACCATATGGATTTGAAATATTGAGATGTGTCCTTTCAAAGGAAGATAAAGCTTCTGTAATCTGATAGGGTGGATCTAAAATTCAGATGCCAACAAAATGAGAAACAGAGGAAGTGATCGAAATGCAGGGACGGGACTTGAAGGGAATTGAGCATGAAGATATTCGTAGAGTTTTTTCAGCTGTAACAGAGACCATGTTATCCTTCCTCAACCACAAAGTTTCAAAGGCACGTCTAGGATCATGCCATGGTGAATGCAACACACAATTAAATAAGATTTTATTCTCTTGTGCTTAACTTAACCCTAGGACTTAATTAATTAATTTGAATAAATTAATGATGTTAGTTAAATTAGTTAATATGATACCTCTTCCCATCCTTAATATAAAATATATTCGGGAAGTTGATCTTAATCCTAAATATAAAATACAATTTTCATATTTATTAAGAAGAAGAGGGAATAAATGATAATAAACAAGATGTTTTAGAAAATATATGTCATATTAATTAATTTTTTTAATCTAATCAAATTAAGTAAATATGTTTTATATTAAGAACTGAGAGAGTATTTTTTTTTTTTTCTAAAATATCCTAATAATCTTTCTTGATTCTCTCCGTTCATCTACAACTTGACCATGATTGAGAAAATATTAACAGAGTTAATTTAAAAATAAATTGAATGAAATAGGTATTAAGACGAGGATACACTTTCAATAAGTGTTGATTGTTTTAACTTTTAGGAATGAGGAAGAGGATGATTATTGAATAGCTCATGACGGGAGCTGGTTCTAAAATGACGTGAGGATTTGTGAGTTAAAGCAATAAGGGTTTGCTGGAGCATAATAGGGATTGGGTGAAGCATGGCCGTAGGCAGATTTGGTGGTGGAACCGAGTGACCATGGTACTACAAGCAATCATGTGCACAGTGGTACCACCACCTAAAGTTGCTTTCCGGTAAATTTTCAAATTTGTGGACATATTCCCAAACTGCCCTCACACTCACCACAGCTCATGCTCCCATATACATACACCAGAAATTTACACACTCTCTCTCTTCCCCCAGTCTTTGTCTTTCTCTTCTTCACATACCCTCTCCCATTCCATTCATTTTCTCATGAGAACAAAGACAAAACTCTTTGCATTTGAGACGCCCCTATCAGTCTCTCGTTCCATTCTCTGGTTGTCCCCCATTCTGCCATAGATATCATCCTCTCTGCAACTCACACATATCCAAATCTCGTTTCCTCTTCTGTGTTTCATGGCTGCGGCTGCTCCTTCTTCCCAGATTTTTCACGACAGAGACAATGGCACCTCTAAAATAAGCAGGCAGGAAATTCAGAACGCCATATCCAAAGCTGTGGAGCTAAGAGCTCTTCATGCTGCTTTATTACAAGGAAGCAGCCCTGCCAATCCTAGACTCCCATCTCCACCTGCCCCTCCTTCACGCTCTGCTTCTCAGTTTTCCGCTCAAGATTACCCTGTTTTCACTCCTGTAAGCATTCATCTTCCTTTATTCCTCAATTTTAATTCTGAGTTCATGTCAACACTATTGATTTCTTTGACATTTGACATCGTTCTTGTGTTTGTTTCCACTCTAGGACTTCTTTCAAGCCTTATCATTAATATCCTTTTCTAAGAAGTGCTTCCAACACTTGTTCTTGAACTTGAAACATGAATAAGCTGTATGCATACAAAGCATTGCTGTCTTTCTTTTATCCTCAATCATTGCTCTATTTCTTTCTCTTGGGGTTAACCTCCTTGAAACGCGATGTAACAATTGACTTTGGACTTCCATCTTTTCCATAATTCTTGCTTTAATTTGATATGTTACGTCACGGGGCTTATAAGATGAACAAAGTAGGCCAGGCTTACAATTGTGATGTTTATTATCTATTACAGTGTTTTCTATCTTTTCTTTCAAGATTCTATTTTTCTTTTGAATGAGGCTTAGTTTCTAAAGTTGAGAATCATTGACAGAGCTATGAAGACGACCCACTACCAGGGTATCACCAAAACTCGGTGAAAAACCGAATAATATCAGAGAGCTGGGATGAGAATGTATTAGAAGGAAGAAACTTCACAGAAACTGTTTTGCCAGATTACAAGCAGAAATCAACTTCAAGAAAAGGACAAACTTCTGGATTTCTGAATTGGGAAGTGGAATCTCATATATGTCCCGCTGATGATACCAAATCTGTAACTGGTTCTAGTGCAAACAACATCAATGTTCTTCAAACATCACCCGCTAATGACTACTTCAGGTCCAGAAGGAGAAACAGTTTGGAGGACATCAGGTCTGAGTCTTCCTGCAATAAATGTAAGCCAGCGACCGTAACTAGCGAATATGACAGTACAAGGAATAGGAAGAGCTCCAATATTGTTGTTCCCCTCACTGATTCTCACACATCTCTTCAATCACAGCCCAAAGGTAAGGGGGTGATGTCATGGCTATTTCCTCGGATAAAGAAGAAACATAAGAATGAGAATTCCCCAAACAGAACAGAGCCTGAGGAAGTTTCTCAGGTTCTTAAAGATTTGAGAATAATGTCCATCGAGACACTGAGGAAGGAGCTCACTGAAGCAAATGAGAACAGAGACGCAGCATTAATGGAAGTGTCTGAGATGAAATCTTCATTGGGGGAGCTCAGACAAAAGCTTGAGTATCTGGAGAGCTACTGTGAAGAGCTGAAGAAAGCTCTGAGACAAGCAACGCAGTCAAAGGATTCTCAGGTTCACGAAAAGCTTAGTAATCTTCCCAAGAGAGGAAAATCATTTGACGCAAATGGAGAAGATTTGGTGGAGGGCTTCTTGCATATTGTGTCAGAATCAAGATTATCAGTGAGGCAATTTTGCAAGGCCCTGGTAAGCCAGATCGATGAAAATGATCAGTTCCTGATGAACAACTTAAATATGCTTCTTCAACCATATAAGCTGTCTCTCAATTCCAAGTATTCAAAGGCTGTATTATACCATTTCGAAGCTCTCATAAATCAATGTCTTTTCCAAGACTTTGAGAATTGCGTGTTTCAAAGGAACGGGGCCCCACGATTGCTGGACCCGCAACAGGATCGGCAAGCACAATTCTCATCTTTTGCAGCTCTGAGGAATTTGAGCTGGAATGAGGTGTTGAGAAAGGGGACCAGATATTACAGTGAAGACTTTGGCAAGTTCTGCGACCAGAAAATGAGCAGCATTATAACCACTTTGAATTGGACGAGAGCTTGGCCTGAACAACTACTTCAAGCTTTTTTTGTGGCGGCAAAATGCGTATGGTTGCTCCATTTGCTGGCCTTTTCCTTCGACCCACCTTTGGGAATTTTAAGGGTTCAGGAGAATACAAGCTTTGATCCTCATTACATGGAAGATATGTTGATGGATAATAATAATAGGCACAGGTCAGTGTGTCCAAGCAGGGTTAAGCTGATGGTAATGCCAGGGTTTTATGTTCAGGATAGGGTGTTGAAGTGTAAAGTTCTTTGCAGGTATAAATCTGCAGCCTAGCTAATGTCACAGATCATTTTCCTTTACTTTTCCTAGTCTTTCTTTTTTGATAGCATTCTTGGTGTTTCTCCGCATAAGGTCTGTAACTAGTAACGGCATAAATTGTATGAGATCATAGTGGTGTAGTTTGGTCAACTTAGTTGTCCACATTGGATTAATGATGCTTATCATTGAGCAGGTCATAATAGCGCACTTCATATCTACAACGTTCATGTCATGATCACGTATCCGTTACCATGTTTCTTTGCACCCTCTGTTCCGTCCTCGGCAGATAATTAAGAGGGATACTCGTGTTTAATAGGCACTCATGTTCGAATTTTATACTACGGGGTAAGGGCGGAGATAGGCTAGATCTCTATTAGGTGACCTAGCCTGTTTAAGGTCTAGTTTGACTTGTCTGTTTATTAAAAAAGCCACGTCAAAATATATTTAAAGGCTTAAATATGTAAATAGGTTTAACATGTTTACACAAAAACTATAATACTATTTATATCATATATGTATATACAATTTTGACCAAAAAAAAAAAAAAAAATATGTATATACAATTTAAGAATATTTAAAACCTACAATTTGTAAATATGTTGGCTTTAAAACCTACCAAAAGCCTATATTTATTTATATTTTAGTAAGTTTAAAGTCTACTTATGATCTTCAAGACTTATAATACAAGACCTTTTTAAAGGTCTATATATAAGTAGGTTTGTAAAACAAGCTTCAGCTTTTAGCCTCATGTAGGCTCGCACTGGCTTAAAAAAAGACACGCATGTAGACTTAGGCTTTAAATTCTCATTCCAAACTTAGGCCTATTTAACCAAAATCCGACCTAACCTATTTACGTGCCTACGATCCGTGAGACTAAATATTCTTATGTAACATTAGATTATATATCAATTTATAGTTTAAATAAATTAGTTTAAGAAAAAATAATATTGGATGAGATCTTATATTTTAAACTAAATCTAATTTTCAACCAACTCTTCTATATATATATATATATATTTTTTTTTTTTTTTGAAAAAATGGTAATAAAACAGATTAACAAGTTATCTCAATCTAATTGAAATCCTATGGAGGCATGTGAGCACAAGGAAACACGCTCCATTTTGTATATGATCACGACAGTTAATCAAATACGTTGGGGAGATGTTGCTTTGCAACGAGACTTGCTATAGAAGCAGTTTAATTGATCTTCTGGTTTCAGTTACAGTTATCTTTGGTGTTACATTTAGTGATGTCTTTTCCCCTTTAAGTATTGGTCGTAAGTATCAAACTATCAATATTGCAGGGCGTGAACAAGATAAAGACCAGGCGGTGCAGAAAACTTTGCTTTAGACTGGATTATCAATTTATAATCAGAAATGTACCTTGCAACTCAGTTCACGGTTCATGTCCTTTGATTTCATACAAGGTTTTGTACACACCTTCCCTACAAGAAGTTCTGCCTGATCCACAGCTAAGCTATATATACATATACATATATATATATATGTATATAAACCTTGCCTTCAAACAGTGAATGTGATGATCTATCCATTTCACGTTTCTTAATGCTTACTGTCATTCTGATACAAAATGAGCAATGGGCATAGATACGTTATGTTAGCAGGGCACTTGAAGCATCTGCTCCCCCCTCCATTTAGATGTTTCTTTCTGTTTCATCAAAAAAAAAAAAAAAAAAAAAAAAAAATTGGGACTTGACGAGGGCGATAAAACATCAGGATGTAGCTGAACCTTGGGCCTCACTCCACAAAAAACTAACGGAGAAACTTGTAGTCAGAGAGCGGACATAGAGCCACCATTTTTCCGGGATATATAGCAATTCACCCTCCTCTACTATACAGTCTACGAATTCCAAGTCTTGCACCCCAGGAAACATCTTTTCATCTATGTTATCTAGATCAATCTACACGTAAGAGTCCTCAAGTCAAAATGGATGCAAAGATTTCAAAGAAATAGATTAAAAGTAGACAAACACCTCATCTCAACTCTCAAGAACATGAATATCTACAGAGCCAAGGGTATACATATGTCAAATAGAACTTGCAGTTTTAGGAAACTTGGGAAGCATACCACATTCAACCACTCCGCCTAATTTACCAAATTTTATTACCTTCCCAAATCTAAAACTTCATATATATCTGTCGCAGATTGGTAGTCTACTAGGCTTTATCACATTTTTATTCCATACCCCATATGAAGTATAATAGAACAAAACCCGAAACTCTATTCTCAAGAATTCTCATCTTATTTAGCGGTCAACAATAAGTTCTAGATTAAGCAGGAAAAAGCGTCCTTTTCAACCCAATGCATTCTCATAAAACACCAAATAAAGGAACTACTTGTTTTTAAATAAAAAGTAGAGTGAGTTGGGGATCGACTTGGCTGCAATTATAACAAGAAAAGCTGTGAAACATGCAATCCTAGATATACATTGAGATAGAAACACTTTGCGCAACGCATGAGGAAAGTGATAGAGAAAAGAGAAGAAAATTCTAGAGTTTCATGGCCAATCAGATAGCTATATGGTAATGATGGTAACATGGTATGCAAAGGCATAAAGGTTATTAACCAAAGAAAAAATGGCAAAAAAACTAAATACCTGGCTGGAATTCATGAGAATTGTTTCAGTGCAAGGGTAAAGTTCCTTAGTCACAAATGGGGGGTAGAGCCTTACATATTTCTTCCCAACAACCTGAAAGTACAATACGACTAAAAACTTTCAGCCAAATATGCTGTTAAATGTTTAATTTAACAAGGTCTATGGGTGATTAAGTATGTGAATTTGGCATTATCCGGGAATAAGAGGTCAACTAGACATGCATCCGATGTGGCGTCCTGTGATTAAAAAAAAAAAAAAGTATAAAAGAAGATAAGGATGCACAATAACATTTTCTGATTATCATCTGCATATGAGGCTCAAAAATTGTTGCACTTTACATATTCTTAAGAATGTGCTATAATAATGTTACCTTGGGTTACAAGGAAATATGGACACCACAATGCTGTCCAAATATATTGAAGTGCTTCATTCAAGACCATACTACAGTAAATCAGAACTTAGTAGTTAGTATTTTGCCAAACTAGCAGTGGGTTATCGATGCTGTGCGGAATACTTAGAGGCTTATAATTCGGAGTACAATCCAACGGTACTCAAGCAAAGAAGGATTAAAAAGAAGCACATTAATACTGCAATAGTATTCCTAAATGTTGGAGACGTCCTTCTCAGTAATAACAAGCTGAGTAGATAAGCTAAAAAAGGAAACAAATAAGGCCATAAAAACCAGCATGTATAAAATGAAAGGTGAAAGAATATCAAATACAGCTTTGAGTTATAATTGTTCAGTTCAGAGTACTACAGTTGACTCACCTGAGCTAGTATATTATGGTGTGGATCATGGTGTAATGGTGTTACCATCCCCGCAGGACCAAGCCAAGCATCGAGAGATCTTAGCTCCCCTCCACCAGCAAAACAGTAGTCAGGAATACAAATATCTTTCCGAAGCCCATTTATCTGCAATGTCATTAACATTGGTGAGTGTAATGAGCAGATTGACTTCCAATCTTGTGTACCAAAATTCAAAAATTAATACCTGATCAAATAGTGGATGCTGAGCAAGATATGTAGGACCGGCAGAAGAGCAGGCATGGGACTCTATACGCTGAAGAAACTCTGAAAATGTAATTAACTCTTGCTTACCCTCTGCACATAAATAGCCCTTCCCAACCTACAAAAGCATGCTACATTTTATCAATACAATCAATAGCAACAAATATAATACAAATAAATTTGGTTCTCTCCCCTTTCTGTCTGTGGGTGGGTTTATGTTATAGCCCATTGCGTACTATGGTTATATTAAACTGCCAATATAATCTTAACACGCATGACATCCCGTTGGTGCAGATTTAATAAGCGTGGCGCATATCCAAAAAGTAATCTCGAAATCCAAGTCTATTAAGTTCTAATCAAGTGTGAATCAAATAGATGGACAATGAAGTTTCCATCTAAGATGAGTCGAACTTCCAGATTGATGCAATCAATATAAAAATTTCTTGGAGGATCAATTCGCTGCAAAGCATATCTTTCAAAACAGAATTTCCCTCAAGCAACTTACTCAACCATATAACTAGAGAAATTACCTCTACTGGAATTGTGCGATCACCAGCAACTTTTTTCAAATAATCTATGTCATTCCATTTTGTCTTGGCTGGCCAGTGAGCTATACAGTCACTGATGATAACCGGGGAGCCAGACCGGTAATAATCTTCTAGGAACCTTTCCAATGACAGAGCAGACCTCTTCTCCACGATTTTATGAGAAAGGGAGTTTAAGGGTAGAAGTTTGTGCACCTACAAATGTAAAAGCTATAATATAAACATCAGAAGGGTGAAAACCACTTGGAAATAAAGATATCAATCAGATCTAGCTTCATAAGCACAGTAAAGCAAACAGAAGAACTTGCAATTTCAATATCGATAGGACAGCATAAAATTCGACGGTTGCAAATAGCATGATCATTTTCGTATGTGCTGTGACAGAACAAGAGTTGCTATGCAAACTACCCAAATCCTCGGCTACTACGGCGCTGACTGCCGAGCCAGGATTTCCTAGAGTTCGCAGAGATATGAGAGAATAGTTTGATTGGAAGAAAAAAGAGGAGGTGAGCCCCAGAAACACTTCTACTTGTGCCCCTTGCCTCATTCCCTACCTGAACTATACAAGAACTTCAGTATCAAGAACTTCAAAGGACTCATGCACTGAATAAAAGTACCCATTTCTAATTTTAGGCAAACGTTGAGTGCTGGGTGACCCTCACCTCTGCCTGGTTAAGTTGGTGACTGACAAGTCGATGCTTGGACATCTCAAAGCCTTCGTGGCTTTCTTTGGAAGCCATAATGTTCCTGAGCCTCTCCGATACTTTGTCAGCAGCAGAGCTCAAGTCTTTCTTTAGAAGCGATCCCCCCATGATCAGTCCCATATCCAAAGCCCTGAGAGCCTCCTTGAGGTCACCGTTGATGTAATGGTGCTTGGCAAGGTGAAGGCACGCCATAGAGTAAGCGTCGCGCCAAACTGGGAAGACAGAGTGCGGAGGGCCCGAATGAAGCTGCTCCCAGGCCATCTCACGGGCAGCTTCGGCAGCTCGGAAGTCGCCGAGGGCGGCCATGCTGACGTAAGCATAGCCTCCATGCTCGGAAATGGAGTGGAGGAGAGCGGAAGATTCGCGGTCTAATGTGGGCGTTTGCAGGTGGTCAGGGGAGGCGCCAGTGGTGGCAGAGTCGGTTGAAGAAGACATGTGATCGATCACGCAGGGAGTGCGCGGGGGAAGTGGAAAAGTGCATAGATATTTATAGGAGGGAAGGAAATGAGATATTTTATTTGAAGAACTGGGGAAAAAGCGAGGAGAAGATTCTAGAGTTTGTGGAGATATTTTTTGGGGTCGTTGGTTTATCGTTGGACAGATATCGGCGCTCTACACTTTACACGAGTCGTTTTCCCACTCACACCACTGCCCAGTCGAGCAAATTTAGAAGGCCACGTTTTCAATTAAATCATCACATAATAAACAAACCATCCAGACAACAGGGCCAAAAAAAATCACCCTGTACTCTTTCATTTAAAAAAAAAAAAATTTAAATGCTTAAGTCATTAGAAGAATTATCTGGGGTATGATATGTGACCATGACAATAATTAATTTTTTTAATTATGTATATGTAATTAGTGCTTAAGTTTAACTCCATATATTATTTTTTTTTCAAAACCTCATTTAGTATGGATGAATTTAAAATAAATGTTCAATGTAATACAAATTTGATAAACTAACCACCATTTATTGATTTTGAAAAATAAATTGAAGTGACTTATATATATTATGGATCAGGGATTATAATTATACCACAACTAGTTAGAGCTAGGAAAATGGACCGGCCTACCACAGCCTCAGGCCTAAATGGGCGGGCTCATTTAGGTCAAGTCCTAAAAAGTTGCATTTTGAAGCCCAACCCATTTGATTAAAAACCACGGTATGACCTGTGGGTTTCAAGCCTGTTTGCCATATTTTCACTTTTTATATATTTGAATACTAAAATACCGAATTTAAAATATAAATATTATTAAAACTAAGTTAAAAACATCATACATTATCGATGTTTAACAAACACAAACACTAATTCTAAAAATTAATGTCCACAATTAAATAAATAACTATATAAAGTCATAAACCATATACTAAACGTTGAAAAATATAAATAGCATGATCATTTTCTTCCCATGACCATCATCACTATCAACATCATCAATGATATTTTTTATTTTTTAAAAATATAAATGGACTGGCCCATGGCCCTACAGAGTTGGCTCTTTTAAACTTGTGACCCTACAAGGATGACCTTTTTACACCCGACTCCATTTCAGACTTTAAATTATAAGCTCAGCCCTCAACTTAATCTAGCATAAAACGATCGGCCCGACGAGCTTGGCATGATTTCCCGGTTCTATATCTAGTCTCTAACATAAGAGCTTTGAGGGTTTGATATCGCCATAAACATAAGACTTCAATTCACCCTTTCCCTGTATCTATCTTTTGTTTTTAAAACTATCAAACTAATTGCAAATGTTAAGTGAGTTCGCGTCAACTAGTGGTTTCAATATATCCCCCGGTTCTTAATGTGTGACATAATTAGAGAGTTGATATTGATTCTAAATATGAGATCTATTTCATATTTTTATCTTTTTTTCCCTAAATTAATAATGTTAGTGTATTCTCAATAATAATCAAATAGGAAAAAGAGAAAAATTAAGAAAGATAGTTATAATGATGTTTTATGGAAAAACACATTATATGAACTAATTTAACAATTTCTCCTAATTTAATCAAATTGGTTAATTATATATTACATTAGGTATGAGATAAGTAGCAGCCTTTAGTCCTTTTTTATAAGTAGCCTTAGTTTTGACTAATTCACACATATAAATGAAAACAACTAAAAACATTAAATTTGTTGTAAAATTCACGTATTATTAATATTATTCTATATTGATTTCGATTCTCTCACCACCCTTATTAAATATGGCTCTATATAAAAGAAATATGTAATACTCCTAAGACTAGCAAGTGTTTGATAAAAAATAATCAAATACACTCTTTAGAAGGTGCCTCATAACCCTAACATAAGAGCTTTTTAACTAATTTGGGCTGATTAAAAAAAATAAAATAACTTAGTTAGTTTAAACAAATGTAACATGATCACATTAAAGTAACATGAGCAATATTAGACCATATATTAATTTTTTTATCATGTAAAATGATTTGGAAAAAGTGATAAATACAACTGAGCTAAAATGGATTGGAATCTTATATTTTGAAATAAATCCAACTCCCACTTAGATTTTATGTGAAGGAGAGGAAGGAGTACTATTTATAAGTTGTACATTCTTCATTTTTTCACTCTACATAGCATACAAAACTTGTATCAAAACATCTTTTGTTTCCCCTTGTGATTTATGATATACATTTTTAAAATCCTTAAAGTAGGAAAACATATCGTCTGGTCCTAATTATAGGACCAAGTTTGTAGTGTAACAAACTTGATCCAATAATTAGAACTGTAGTACTACATCAGGTCCTAATTTAAGACCTAGTTGATTTTTTTGGAAAGATTAAGGAAGCTAAATACTCTCTCCGGTCCTAATTATAAGAGCTATTTACCAGAATTTGGAGAGATTAAGGAGAGAAGTTAAATTAGTTAATTATAATCATTTTTCAAAAATACCCCTAATTAAAATTGAAAATTACATCAAGGGGAAAATGAGTGGTAGTCCCATTTTCCTTACCAGTCCACTAGCCATCTCGTTATCCACAAAATTGATAGGCCAAGATAGGACAACAGTGTTGCATCTGTTCCAATGGTCTTGTGGTGAGCCTCTTGGTTCTCACAAAGACAAGTTCCTTTCACAAACCCCAGTTTATTCTTACCCAGGCCAATTTCATGGGGGAAAAATTAATCACTTTATATTGATAGTTACAAAAAAAATGTTTTTAAAGGAATATTAAAATTATTTTATTTAAAAATAAAAAATTAAGTAGAATATCTCATTTGATAGAATATAAGAGTATTGTTAAATTAATTATTGTGGAAGAAGTATTAGTAAGGATAATATGACAAAAATTGCTCAAAATTATTTTATAAGAAAAAAGTATAATTGAGGTGTATATAACATTAATGAGTTGCAAACATTTTTTACTTTATAAAATATATTGGTGTATTATTAAATTATTATTGAGAAAGTATAAATAGGGGCATTATAGGAAAAAATTGACAAAAGTTAAAACTTGCTCTTATAATTAGGACAAAAACCAACTCCAAAAAGTGCTTTCTTATAATTAAGGGACCTGGGAGGGAGTAAGATACTTAATCATTTCATAGGTTGTATATCCTTAGATTATATATTAGTTTATTAGTCAAACTAATTAGCTTGAAGAAAAAATAAAAATAAAAATAAAAATACTCAAAAATAATTTAATTAGTTTCTTTAATCTCTAAAAAAAAAGTCAACTAAGTCGAGAGGAGTAATATTTTTGTAATAGCTATACATGCATGTTAATATAAGCGCGCCCCCGACCTGTATTGCTCTATCTCGCACCAAACCCTAACCCCGCCTCTTCCTCCTAGGCTTCTGCCTCGCCGGCGGCGCCTCCTCTTGTTCCACAAGGGCAACCGAAGTGCAGATCGGCCCTCGATGAGTTCGGTGCAGGCTAGTCTTAGGTCGGAACGGAGATATAGAGCGGTGGCGGTCCTTCTTCTCCGGCGCCGGCTCTCCTCGGTGTCCGTCCTCAACGCCTTCCCAACTCCGGCGGCCCTCTCGTTCTCCGGGCAACGGTGGTCCTCCCTTGTCTCGATGGTGGGAGTTTTTGCTTCAACGTCTCCTTCGTGGTGGTCTCTGGCTTGTTGGCGGCCTGTTGCTCGGCGGTAGCCCCTAGCTCGACGGTAGTCTCCTGCTCGCCGGCGGCCTCTGGCACGTTGGTGGTTTTCCGGCGGAGGGGGTGCTTCTATTTTCCTTTTCCTTTTGATTTTATTGCTTTATGTTTATCTATGTTTTCTGATGGTGTGGATTTGGGCAATCTATGTTTGTGTTTGTCTTATGATGTTGTGGATTTGGGTAATTATGGTGGTGTTCTTTGTTGTGGATTGGATTTGTGTTTTTGGGGGAAGGGTTTTATCGATGGTGGCTGCTATTTTGTGCTTTATCTATGGGAAGACCATTGTTAGGATTGTTCGATGGGGACGAATCTATTTCACTTTTGTTTGCCAAAATCTGTTTGGTGGGTGGTTTATGTCGCCAAGTTTGCTTCAATGGATGAGCAAGAGTATTTTCATGGCTTCACTTGTCTTTTTTTGTGTGCGGTTGGGTGTTCTCTGTCGGTGCCCCCAAGTAGGGGGATTATGTAGGCGACCTATGTGCGGCTTTTCTTATAAGGAGGTGTCTTGCCGATCGGGTGGGTTTTTGCAACCAGCACTTTCTTTCTTGTCCTTTCTAACCGTGGATGGCCAGAAAGCCGATGAAGTCTTGGAAGTTACTTTTACTCCTATTTGTTTTGTGGTGACTTGCTTTCCGTACATTTGGATTGGTGTTGTTGTATGTGTTAGTCTGCTTATTCTAGTTTGTTTTCATTTAGTTAGTTTAGTTTGTTATGTAATCTTTTGATGTAACTCTTATTATTAGTATCAATATATGTTCTTGTTGTGAGCCAAAAAAAAAAAAAAAAAAAAATACATGCATGTTATGAATAGAAGGGATGTTCCAATCTCGGCATATTCTTGGAGACGAGGTGGGACACAGGTTGAAAATGACCAGTTTTTTTAGGGTCCTTTTCACGGGATGGGCTGTGGCGGTTGAACCCTATCAAACCCCAATCATTCCGTAAGAATTCATAAATTCTAATTTATAAAACATGCCTGGTTTCTCTCCACAATTTGGAGACCACCCCGTTGCCACACTAATCATCAATATATATAATATAACAAGAGTATATCAGCTAAAGTATTATTATCCTTATCTATTAGTCCTAGCTACTAGTATTATGATGGGCCATGGCCCTTCACAAGGATCCAAGAAAACAAGCAATATTCATAATATATAATTTATATTCATCCATATATCAAAAAAAAAAAAATTTATATTCATCCACCTCTTGTCATTGGGCTCCACTGAAAAGAGAAAGGGGACAGACACTCTCACCAAAAGGAATGAGGTTTGATCTTGGAGTTAGTTAAGACGTTGGGAGAGACATCCTACGCGATGTGAACTTGTGGAAACGTAAACTAAGGTGGAAATATGTGTACTCTTGAGCCTGTACACCTTAGGGAGCAAAGTCATAGTGCTCTGTTCTTGGACTGTAGGTGAGTCCAACCCTTCTCCTAAAATTATTATATAAAAAAATAAAATTATATTCATCTATAGGTTGAGTCTGGTGAAATGAGCTAATTTATTAAAATATGACGAATCAAGAATTAATCCTAATTAAAAGAAATGTCCACATTTAATACGATAGTGATTCAAATAAAATTACAAAAAAATAAAATAAAAAGTCACATCCATGGTTGTGCTAAAACCTTCATAGAAACACGTGGTGTTGTCTCCCAGAATACCAGGCTTCATTTGGGCACATTCAACATCCCCCTCTCTCACACACACACTGCCAGTCTGCCGACTGAGATTGTACGAAAATGCATCAGTTCCTGCCACTATTGACGCGCAAGCGGAGATCAATAACGCCCCTCTACCCCAACCAATTGAAATTTCAGTCCCAAATCCAGAAAGAAAAAGGAGGAGGCGCAGTGAGCACTCTGTTCTTGTCCCCCCATTGTCACACAAGAAGATAAAACCCAACACGAAATTTCAAATCACCGACAAACCAAACTAGCTAAGCATTTTATATTAGAAACATATTTGATATAGATAGCTCTCAGGATCTTGGAGTCCCTAATATAATACGGTGAATGGAAAGTGTATGCAGGGGATCATGCGGAAGCAGGGGATTGTAACATGGGTTAGAAAGCATCAAAGTTAAAGAAACTCTACACGCCAAAGGAGGAGATATTAGTCAATGGCCAGTGGGATTCTTGTTGTGATGATGAAGAGGGTCGGGTCCGGTTGGGACTTTCCTTGCCGACTCTACCACTGTGCCAGCAGAAGCTTCCCCAAACTTTCGAACCTGCAAAATGTATAGATCCTTTGTAAAATGGATAGCTAGTAGGAGACTGAAGAAGCAGATCAAAGAAGGTTTCCTTTTCTTGGTTTTCAAGTTTTAATACGTGAATAAGAAAACATACAATATATATAGTTGCATACCTTTGTCCCTGAAGCTGTCGAAGGGGCTCTGTTCCCTACTGGCTGTCGCACAAGGGAGACCTGCGGAAGTGGAACTAGCTTTGGTTTAATAAACACAAGTCCATGAAAAAAAAAAGAAAAAAAAAAAAAAAAAAAAAGATTCAGCAGCATCAACGGACGCAGAGAATAGAATATCCATGAACTCACAGGAACTAGGGGATTCACCAAACAATAGTGAAATCACCAGAGTTAGGATCAGCATGCTCAACATCCAAGCGAAGGCTTTGTGGAGGTCCATATTATATTGATGAAGCTACAAGGAGACAGAATAAGAGCCTCCAAACTCTGGAGTCTAGAGAGAGAGAGAGAGCAGAAAGAATGAGGGCTTTTTATTCCGTTGGGAGGACCAAAATAAGAGGAGGCCCGTAATAATGATGAAGAAATTGATATTTGACAGAGCGATGGGAATTGGCGCTTCAACGAAATATCGGGTTTCCAATTTAACCAGGAGGATAATCCACAATTGCAGCAACATACAAAAGAAAGAAGAAAAAGAGAGTGAGGGCAGAATGGGCTTTGAGAAGTAGAGGGACGCATTACATTGCGGACGGACAGACATGTATGCTCCTTGGTGATTGGCGCCGTCATACATATTCGTACCTTCACTTTTTTGCCCAACGACACGTTAAAGTTTTCTTATCAATCGTACGTGTCTGTTACTGCATACCATTGTCTGCCTTCCTTTTTTTTTTTTTTGACCAGCTATCATTATCAGCCTTCTGCGTTCTGCCCCATATATGTGGGTCAATTTACCTTCCAATATTTTCATTTCATAATATTACAGTTTAATTTATTGTGTATAGAAGCTTAATTATTTTGTTGAGTGAGCTTTAGGGTGAAACCTGGGCTAAGGGTGAAACACAAAAATTTGCCTGCTTCCACTCATAGATATTATATAAATAAGAATTAAAAATATACGATATCATAAATAACATTTTTAACATTTTTTTTGGTTAAGTAGCAATTTTGCCCCGAAAGTTTGACCGTTGACCGTTAACGGAGGGGCAAAATTGTTCCAAAAAAACTTCCGGGGCAACATTGCTCTAAAAAAAACTTCTAGAGCAAAATTGCTTCTCGGGCTATATTTCCAAGGCAAAATTGGTATTTAACCCTATATTCTATTATGAGCTATTCATGGTGCTACCGTGGAAAATACTCTTTTTGAAGATGGTGATGGCGCAAATACATTCCGTGCTTTTAACCCAACTCAAGCTGAAGAAACTTATTCAATGGTTACCGCTAACCGCTTTTGGTCCCAAATCTTTGGGGTTGCTTTTTTCAATAAACGTTGGTTACATTTTTTTATGTTATCTGTACCAGTAACCAATTTATGGACGAGTGCTCTTGGAGTATTCGGTCTAGCCCAAAACCTACGTGCCTATAACTTCATTTCTCAAGAAATCAGTGCACCAGAAGATCCTGAATTTGAGACTTTCTAACAAAAAATATTTATACTTGCATTGATGTTCTTTAAATTTTTATTTTATATATGTAGTACAGTTTCCATTTTTTATTATCTACAAATGTTGTATCTTAATTATACTCATATAGGGTTGATTTTATACTGATATGAAAAATACTTTTGCTACTTCTATATTTTAGAATGATGATCAGAAGCAGTAGATAATATAATCTAATTAAATAAAACTGAAGTGGGTCTCGTTCAAGTAAACTTGTTTATTGAATTCGGGAGAAAGTTCTCAACTGATAACCCAGCTTTTTATTATTGCTTTATTGAGAAAGACAAGAAACCAAACAAAGAAACAAGGCACTAGGAACATCTGTCAATCAAATGAGCCGACGACGTCCTATTATTATGATTTTATTATTATTGCCATAACTACTTAGACCTGATGATTTCTCCTTTCATAGCAATAGACAGTGAGCTGAGGCTACCCTCATGTTCCACTTGCACGCCGGGCATCACCACAGCTCTACTTCCGACAAATGCGTCTTCTCCGATGTTAATCTCTCCGAACTTCACCATCCCTCCTTCTCCTTCATATATGTGCCCAAACAACAATGCTTCTCTTCCCACACTTCCTCCATTCCCAATCTTCACCATTTCTGGGTTCAATAACACGCCTGCGCTGTCCACGTAGGCCTCACGATCTGTATCTACCTCTGCCCCCATCAACTTCATCCAAGCCACGAACCAAAACGAACCAGTCGTCATGTCCGTAAAATAATCTCCGACCACCGTTCTAATTGCCTGCCACGTGCTATCCATTGTTACCCTTTGACTCCATATGGCCACTGTTTCCCCTGGTTTCTTCCTTCCCACAAGCACGTATTTGGCAACAACACATGACAATGCCGCCACAGTACCTGAGAAAACCCAACAGAAAGGAAGCAACCAATGGACTGGGAGTTTCTTGGCGTTCTTTTCTTGGACAACCCAGTTCAAAGGACTAAAAATTGCTAAG
The DNA here is from genome assembly GCA_019022655.1 of Acacia acuminata. Classification (NCBI taxonomy): domain Eukaryota; kingdom Viridiplantae; phylum Streptophyta; class Magnoliopsida; order Fabales; family Fabaceae; genus Acacia; species Acacia acuminata. The sequence goes on along the minus strand of JAFJYI010000285.1, from coordinate 791,189 downwards.
CCCACCACTAAATAAGGTAAGCTGGTTTGTAGTAATGGTTGAATGAAGGTTGCTGACAGGGTTTGATACCATGTTCTGGTCAAGCTCACTTCTTGCTGCTCTGTTTTTTGTGTCGCTGGTGCTGCCATGGGACAATTTGATAGATCTATCTTCACATCAGATTGCTCAATGAAGTTCCTTAAGGCCTCTGGGAGCGGCTCTTTATTTCTTATCTTCTGACTGATCTCATAGACCAAGGAACGACCGTGATCAATTGAAGCACTTTGGGAGCTCGAAGTAGCATGGATGACATCAAGTTCTTGGCTTCGAAGATATGGACTAAAATCCAGTCTCTCTGATTCTTCATCAGGAAGTATATGGTTTAAGCTTATCTCTCCAACGTCAATGTATGGGAACTCATTCTCATCCCATGGTTTAGTGCAGTCTAGTCCAATGTCACGAGAGGCTTCATCATCTGGTATTGGTTGGAGTTGTACTTGAAGAATGTATTGAACCCCACCAGGAGAATTCACACGTTTTTTAAAATCATCAGCAAGAAAAAGTAAGGGGCGTGTATCATTTTCATCCCTGGGAATAGCACCTGTCTCTGGTGGAAGGACCCCTTTGGGCTCAACCTTACCTGCATCTTCACTGATACTTTTGTCAAAAGGTCGCAACTTGAACCTCACATACATTTCTTGGCCGTTGGTAAAGCGGATTAGCCGACAAAAGTTTGAGTAGTAATGCAATTCGGCGTAAGAGTTAGCATGCCGAAGAGAATTCCACACTGCGTCACGAACATGTGGGACTCGTTTGACAAACTCCTTTCTTGCTTCAAGACCACAAACAAGCCACCTTGCGAAATCAGCAATGGTGCGAGCATAGAATGCAGGTCCTGTTTTAAGTGTTAAGTCATAGAGAGGACTCTCTGAATCAGAAGAAGGTCCTTCAGAGAGTATCTTCAAAGCTGCCCCACGAGCATCAATCCTTGCATCGTCATCAGAACTCAAACTATTGCTGTGCCTAACAATGATAGGGTAACTTTTTCCAGGGTGAAAAATCTTGTGTGGTGGAAAGCCTTCTATCTTGTTGTACAATTTTAGGTATCCCTTCCCGCTAACCCCAATGCGATGAAAATATCTTGCTTTAGCTTTCAAAGTTGTAGCAGCCAAATTTGCAGCCAGATTGGACACCAACTTCTTGTATTCCATGTCCATCTCCTCTATTCTTTCATCCAAAGCAATTATAGAGTTTCTGTTACCCACTTTTGTTTGGGATCCAATGTACACGCCGCCTTCTTGGAGCCTAGAATTCATTGGAGCAATTGAAAGTGCACCTAGAATGACATTCTTTTCAATAGTTGAACCAGGTAGGATTAGGCTTTGGCTCCCAACAACGGAATTATCCTGAATCTTGACTTCTTCACTAACATACCCATGAGAAGAATGGAACCCAGTAATTATCCGACAAAAATCACCAAGATGGACCCCAGCACCAATCGACATTAATTTTGGGTTTGACACTGGGTTGATGGCTCTAATAGAACAATGCTTGCCAATTTTGGCACCTAAAAGACGCAAATATATGCAAAAGGCTTCTGTTCCTGTTAGAAGCCTTGCAAATCTAAGGTGGCAAGCAATGGTGATCCTGTGTCGAAGCCAGATTTTAAAATGGGTTTGCTTTTGACTAGATTCCAGGAATCGAGTTAAAAGGCAAGTGAGAGAGCTGAGAATAAGACCATGAAGCAAGTAGGCACAAGAAAATGAAATGGCAAATATGATTGGACTTGACGGGACATGAGAAAACATGGTAGCATATGCTATGAGGGTAAATGGAATCCAATGGAAGGCCCCAGATAGGCAAATGAATGAGAAATGTTGAAATGATGGAGGTTTTGAGAAGAACCTTATGGATAGGAAGTAGACAATAGCAGCGGCAAGGGAACTCAGAAAGCCAATCAGATAGATTCCCATGAAATGGTTAATAACAGCAGATTCAGCTTCAATAGCTTCAACGGTCAGTGCTGCATTCTGAAATATGAGTAAAAGAGACATTATTTAATTGATATAGTTAAATTTTTAGTAACATACAACTCAATAAAGTTAATTCATAAATGTTACAAGTGTTTTGTGTATGCTAAAAATATACGTAGACATGACTATGAATTTTAGTAAGTAGAAACTTTCAAAATACAAGATAAAATAAAATAAAACTCAACTCCCAAAAAGTAACAATTTGATAAAAAAAGAATCTTATTTAAAATTTGCAGGGTGTTGAACTTAAAATCTTCATGTAATATTATTAAAGATTAGAACATACCTTAACATTGTTAGGCTTTGTCATTTTGGGCACACGTTGGCCTGCTTCAACCTTTTGCAAAGGTTGCACCTCACTGCCTTCTCCAACGACACTTCCTTTTTGTAAAACAGCATAAGGCCCAATGGAAGAACCTCTGCCAATCCTAATAGGGAAGAAACTTACAAGTCCATTCTTTACCTCATGGCTTTGCAGCAAAGCTCCTTCTGCAATAACAGCTTTTTCTCCAATTGAAACTAGAGATGGGTCCGTGATGTCAACTGTATCCAACAAAACTGCAGATCCAAATAATCTTGATGAAACAGACTCACTGATGTGCTGCCAGAACTTTAGAAGAAATTTCTTGCATTTTATAAAGTGCCCACCACTTGATGAAATCCACAGAATACATGGAAATTTCAGGGGAAAGGGCATAATTTGGCCTCACAATAGCCAACTAGCTTTCATGAAATGCAAACACAAGTGGAAACAATGCAAAGGATCCATGCAAGAGGTGCAAAAGTCAAGGGAACTAAAGAATTTCTTCTTCAATTCATCTATATACTAGCCAGGATATTTGACAAATAGACTTGAATCTGATGGTGCTACAAAATAACCACCGTGAGTCAAAAATTCAGCAATTTTACCATACCATGCCCTTGGTGCCTCGCTTTAGTCCATATAGCGCCTTTCGAAGTTTACACACATTTTCCGGATAATCTTGACTTTGGAAGCCCATTGGTTGGCACATGTAAATCTCCGATCTAATTCTCCATGCAAGAAAGCGTTCAGTTCCAATTCTTATTGGCCGCAAGTGCAAGTAGGACTCTAACGGTTGTGAGCTTTGCAACTGGACTATATGTTTCATCATAATCCTGCTCATCATCGCCGAGAGAAACCCACGAGCTACTGACATACCTCTCAATTGACCCATCGGCATGTCTCTTTATCTTATAAACCCACTTGATCTCTTGGCTTTGGCACTAGATATCCAACAAAACTGCAGATCCAAAATGTGGATTCTTCTTGCACCTTTAAAACAAAACAAAATGCATCTCAAACCAATATTTCAGGAATATTGTCCCTCTAAGATGTGCTGCAGAACTTTAGAAGAAATTTCTTGCAATCGACTAACATTTTGGATGAAGCCCAAAAAGGTAGTGATCGACAGATATGCTGGAAAAACTAGAATCATCGCCATATAAATGAGTGCTAGGAGTTGGAGCAAACGAATAGCAAATTGGCGAGACTTGGTAACTTCCACAATCAATTCAGAAGAATCAATCTCGACTTCTTCAACATGGGATGGGTCGTTCACAAGTTGAGGTTGAGACTTCAACAGAAGATTCTCTGAGAAATTAGCCAACTCTTGAATGCAGGAAGCAGTGAAGACGTCAATGGCTGCCACTTGCACTCCCAAGAAATCAGATAGCTTTTGAGTTACTTTGACCACACCTATTGAGTCAATTCCATATGATGTCAGGTTGTCTGTAATAGAGATGTTGTCAACTGGAATACCTGTCTGCTCAGAAATAAGCCCCTTCAAGGATTCCACAATTTGTTGGTTGCTGATTCTTGGACCACTTAGATTTTTATTTGATCCTAGTTGAGGTCTAGGTGTATATCCTGCTTTACATGTTCCTGTAGTGAATGATCTTGCTAATCTTTTCTTTGTCAAAAGTGGCTGCGGTGCCAAGTTCAATGTTTCATCTGTAAATTGCTTTAAGCATTCAAATCTCTTGATCTTTCCTGAGGTTGTTTTGCTAATGGTTCTGGGCTTGACCAACTTGACTGAAGCAACAGTGACTCCATGTTCTTCTGCCACACGAGTCTGAATTTGCTGGATCACATCTTTGCCAACTGGTTTACCATCTCTAACTTCTGCAATCACAACAAGGCCTACCTGGTCAGAACCATCTGGAATGGAAATTCCTTTTGCTGATAGAATTTCCTCAGGGACTCCAATGGCAGCACAACACCCTGGACGAAGAAGCTCAGATGAGCTTTCTACTGTTTTTTCAACATCTGCTGAGTAAATATTTCTTCCAGCTACAATGATGAGATCCTTGATTCTTCCTGTGATGAACAACTTGTGCTCTATTATTCGTCCCAAATCTCCAGTTCTTGTGTAGTTACGTCCAGGATGATTTTGAAGCTCATTCCTGAAAGTCTTTTGACTCAATTCTTCCTTTCCCCAATATCCTATTCCTGCACTTGGACTACTAATCCATATTTCTCCCTCCTTCCCATCTTCTTGAAGCTCTTCACCAGTCTCTGGATCAACTATTCTAATGTCTACATCTGCATCCCCTGGGTGAACGTACCCACAACAAACTCTTGCTTGCCAATCAACAATAATGGGGTGATCTTCTCCAAATGCACAGCAAACGAATACACAGTTTTCTGCTAAGCCATATCCGGGAGCCATCACCTTCTGAGATAAGCCGAGAGTACTAGTTAGCTCAATGAATCTTTTCAAAGTCTTATGTCTCACTGGCTCAGCTGCGACCATGAGAAAAATCATAGACGAAAGGTCTAAATTCTGAAGCTTATCTTTGTCAGACTCTAGCCTTCGAATCAATAACTCAAAGGCAAAGTTAGGGCCAGCGCTATGAGTTGCTTGATACTTGCTCATAGTTTCAAGCCATAAAAGTGGCTTCTTGATAAATGTCAATGGAGAGAAGAGAATAGCTGTACCACCACTAACAAGAGATGTAAAGAGCCCGCCAATAAGCCCCATGTCATGATACTGAGGAAGCCAGCTTACTAGTACTGTTCTTGAGGTGCTTTTATATAGCCTTCGCATTAACTTCACGTTATGAATCAGACCCTCCATGAGTTATCATTACTCCTTTAGCATCACCAGTTGATCCTGATGTGAATTGCAAAAAGCAGATATCATTCGGTTGGGGTTCAGATTGATCATCTAGACTTTCCATACTCAGGTTCTTGAAGTTCTTAACCCAAGTATCAGTGTGCATCCATGGAAGATTAGGCCACCGAGCTGCAGCCTTCCCACCTTTTCCACTCAGAGAGATTAAATTTTTCACTGACCCTGCACGGACTGCTGAATGATAAGCTGTTGTTGACAAAATTGCTACTATGCCACATGATTTGGCAATAGTTTCAATCTTCATAAGTGCTTGCCCACTTCTTTGCATTGGGTCTGGGGGAAGAACAGGGACTGGTATGACTTTAGCTCTTAGACATCCAACGAAGGCATCAATGAAATCCAAACCAGGGACGTAGATCATTAAAACCCTGTCTCCAGGTTTGATAACTGGTTTTTGACTTGTTAAGAGCTTTTGAGCAATACAGTTGGCATTTGAATAAAGCTCTCCATAGGTCCTTTGCCCCATCACAGCCCCTTCTTCATTAATCCAAGTGTAGAGAGTTTTGTTTTGAGTGATAGAATGAGTTCCCCAGTACTTCAAATAGCTACTCAAATTAGGCAAGTCCAGGAAATTGTATCCCTGGCAATTCGCCTAATTCTTTTGGATAATTTTTCATGCCTTCCATTTGTAAGGGAAACAAACTCTGCAAAATACATGCCTTTAGTAAGTACTGGTCTGATAAAATAGCATGAATAATCAAAATTAAAAAATGCTACACATTTCCAAATATTGATTCGTTTACATGTGCATAATGCCAAATTACCTTTGTGTAAGGAGACGTTGGCAGATCATTGTTAGTCCCAAAGTTCTTGCAGACTAAAGCCATAGCGTAAGATGAATTTCTCTCTGTAAGCTCAAATGCCATAAGTCCACCGACAAAGTAAGTATTCCTCGAACCTTGAAGTTCTAATTCAATTTTGTCATAGAAGCCATTTTTCATATCTGCATTCAAACATCACAAGTTAGTAATGTAACAGGCCTGTTTGAATTCATATGATAGTTTTCATGAAAAATATCTAAACACCTCGGGACATGTCAAAATCAAATATGAACTGGAAATCAAACATCTATATGCCATCAATTATGAATTTATAACTGAACACATCTATACATGCCAAAATCAATTATAAAACATAAAATTATGCCTATTTCAAAAGTTATCGTTCACTTACACAAAAAAATCAATCATAAAGTTGAAAAGCTGATGATAGTAACGGATGAGATAACTATGATTTCGGGTTTATAATTGATTTTGACATGTATAGTAGAGGTGTTTGATAACTCATGAGATAACCTTAGTTTGAGTTTAGAATTAATTTTGACATGTATAGAAGTTTTTTTTATTCATAATTGATTTTGGCATGTATAAAAGCATTGAAATATTATTATTATTATTAAAGATAAAAAAACATAGTTTTGACTCTTATAATATTTGAATTGACTTGATTATTAATTATATATATGAAAAAAACTTTCTTTTGTTAAAAATGATCCAAATATCCTTCTCAATGCCGAAATCTAATTTTTGAGCTATTCAAAGGAGTTTATGATAATTAATTATTATGAGTAAGTTCGAAAATCAATTTTATATGATAACTTTTTAAAAATCAACTTTATCCAAAATCTATTCTTTCTGGTGCTAATTAATCTAAATAGCACTTACTTGGTGAAGGAAAACAAAATAGAGAAACCATTGAAAATTGAAATACCTTGACTGCTAACATGAGGAAAATACTTGAAACGACGTTGAAGAATAACATTCTGAACTTTTCCTCCAACGGCTTCTACTGCCTTGATCGCAAGCTTAGTGACGGTTGGTCCTTTAATATCGCCAGAGTTGCCATATGACCACAGCAAGAATATGTCAGTGTCAGCATAAAATTTCTGCAACGCCACTGGATTCCCAATTGTGCTTGGATCTTCCATAAACTCAGTAAAATAATAAAACCCGACTGGCATATCCTCCAGCCCTTTAACCTTCAAAACAGTAGTGTAGTAATCATTTGTCTCTACTTTGCTGAACAATTCCCTTTCAAGATCACTCACATCCATCACTTCCGTTTCGTGTTCTGTTCACAACATTTGATCATTAGGCATCTGTTGGGAAAAGCCACAAAAAACCTTGTGTAAAAATACTCATTAGCAATAAATTTACGTACCTATGCAAGCTGAAGGTGGGGACCAATAAGTTCTTCCATATTTTAATGGAAAGTTTCCTGAGATTATGATATTGTCAAACTCCATTGCATGAACTTCATCAGAATTCTTGACATTAACAGTGACACCTTCAGAGTTGCGTCTGAGGGCCAACACTTCAGTGTTGCAGTGAAGTTTCAGTGGAAGTGATTCAGCAATCTTCTGCCAAAGACTTGTATATCCACCTTTAAAACGTCTAATTTTTCCGGCCATTGACGTTCTTGTAAATTCATGAAGATACGCGTATGGCATATCTTGAACAAACCCATATCCTGAAGCAGTGTAACCATAGGCTACGGATTTAGGAACAGATTTGAGTCCATGTCGCTCAATATATTCTGGACTCAAGTCCGAGGCGAGTTCACTAATAGCGTGGACCCCAATACGATCAGAATTCTTTACATTTTCCTGTCAGAAGAGCAAAAGGAATAAAATAGGTGTCAACTTTCACGTCATTATGTGGGGTATATATAGGCTAATAATAGTAATGGAGACTTACTTGGATATCCAATGTAAGTGACATCACAGAAACGTAATCATCTGCAACGTTAATATCTTGATATTTTCCTGAGGAACACTCAATAACAGCTAGCTTGTGGGAATCCATTTCTTCTAATTCAGAGCCTGTCTCTTTAGCCAATTGAAAAATGACAGGAGCACTACTTGCAGCAAGAACTTGCCCCCCCAAGTCATAAACTTTCCCTATATAAATAGAGATTAATTCAATGTACAAGTCAAAAACTCAAGATTCAAGTATTAGTGAAATGGATCAACTAGACATTTTTGCTATATATGAAGCTTTACCTTCAATTTCGACTGATTCACACATGCCACCAACTGTGCGACGCTTCTCCAACAAGGTGATGTCCTTATAACCAAGCCTGCATAATGTATAAGCAGCTGACAAGCCACTTGGACCACCCCCAACTATTCCAATACGAGTGTTTACTGGCAGGGATGGATGCAACTTGGAGAACTGGTCTTCTATTGATCTTGCTGGATCCATCTTCTCTGGATTCCAAAACTTGTTGCCCCTGGAACCTATTGGGATCACTTGAGAAACTCAGTCCCAGCAACTGGAGTTATGTGCATAATATGTCATCGAACCCTTTTGTTTTACAAAAGAACATGGAGTTTGTTAGAATTTAGGAGAAAATCCCATGGGTTATAAATAAGAAGAAGGATGGAAAAGAAGAGGAAAAAGTAAGAGAATGTGTGTGTGGATAAGAGTCCCACATTGCTTAGTTGGAGAGAAGTTGGAGGGTATATAAGCCCCAACTTGGCTCCTACTAATTAGGCCCTTAGGCCAACCCACTTTTGTGGAGGGGTGAGGACTTAGGTGACCATTGGTCCCCCGCGCGCGTCGACTCGATCCAGCGGCTGATTTGACCAACGTGTGAAATAAAAAATTAATTATTTTTTGGATAAAAAATAATTTTATATTAAACTATTTTTTGAATTTCCGAACGTTTAAATAATTCCGTTGTTCTTCTCGAGTTTTCCAACCAAAATTGCATTTTGTGATCCATTCGGATCGTTCACTCCATTCTCGGTGCGTCTGTTCGTCGATGCACCGGTTTGCAAATAGACGTGGGTCACCTCTTTTCATTCTGTTTTGGTGCGTCTGTTTGCCCAATGCACCAGTTCGCAGCAACAGACGAGTCCATCTGATCGTGTTTTTTCAGAGTCACAAGATCAAATCCCGATTTTTTACATACACTCTCTCGCATATTGCATATACATTAAATGCGTTTGTTTCGCAGACTCATTGGATTCGCTTGGGCTTCGGACAGACGAGTTATCTTTCTGGAGACGAATAATCTGTTCTATCTTGGGAGACAATTGCTTAGAAAACATTCGGCATCCGTATTGAGGAGCAAAATTGTCTTAAGGACACAACGAAAGTTGGGCCCGGAATTTCTGCATTGTTCATTACCTTTTTCGACAGTCTTGTGAGTTCGTTTATAACTTTTCATATTATACAGATTTGTTGTATGTTCTATTTAATTAATACAGATTCTTGTCATGCTATTTTGTTTACTATATATTCAATTTCTACCTATTCAATACATTATAAACAACAGAGTTAACATTGTGGGAATAAGAGAGAAATAACAAGAAAATGAGAAGCCGATTCCAAAACGACTTGTGAAAAATTTAAGATGAAACTCAAACTTATTCACTCCAAGCTGAAGCTAATGTAAGAGATAGATTTGTAGTATGAATAAAACATATATAGCTGTTACCTAAGGTACATAATCCATGGATAGAAAAACATGCTCTGTCCCACCGAAGTTATAATAAGAATTGTGAAGTTTTAAGAAAGGAAACTGTATTCTAGTCCAAACATGCATCTTCCTTTCGTCATAGGAAGTTGCTGAAACCCAGATGACGCCGAGCTTATTTACCAGAAGTACTGAAAAAAGGAGAGGACTTAAAAGAGATGTTACCTTTAGGAGTGTATCCTTCTTCTTCAAGATTTGTCAGTCAACTTGGCACATTGCACATTCCTGCAATTACAGAGCCACCGTAACCTTAAAGTAGTAAACCTTAGCATGGAAGGCGCAGTGAAACATGCAACAAACTTGTGTGAAGACATTTAAGCAATGAGAAAAATGAAACTGGCTATCGTCAGCAGCAGTTCTTCCTCTGTTTTGTTACCTTTTCAAGGCTACTACTTAACGAACGATCTCTCAGGGATGAAATGATTGGTCAAACCCGTGTAGGATGATGAGGGAAATATAAACGGATATATATTAATAAGTATGAAAAAGACATCCATCCACAGGAGAGAAAACTAACCAGAGTGATGAGATTTCACGGAGTGGCTCCAAGTGGATGTGAGATGACAAGCAAGAAAAAGTAATCAAGCGCCGTTACTGAGCTCATAGAATTGAAAGGCACAGAGCCCATTGTTAATATATATATATATAAAGAGACAGGGTCCAAGGTTGCATGGCGTCAACAACGGTAGTGACAAATCCCAGAAGCGTTCAAATTGAGAGGGGGCCTCTTTCCTTCGGGGACTACGAGAATCTCACCGTCTAACAGGCGACAAGATATTCACCCCCGATCCCTTCTTATTCGAAGAATCCGCCCCAACAGTGAGACGTGATAATTTGAGCATTTCTCGTATCAGAATCCGTACGCAGCACATCGATTATGCGTTTTTCAGGGTGCGAATAAGAACTCTTACCTGGAATCCGGGTTACATCGGCGTATGTTCCAAAGCTTACGTTGTTCCTTTTGTCTTTCCTGAGTTCATGCGAGAAACTCAGAAATTGCGCGGGAACAGGGAGGGAGTAACTACTAACTAACAACCCCCATAACTAGTCGTTACGATAAGTTTTTCATGATTCGAATATATAAATAAATAAAACAGATTCTTATCTCACGACTTATGTCATACAATTTATTTTTCCCTTACAAGTTATATACATTGAATGAGCATCTCTTCACTAATATATTTCAAATACGAAAATAATTATCTGGATTAAAGTTTAAACAAAGAATATGTTCTTCTTGTCATTGTTTTAGTAGATGGAGATCTCGAGAATGGGTTTATCAGTTGATGCACCCAAGATTAGCCTGTCCCACTTTACCTTAGCTCTCAAGATAAAAAAATAACTACCATAAATTCGGAAAATCCTAAATCCTTGTTGAGACTAGGATATATCAATATTAATTACAGGATACCTTTAAGAATCATGCGGTATATGCTTGCATTTTACCTTTTTCTTTTTTTTTTTTTAAAAAAAGAGAGTATATATATACTAGTCATTAACAAAGTTACATTAAATATATACAAACCGCCCGTTGAATATTCAAATACAGTAGTAGTTAATCAGTCAATTAATGTTTAAACCAATAAACAAAAAAAATGATGCAGAGACGTATTGTAACACGTCCTTCAAATTAATTAACAACGGGAACCGTGAGATCAATGATATATTCCCTTTCATTTATATCATTTCCTCTTGTCATATCCCTCACACCTATTCTTACTTGGAATTTTAGTACCGATTTATTCTATAATTTTAAATCTACATCTTTTTATAAAAAATGCTTGAATATTAGATAATCTTACTTTTATGATAATACAAATTTGTTCTAATGCATTGTCCATCAATGCTCGTTCCACTGAACGAGGTTATATGGTGCCAAAATACTAATTTAAGATAATTACAAGTTTAAGAAAAGCGGTGTTATTTGTTTTTATCATTATTGCGAGTGGTTAATGATGATCGACATTCGACAATGACTTAATATATATAAAACACATACGAGAGCTTATTAATAAATGATGACGATCAATAAGATGCAAAGGATGCCTTTTTGATGAAAATGACTTTTCTTTTTGTAAATTGGAAAAAAACAAATAAACATTGAATTGAATTAGCAAACCAGTTTAATTTGGAATAGAAGACCTACATTTAGGAGATGCCACTTGGCACGGTTAAAAGTAAGAAAAAGCCATGGCATCATATAAGTTGTTTTTATTATAAGTGACTTAATTTAATTAGTTTTTATAAAACTAACCTAGACCCGTGTCTTGGTTATGTATTTATTAATGTGTTGTTATATAAAAAATTACCTAGATTTCTAAAGGAATAATCAAAATATCAAATTAAACATTTATTAAATATTTTGTACCTACCTCCCCCACTATTAATTTACAAAATATTATGTAACTATTTTTCCCATTATCCATATTTTATAACCCCACCTTTTTTTTAAACACTTTTATTGTCTACCATTATTAATTTCTAAATATTGTGTAGTTACCTTCCTCATTATTTATCTTTCATTACGATGTGTCAACAACAGACGGTTACTCCTATGCTTTTATATAGTTAAGATTGTTAATTATGAGAAAGAATGCAGTATAAGTATGAAATTTCTTATTTAACTATGAGCAAAATCCTTTTTTTTTTAAAAAAAAAAAAAATTCTCATAAAAAGTTAAAGATTTAACTTCTTCCCAATACTTCCGATGAAGTGGTCATAAGTGTACGTGTTGCAATAAGTACTGAAGTAGTAGTTTAAAACAGAATAAATAAAACTGTAACGAGTGACCAAATCTAAATACAAAATACATAGCAAATCAATGAAGTCATTGTGGTTGAATTCATGATATGGTGAACACTGAAGAGCATGAGGCATTGACTAGGTAATGGATGCTCCTTCGTGTGGGATATGATATGTAGGCACGACATGGGACAGAGGAAAGAGTCCTTCACTTTTATTTTACTTTGGCTTTCATTAAAATGAAACATTGGCATCTTTAATAAGACGACTTTGCAAAACAGTGACGTCGCAGAGCTTATTAACGAGTCAGGTGAACCAATAAGGCAGGCTTGGGAACGGGGTGGCGCTCTTTGTGGCCATAATTAATTCCCCAGTCATCAAATAACATGCATGTGTGCAATCGGCCGGCAACTTTTTTGTGAATATGACACCACCCAAAATTTCATATATATATATATGTATATATATATATATTGATTGTTTCAAGTCGATGTAAGCCATCAAAATGGATTCAAATGTGAAAGGTTTTGCCACGTGGTATCGCAGGAGGTAAGCGTTAGTGTTGCTCTCAGCTAAAATTAGAATGATGATGAATAAGAGTGATTACGCTTGTCGTTAAGCTTAAAGAAGCAGCAGAATTGAATCGTTCAATGGAGGGTTGAGGTGGGAAGGAGATGGGTTTTAATGGAGGGGGACCTAAAGGGAGAAAATGAGAGAGATTTTAATATTATCTCGTTTAGAATTTTATTAAAATATTTTTATATGGACAACTTTACCTTTATTTTATTTAAATTGCCTTTTAAGTTTTATTAAAAATTTAATTATAAATTATATTTAATATCTAAGATTATAATTTTATAAATAAATAAATAAATATTATTAAAATTAATAGCTGATATATAATAATACATATTTAATAAGAGTGTGTATGATTATATTATATAAAACAAATAAATTTAATAATATTTTATCATCTTTATTCAAAATTTAACAACTGGAAGGGATCAGGGATTATTATTCTTACCTTTATTTATTTATTTTTGTCAGAATTCTGGCCTTGTTTTATATCCTTATCAAACTCGTCTTGTTAATTGGACAATGATGAGTAATACTCTCATAATTTCGAGGACCGTCACCACCCTCAGGAATATCGACGCCTTCCCCTGTTCTTCCACAATCTTAGATAATTAAGTTTATTATTGAGATTCAACACAAATTACTATCAAATAATTTATTAAGCTCCTTTTACAATTGTTCATCTATGATTAATTGTTGCCTCTGTTCTTTATTCTCGTCCAGTATTAGACTGGTGATTAATGATTTTCTATTGTCACTAGTGTGGAAGAGGATGGAGAGGAAGAGCTGATGGTGGCGGTGCAACAAGAGGGGCAAAAGTTGGTGCAATCTGTAACATCATTTCATAATTACCTTTTAAATAATCATTTTATTCCAAACATATTAGGTCCCACCAAAATAAATTATTCCACATTAAATATTAGATCAAAGGGCTCTGTTCATAGTACAAATTCTGGTATGCAGCAGAATAATTAAAATATGCAACGTATAAAAAGGCCATAAGGTTTAGTGATATACACTAGACTATACTCATATAATAAAATAAGACATACAAGATTGATATCTCAGATCAAGTCCTGAATGCCTTCTCCTCAGTAATACCGCCTAAATTCTCGCTTAAAAAAAATGAAGAGGTAGGTTACAAGGATCCAATTTAACAAGTATATAGAGAATTATTACAAAATAGTTAAACGAGCCAAATATGTCTTCGTATAATAATAAGTCTGAGTAGTTTGTCAAACCATTTAATAGTTCAAAATTATTTAATATGTATGTAACTCTCTCAACTATCCTTATAACCTCCTTATAACAGTTGACAGAACCCATGTGCTATAACATAATAGGTTTAATCTCTTTGACATGATTACACCAAGCTCACCAATGATGAGGTATAACCTAACCAAAGGCTATAGAACTCATATCGGACCATGAGTTCCCTTTCTTTCGAATAGAGAAAGGTGTCACTGCCCCAAGAGCTGATCCTTAATTATCTCGGCTAAAGGAAAAAGGGTGATACCAAGGACCCTGAAAATGCCAAAGCCATCCACTGCGTGCTCAATGGCGGTTATACCACGTGGTATAAAATCAATATCTTATTATCACATCTCATCATCATTCAGTACGTCTCAATATGCAGTGCAATGTCATAATTTCAACGTCAATAATTTATACTTATACTCAACATTCAATACCATGCATAATATAAAAATTTAAGCCTACTTAACTAGAAGTTTGCTATCAAACATACATTATATATGTGTGTGTGTGAAATACTATAACATATTCTTACCATTCACAAATATGAACATACACTTGTAATTATCTCAACAAGTATACAAAATAAATTAGAAAGTGGTTATCTTAAGTTCTTAACACAAGAACTAAGCGTGAGAATCAACTTCACTCTAAAAATAAATATATAATTATATGTTAATATAATTAGCCAAGAATATCAACTAATACAATAATAATTAAATAATTTAATTATGACTGGCTCTCAGTTATTCCTTAGAAAAATGATAATTTATCAATTCCTCAAATTATCACTACAATCCCATCTACTTTCTTCATAAATTATTTCTCACTAATTATGATCAAAATATCACCAAATCCTAAATTTATCCTCCATTAAATTAAAAATGAATTATAATTTCGGATATAAGAGACCTATTATCACAAACCTCAATTTTTCAACATAATACTAACTTTTATAAGTATAACCTAATTTATTAAACAAATCTTCAAATCTTCACATAATAAAAATCATATTAAAATTTAATTTAAATTCCAAATCCCAACTCATAATTTCATACAGTTCAAGACTTAGTAAGACTAAACCGATTAACCCAACAACAATACCTTCAAGAATCCAAATAAATGCTTTAATTTAAATCTCATTTAATTGGTTGAAATATCTTATAAATCATAAATCGTAAATTCTTTTCAATAGAAAATAAAATTTAAATTCCCACAACAACTAACTAACAAATCTAAATCGATTAAAATTATTTATTAATTATGTTCTACATATATATAACCATCTATTGTCAAAACTAAAAACTTTATCAAAATTATAACCCTAAAATTTTCACTAATTAATACTATATTACTCTCATTAGAAAAATAAAAATACATAACATAACTTTCATGAAGAAAGTTTGTTGAAAAGAAATTAATTTAACTATCTAAACGATCTTATAAAATAAATAACTTACTTTAAAAATTCAATTAGGCTCTCTTTTCTTTTCTTTCTCTCCCTATCTCTTCGTTTCTCTCACAAAAGAGTTTGTAAAGATTAATTTTTTCTCTCTCTCTCTCTCTACTGCTGTCTCCTAATCTTTTTTTTTTTTTTTTGCTCAAAGTTGTCTCCTAATCTCACACTCACATACATACACTATTTCACACACACTCACCAAATACACATATATCTATATACAGGGGAGGGAGAGGCGCCTCCCCAAGCAATTTGCTTCCTCCCCAAGCTAGCAGCAGTTGCTGCCACCAATTTTTTTAAAATTATTATTATTATTATTGGGGATATTACACAATCGGAGAGTGACAAGAGTTGTTTGAGAATATCATAAGTAATCATGTAGCAAAATATTGTCTTCCCCTTCCAAGCAACACAATTTCAGCAATTATTCATGTATAGTTTCAGAGATTATGTTTGAATAACATTATATTGAAAAAAAAAAAAAAAAAAAAAAAAAAAAAAAAAAAAAAAAAAAAAAGTCCATCCATCTACAAATCATACACTGGGTAAAACGTCATCAAGCGAATGCCATGCAGTAAGTAACAGAGTCATGAACATGATGGGCTGTAGTTTTGAATTTTGCATCATGTTGGTTTACGTCATGAATTGATCACGTTGAGAAGCAGCTATCTATCTGATAAAGCAGGCAGGGAAGTAAAGAAATATGTCCTGAAGGAACATGAATACTTAAAAACTAAATGAACATAATGTGAAACGGCACTGTTGCATCTGCATCATTGTTTCTCCCCAGAGTTGAAGCAGCTAAAATGTTAATGAAAGTGTTTACAACAAGCAATCTGATCTAGCAGGCAACCTCCTAAAGAAGTTGAGGGAAACTGATGGAAGTTTATGACGGAACCGGGGATGCCTCAGCACATAGAAGCCCGTGAGAAGGCACACCACTTGGAAGGGAGTAACATAGAGAACTATAGCTGCAATGAAACAGAATGTCAAAAACAGAGCTGTGGCCCTTGGATCTCTCCAACTTAACAAATTCTGAAACCTCTCTCCTTGAGTGGCTAAGTCGCCCACCACGGTCTGAACCCTACCTGCTATGCTCCTCAAACGATCGTACCTCATCCTAACGATATCTGAAGGGCGAGAAGTTGGGAATGTATCAAACTCCTCATTCAGTTCATCAGGATAAGCAACATCGGCATGAGACAATCTGGTGTCCATGTGGGGAGGGTGCCTCGGCCTCCACCGGAAGTTCCAGATTCCAATCAAGAACAAGTACAAGAATATTGTGGGAAGTATTAGCTCTGGGTAGAGAACCAGGATTATGAAAAGGATATGAATCAGAACGGTTGTGATAGGGTTTCTCCAATTGCATATCTGATCAAACCACCTCCCAATGGCAATTAACCCACTTAGAACTTTCATGATTCTAAAGAAATTAGCTTTGCTTCTTCTCATGCTCCACATATGTGAATCTACATCTAACATGTATTCCACTACCTCTTTCCTTAGAGGTGGCTCAGCTCGGCTCAGCCTCATGGACACAATCTGCATGGCCTGATGCCTCAAATTGTCAAGCTGAATCACAGATAAAGGATGGATGTAGTGCATCTTGGGCAACAATGGTTGTGAATATTTATACAACATATTAAATAAAGATGAGCCTGTGAACCTCACAGCCAATTGCACTTCGCCCATTTTCTTCACACCTGAAGTATGCAGCACTAGAAGAGGGTATGAGTGTGTATAAACTCTATCTGATTCAAGAGTCGACAGGCGAATCCTCACCTTCCCTATCTTTAAATCCTTTGATCCTCCAGACTTGTCCCCTCCTTGTATGTGACAATTGTCAAAAACCCCAATTGTAATAACAGTGCATAGATCAAAAACTTCCCAGGTATACTGCTCATTCCACCTTGGAGCAAAGCTATCTACAATTGTCCTCGTACGGATCCATTTCTGCCCATATTTAGCTACACAATACGCATCTGTTGTTCCTCGACCATCTCTTGTCTTCATTGGTATCAGCCCTTGCGCGTTAATAACACCAACTTCCAAAATCCCAATGCTGGACTTCCAAAGCTGTTTTGCAGTTGGCCTAAGATCACTGCTGTAATGAGTCGATTCATCCAGCACATGATACCCACCATCCAAGCACACCCTCAAATGTACCCTACTTGCAAATTTGATCTCTTTCTTTTGTTCCCCTTCACCAACCACGTGCTTCTCAAGATTGAACCACCTAGTGTTCACGGGCTTATGGTCTAACCTCCTTTGCACAATCTGTAGAGGAATCACACACTTTCCCAAGATTTCATCTTTGTTTGATCCAACTCTGTCTTCCACAGTCAGCATCAAAGGTTCCTCAAATGGTTCAGCTGCAACAAACATCAAGTCCTCATTCCACATAGGATTTATAGTCTTACTCTGAGATATTCTAGTTCTCAGAAGCTGGTTTCCAAGGTTCACCTTCACAAACACTTCAGGATACCGGCTTTTATCATTTGGTACCAAGTCTTGAGCTTCAATAACATTGACCCTCACATACCAAAGCTTGGGAGAAAGATAAACCTTGGATCTTATGTTTACAACTGCTTCAGGACCAACTGATGCTGCATCAGAGTGCCAAGAATCAGGAAATGCCTCATCTGCTTGTGTTCCCATCCATACAGCCAGCATTATCTCTCCCTTAGCCTTAACACCCTTCCGGTCTTCGAGCCTATACCATTGTGGAGCCAATGGACTGTCAGGGGGAACACGCTTTGGGATCTCGTTCAAGTCAAACAAGACCCTCCCTACAAAGTCATCCACAACAACATCCTTATCCTTCACAACCACTTCCAAAACTGAAGCTTGAATTCGATCTTGTGAGAAGGCGAAAACCTGGTGCCACTCAGGATTTGACTTCTTCTCAAAATGCTTGGTAAGGCCCTTGTAGTTCCCAAGTTTCACTTCCACATAGGGGTCCAAGCTACCAGTGACATCCTTCCCAGGTAAATCCTTGGCTTTCACCACACGAACATACAGATGCAACATTTGTTCCACAAGGTCATAGGTGCATGACAGCTTGTCCCCTGTGAAGGACCCTGCCCCAATTTTGGGGGAGGTCTCTTTCAGGGTAAAGTCTTGAGGCTGTGATGACTTCTGCATCTTTTCTAGAGTACACTATAATAACCAAGCCTGCAAATATGACATGCCATGTATTAAGAAACAATAGATACTCTTTCAATTTCACCATTTCAAAGGATCTCGGCGTAAGTATATAAAGGAAATGAAGTACTCACGGAATATAATCCGAAGCAATGTTGAGGAAGTGAACAAGCAACCAAGAAGAAACGATAATAAACCGAACTCGCCACTTGCCAGTGGTCTTAGACCCCAATACTGATTGCCTCCGCCAAATCCTTGAAGGAAAAGCAAAATTGATCTTTGTTGAGGAAATATCAGAACCCGTATAGGGAAAAGAAAAATATTTCATCCAAATGAATAAATGGTGGAAGGAAGAACAAAAACTTGCATATTATTTGCCAACCGGTAATAAAAAATGGAAGCAAACGAGATAGTAGAAAGTGGGGAAAACAGCTTTCGTGTAAACATAGAACAGGTTTTATTTTATACACGGCTGTTTCTTCTGGGCCACCAAACAGGGACAAAGACGAAGAAGACAGAAAGGTAGCCTCAACACAAAATGCATTTACTGAAGTGTAGTGTAGAACAAAATTAGACAAGCTTGTACTCGACGATTATAAATCAAAAGGCATTGGGAAGAAAAGGGTCCCGTCAAATCAAAAACCATGACAAGAAGTAAACCAATTTCATCAACTTCAACCACCAATCACGACTCACCAGAGGGATGAGGCAAAGTTTTCAACCTCCAGCAACTACTCACACCAAATTAAAGAATTAATGTAAGAGATATGAATAAAAAAGTGGAGAAATGCAGCGAACACGAAACAGAGATGTAGCACTAACCTCAGAAGATGTAGTCCAGGGTGTGTTTCTTCTCGAAGGCTCACGCTCCGAGCTACTGGCCCAAACCCGATCACCTAGTAGGAAGAAGGAGTGAGCTTGTAAACATGGCAAAGATCAGAAGAGTGAGTGTGTGTGAGAGTGTGATGGGAGTAGAGATGTGAGCAAAATCGACATTATAAGGCGCTTGCACAATTTTCAAAGACATAAACGCCAGACAGACGGGGCCAGCATACTGGTCGGTTGTGACTGTGTGACAACGTTTGGACAATTTATTTATGCATGCACATCGAAGTTGAACATGAAAGAGTTGTTTAATATTTGCTCGTTTATTTTTGAGGAAAAGATGGAGACGACAGGCGAGGTAGTCATCAGTGTAATAAAACTAAAACCTCGTGCGGGTGGGCATGGTTCTGTCACTCTGTAATGTCCAGCTGGACCGCAATCCTTGTCTCTAACTAGGACAAAGAAATAGCACAGACCACGAGAGCAAAATGAGGGCAAAACCGTAAGAAACAAATGAACCGACTGCCTCATTCTTGAACATGAGATAAAGTTGTTGTTGTTTTTTTTTTATATATGTATTAGAAAAAATAATTAAAATATTTATATTTGTTATTTTTTCTTTAAACTATTTTGTTTAACTTATAAAATGATATCTAATCTAAAGAAACATAATATATGATATGACTAAGTACTCCTTCTTGTTCTTATTATAAGACAACAACTAACAATTTTCACAAATCAATAAAAACAATTAAAGTCATTGAATTTGTCTTAAAATTTAAGTAATTTTCAATATTACATGTACTAATTGTACTAAACTCTAATATCATATTAATTATTACTCTCTCTCACTACCCTTATTAATTATAGGCATATAAAAAAATCATTTAATACTCCTTGAAAACAATCAAGTTCTTTATAAAAAGGATCAAATATACTTGTTAGTTAGTATTTTATAATAAGCACAAGAGGGTGTAGCTTATTTTGTTTCATTTATATCTAAAAAAATTAACTATATTTTATATTTAAAACCACGAGTATATTTAAAATACCCGAAACGTAGAGAATGTATCAAAAAAAGAGTTGGATGACCCTAGGAATGCAGTCTTGACCTATGAGATAGAAATAAAGGAAATAAAATTAAGATACTGCTGCTTTCAATTCTAAATATAAGATAAAGTTGGTTTTTTTAGAGGTTAAATAAGTTAATTTATTAATATCTTATCTATCATTAAATTATATATCAATTTATATGTTAGGTAAACAAGTTTGAAAAAAATATAAATATTTTAAAATGGAATCGTATTCTCTTGCGGAAATTTCTCTCAGCATCCTTAAAATTAAATCCCGACCGTCCGTTTTTGTTATAATCATATCCGTCCATTGAATACCCACATGTGTCAAAAAAAAAAAATTGACAGATACAAGCAAGCTAGAGCTTGAAGGTAAGGATGGGCTAGAACATGAAGATCAAGCCCAAAACATACATCAAACTAGAGAGAAGAAGACTGACGACGGGTGGCTAGTTGATCCCGCAAAATCATATCCAAACATGTCGATGGAATTTCTTGGACCAGCGTGACATCCTCATCAGCAGGAGCATCGTGGCCTAGTTTGGCCATACAGTCAGCACATGTAATGTTGTCTCGCGGGGTATAATGGAGTTCCACGTTCCAGTCCCTGAGAAGCATATCTCTAGTTGCCCCAATAATGTCCCTAAGTGGATGATCAGCACTTGAGTCCCTCATAAGGATGTTGACCGCGTCGAGAGAGTCGGAATAGAGCACAATTCGCTGGAGGCCCATTTGGAGACCGACTTTCAGACTAAACATGATAGCATATATCTCGGCTTCGATGACAGAGTGCAGACCAAGGGATTTATGGAATCCCATCAACCATTGCCCCTGAGAGTTCCGTATCACTCCTCCGCAAGCCGCTTGGTGGTGTTGGCGTACTGACCCATCAACATCAATGCGGACAACGTTTGCAGGAGGTGGTGTCCAAGCCCTTTCCTCGTCCCTGTGAAGTTGGAAGATTTGATGTGTTAAAGTTTGATTAACAGAACTTTCCATAAGAAGATAGTTCAGAGTATGGAGCAACTCCCTGGTATCCGTGGTCTCTCCTCGGAACAAGAGTTTGCGTCTGGATGTCCAAAGGATCCAACACCCTAAGCTGAAGACTCTCGTCCAAGTACAGTTTCGAAATCGCCCTTTTCCAGGATTATGGTTGGTGTTCCAGCTGAGCCAAGCCTGTAAACTACCTGCAAAAAATTGGGAAAAATAGTTAGGTTTTAAAATTTGTTTCCATAAGTTTTTTGCTCTCTCACAATTCCTAATAATATGGGTGACATTTTCCTCATTGTTACAAAAGGGACATTGGTCATGGTTCGTAAGCCCTCTTTTGGCTCTGAGAGAATTTGTCATAAGCCTTTCATGACCAACTTGCCACATGAAGAATTTAACTTTTTCTGGGATCTGCCATTTCCACATAAGGGCCCAGAAGTTGTTAGTACGAGCAAAGACACCACAGTCGGTCAAATAGCGGTAGTCTGATTTAATCGAAAAGGATCCGTCATTCGCAGCTCTCCATGTGAAGCAATCAAGTAGGCCATTAGAAGGAGGGAGCATTCTAGAGATATAGCGAATGATTGCGCAGGGAAGAATGCCCTCCTAACTATTAGAATTCCATCTGCCATTCATCATGATTTAGTCTTTAACAGTATCTTCCTCATTAATAGCGGAAGGGTTTTGGACATAGTAAATGAGGGGCCGGTCAAGGGGAAGCCAAAGATAATGCCAGAACTTAGTTCCAGACCCATTATTCACCTTTTTCCCCACCCCGGCAAGAAACTTGTCCCAAACTTCGACAATCGCTTTCCAGACAGAGGAGGAGTTCCTCTTTCTTGAGATAATAGGAACGGGGGATTTGCTACAATTGTACTTAGACCAAAGGCATTTGGCCCACAAAGTTTGTTGCTTCGTTAAGAGACCCCAACAAATCTTCATGATAAAGGCTTTATTTTGGCGTCTAAGATTTTTAAATCCCAGCCCCCCTTGCTTCTTAGCTATAGTGACTTTTTCCCAGGCAACGAGGTGCATTTTCTTCAAGCTGTCGTCTTGGGACCAAAGAAGCTTCCTTGAAATTTTATCTAATTCATTGATAGTGCAAATAGGAAGGAGACTCGATTGCATACTATAGGCGGGAAGAGAAGACAAAACGGATTTAATCAGAACAGAGCGACCAGCTATAGTAAGAAATTTACTTTTCCACAGGGATAGCTTTTTCCTAGCCTTTTGCACAATAGGGTGGTACATGGCCTTTGTAAATCTAGTGTGGATAATCGGAACCCCCAAATATTTCCCAAGATCCGGGGTGATGCCAATGCCAAGCAGCTGACTTAACTCAAGAGCTCTGTTGAAGTTGACATTGCTAGAACAGAACATACGAGATTTAGCTAAATTAATTCTGTGCCCCGAGACCTCACAGAAGCTTTGCATCACGCGACGGACCTCAGCCATTTGGCAGGGAGAAGCTTCAGTGAAAAGAATGAGGTCATCTGCAAAGAACATGTGAGAAATACTAGGGCTCCCTCTTTTGAAAGAGAACGGCTTCCAGCGCCGGGCATTACACTCAGCTTTTATGAGATGGCCCAGACATTCCATACAAAGCACGAAAATATATGGACTTAGGGGATCTCCTTGTCTAATGCCCCTGGATGGGGAGAAGCACGGACTTTCATCCCTATTCCAGAGAATAGACATAGAAGAAGTGGATAAACAGGCCATAATTAGATCAATGAGATTTCCATCAAGCCTCAAATGAGCAAGAGTGTTTCTTATAAATCCCCAGTCGAGTCTGTCGAACGCTTTTTCCATATCAATTTTAATGGCGACAAAGCCTTTCTTCTTGCCCTTCATTCTCATTGATTTCTTGAGCAATGATAATGTTATCACAACTTGATCTTCCCATAATAAAGCTGCATTGCTCAGGGCCTATAAGATGTGGCATGACGCTTCTGAATCTATTCGCCAAGACCTTTGTAATAATTTTGAAGCTAACGTTACACAAAGATATCGATCGGAAGTCCTTAAGGGTGGTAGGATTGTCGACCTTAGGGATAAGAATCACCTTGGAATTGTTAATGGTGGCCATAGATGATGGATTATTGAAGCACCCCTCAATAAAATCACACAGTTTGTCGCCGACAACATTCCATTGCGTTTGGAAGAAGTGGGCTTGGAGACCGTCAGTCAGTAATACCCTAAAATTCATATTCATTATAAACATTATATTTTGGTAAATCATACCTATTGAACATGGGTGAATATGTGGTCTCAAACCTTGAAAGCTTACTAATTATTATTTTAAGAAAATTTCCCTTGAAATTAAATAAGCCAAGGGTTAAATCTTCTAATGTGATACCCAAAATTTGTAATACCTATTTAAAATAGGAAAGTGTGTTGTCTCTAATTTTAGTAATTTATTTCATTATTTTCCTTGGAAATTAAAGGGGCAAAAATTCAATATTATATTAGGGACCCTAAGTTACCCTATGATTATTAAATTAATGCATGATGCATAAATGACCAAAGTAAACCCAAAAGTTATGAGGAAATAATTAATCCAAATAAAGAAAATTGCCAACAATTAGTAGATAATTAAATCTATATTAATTAGATTAATTTCATAAACTTTCATAATTAATTTAACAACATGTTTTAAAATTGGGATGTGTGACCCTAATTAAAAACCAATGGCTAATGAAGGGCCAAGATTAAGAAAGATGATTACTAATGAACATGATTAATATAGTAGCCAATCAAATAAATTCAATAACACCTAAAACACTATTTTGGGATTAATGACCCAAAATTAAAGACTAAACCCAAGTGAAAATTCAAGAGGCAATCAAGGCTTGTGTGGGGATGATTTTGGACCATGAAAATAAAGTTGTGAGTGATGTGTGTCTAGTGGAGGAGTGATGAATTTATTTAAATGCAATAATTGTAAAGTTAACCAATGAAGTAATTAAATCCAAATGGCCTTGTTGGCACAATGAGGATCAAGGGTTGGAGTGATTAGAGTTAATTGGCCTTGTGGGCACATTGTGGATCAAGGGTTCCATAGGTAATATTTTCCTAATTAAACACTAATTCTCATCATAAATTCATAAATCAATTGAACCAATCAATTATTATCAAAAAGACGATTAAGGGATTTTAATCCTAGATTAAGTACAAGTATTAATCCAAGACAAGAACACAGGATGAATTATCATCTTAATTGCTACCTAACAAATACAATAAATTCTAAAATGATAAAGGGGTAATTAAATGCTTCTAATTAAGCCATAATATTCAAGAATCATAAGACTAATGAGGGAATTTGATTAAACTACAAACTAAATCCTAAGAGCATTTTTGCTTAATTGCTAACCAACCATCAAAGTCATCTAGTTACAACTATACTTAGAGTAACTAGGAAATTAAAGCACCAAGTTGGGAAATGTATGAAGGTGGAGAGGCTACCAATGCATGCTTGAAGAATGCTTGATGGTGGAAAGGCCACCAATGCACTCTTGAAGCCAAGAGCTTTTCACACATGGAGCCAATTGAGACACCAAGGCTTGTTTGAGAATGCATGAAGTGGGAGAAGCCACCAATGCACTCTTGGAGCCAAGAATGCCATGACCTTTTAGTATAAATAGGAGGGCTTAGGCTTCATTATTCCTCACACCTTCACAAGCAAGAGCAAGCATAGCATCTGAATATAGAGAGAAAAGAGGGAGAGTGAGGAGCTTCTTGAAGGAGTCTAGCATTTGCAAGTAAGTTCTTTAAGTTGTAGTTCTTAATTTCTTAGATAGAAGTAGCTTTGATCTTAGATATGTTAGAATAATGTTGGTATCATGTTTTTATAGTTAGAAATGTTAATATTTCAAAAATTAGATGAGCCATGAGGTATAGCAAAATTTCTGGAAAATTATTATCGAAGTAGCGAAGCTCTGGCGAAAATTCATCGGGTAGAAATTTCTGAAGTCAGTAATAAAAATGCCAATACTTTATATTGATAATGAAGTAAAAAAATTATGGAAAAATTCATGGTTAAAGTAGACATATAGGGATTTTCAAATATACCAAGAACATGTTAAAATGAGCTCTGTACAGTGAGATAAAAATTCCCAAAGTTAGGCTACGTTTTTCTGGAAAATTCTGGGCAGAGGTTAAAGAATATTAAACTGGGAATGATTCACTAATTCTGGGTGAATTTAAGTATTTTTAATTGAAAATAGACATGTTAAGGATTCCAAATAATTTTACAGATCCTCGTTTCGATTTTTGTAGAATTAACTATGAATTTTTGAAGTTATCATAAAATCTGGCCAGAAATGATGAATCAGCGTTTTTTAGAAAATAAGGGATATAATTGGAATTATAAATTCACCAGGGGTAAAAAGGTAAATAGTGGCTAAAATATCTCTTAAGATATTATTTACGAGGTAATAATGTGAAAAGACCGTTATAGGATATCCGAGAAAGTCAGGGGACATACCAGGCAAACAGACGTACCAACATCCAAACGGACTAAGGTACGGACGCGTACTGTAACACTAACTCTGATGCTCATTGTATACTTATATGTGATAGATACTTTCATAAAGACATGGACGGGACACTGTCTCGGGTCATGCACCGTGACTAAGTTTATGGGGCTTAGATCACTACTTATACATTTAGCTTTATATACGGGTTATAGTCTTGATAATGCCGTAAGATTGTTTTCCTAGCGCTGAGGACACGATGGGCCGTCGTGGCACTGGTTAGTGCAAACGTGGGTAACTTTACATGTGCTATATGTTGTTGATATGTTAATCTTGCATCTGCTGTGTGCTTATGTATTGATTACTGTTGTAATGTCATGAATATCTGTCATCTATATACTGTATTACTTGAGCATGAGGTTAATCGTTACCTGAGGTCCAATGGGCATTGGACCTTAGCTCTTACCATAGCTTCAGGGTCCGGGGAACCAAGGATTGAAGACAGGGTAAGCAGAGTAAACAGCACTCGTAAAGACTCGACTGAAGATTCTATTTTTAGACTTGTATCGTTACAACAATACTCAGATAAATGTACTGTACATTATGAACAGACGGATACGCCACAGTTAATGATATATCAGTTACTCACTCTTTTACTTGCTCCGATGCTCTACTCTGATGAAAAAAAAATTATTCCACTTTTGAAAATTGGGGTGTTACACAGGCCCTGGGGCTTTGAAAGCACCCATAGCAAAAGCTGCATTTTTTATCTCCACTCTGGTGACTTTACTCGAGAGCATAAGCAAATCATGAGTGTCAATGTTTGGAAAGTTTGAGCACCACTCGTCAAGGTCTTTAACAGATGGATCATACGTGTAGAGGTTCAAGAAGAAGTCGTGAGCCATATTTTTTGCAATGTCATGCTCCTCGATCCACTCCCCCGCATCATTCTGAATAGCTCCAATGCGCTGCTTTTTCCTTTTAATCATAGTGGATGCATGAAAGAACCTTGTATTTATGTCTCCCTCCTGAAGCCATTTGCTTCTCGATTTTTGAAACCATGAAATTTCTTCTTGGGTGGCCACTTTATAATATTCATGCCAGAGCTTTTTTTCCAATTTGAACAGGCCAGTTTGCAGGTTCATCCTTCTGATCCTATCAATACCTTCCAGACGACGAACCAGCTCTCTTTTCCTTTTACTGAAGTTGCC
Source organism: Acacia acuminata (assembly GCA_019022655.1). NCBI lineage: Eukaryota > Viridiplantae > Streptophyta > Magnoliopsida > Fabales > Fabaceae > Acacia > Acacia acuminata. The sequence continues at coordinate 763,788 of JAFJYI010000285.1, read as the reverse complement.
AATCCGGTTGTCGTTCCATTGCATAGTAGAATTTTGAAACCTTTGCAGACCCTGGAGCCAGTCCTTATTATGCCAGGCCTCCATGGCAATGTCCTTGAAGTCATTCTCTAAAGTCCAGGCAACCTGATAAGAGAAGGATTTCTGAATACGAGGGATCTGGGATGAAGGAGCGGAATTCACAAGGACAATTCTGTGATCAGATTTAAACTTTAACTCATGTCTGACGGTGAAGTTGGGGAAAAGGTTAATCCAATTGAAGTTCGTGAAAACCCAATCCAGTCTCTCTTTCAAGCCCCGTCTTTCCCAAGTGAATTTTTCGCCCAGAACCTTCGCTTCAATGAGGTTAGTGTCGTCAATGCAGTCTCTAAAGTGATGCATGGAGGTCCAGGGGGGTCGACTCCACCTAACTTGTCATCAGGAGATAAATATATATTGAAGTCTCCCAGGACTAACCAAGGCAAGTTGGAGTTAGCAGCAAGACATCGAAGAGAGTTCCACAAAACGGTTCTGCCAACAGTATGAGTTTCACCATAAACAACAGTAAGAATGCTAGTAGTATTATTAATTTTGTCTTTAACATGGCAATGGAGCAGCTGGGTGGTGGAGGTAAGGTCGGAAACATCGAAAGTATCGTTATTCCACAACAGCCAAATGCCCCCGAAAAATCCCGTAGCTTCCATCCGGGTCCAATGAGTAAAGCCCAACTTACGACAAACTTTATCAGCTCTAGTACCACTAATACGAGGTCAATAAGACAAAGAATGTTAATGCAATATTTATTGACAATATCTTTGACAGTTAAATGGAAAGATCGGCTACCGGCTCCCCTACAATTCCAAGATGCAATAATCATTAAATCAAAAATAAATAATTCAAAAAGGGTAAGGGATACTTACCTGGGGGCCCTCGCCTTCATTATGTTTTCCAAGTTGAGTTTCACCACATAAATTTCATTGGCTTCCAAAAAGTCTGGAGCGATATCATCATTAAGGTCCCACTGTGCGGGAGGTTGTTGACAATTTATTTGTGGAGAAGTCTGAGACATTGTCCCGTGAAAACCGCTAGCTTGATAATCTTTTCTTGATGTGGCGGCATTTGAAATTGCAGCATCAGCACCCTGATTAGCCTTAGTGTGGATGTCACCATGAATTACATTATGTGTCCGAGGCCCCTTACTCAACTTTCCAGCATGCTTGTTGTGGCCCAAGTGCAAAACCGTGTCATTGTTAGTGGGAGGGTTATTTTCATTAATGTTTAAAGGGTATGGTCCTTGTGAGTCCAGCTGTCTATCTGATCCACCTTGGCCCAAATCAATATTTGAGAAATTTCCATTATCCACATCGGTCTGCTAAATCTCCAGCCCATTAGCCTTGATTGGTGAATTCCTATTTAAGCCATCGTGGCCCACAACGTCATTTGAATTTTTCCCATTAATCTCAACGCTTTGTTGAATATTCAACCCGTCCGCAAGAATTGGCAAGTTCGGCCCAGTGGGGTCCAACGCTAGCTTAACTTCTTTGGCTTTGTAGATAGTTTTTTGTTTTTTGCCTGATTCCTCTCTGACCATTCAACCTTCCAATTGTCTCTTTCTTCCTTAAATGCGCCGATTTGACTGTGGGGGTTCTGTCTTTTCCCATTGAAATTTGGCTGGCAAAGTGGGTATCGGGGAAATATCCGATCGGCCTTGAGCTCTCGAACCGGCATAGAACCATCCCCTATCGATGCGCCTCCCCCTCAAGATCTTCTATTGCCGTGAATCTGGAACCCTAACCCAAGGAGTACGGCTTCATCATCTTGCTTCCAGTATCCGAGGCTTGGCGTGAATCCCTGAGATCAGTCCGTTGGGGAATACGTTTTCGTCGGCCAGCCAGCATCCAAGGCCCAAATGAGTCCTCCACCGTGAGAGCCGCCGGATTATTCACCATTACGCAATTTATAGGCTGTTGTGAAGATTTATCCAACGAGTTCGCTAGCTCATGAGGCTCAAATGTGGAGCACTTGTGAGGACAACTCTCCCGTCGATGCCCAAATCTCCCGCAAGAAAAACAAATTAAGGTGAGGCCTTCATATTCGACATTAAATATCGACCCAGCTGCAATCACTTTGGGGACAAGTTTTTTCTGTAGATTTAATTCCACACAGATCCTAACGAACTTCCCCCTTTGAATTTTCGATGATGATCTCTGAAAGTCCTGAAGCGTATTTAAATCAACCTTGAGCATGCGTCTAATCCTATCTCCAAGACGCGAGATACAGTGTTTATTATAAAGATGCAGGGGAATATCGGGAATGCGGACCCATGTAACCACCCGTCCAAGAGGATTATGGTAAGGGTTGAAATAGGGTGTCCACCACTGAATCAGTACGCAATGTCCCCTTATAACCCATGGACCATCATATAGGACCTTTTTGTATTGAGATCTCCATAGCTCTGGGTCCTGAAATCTGATAACAAAGTAGTTGTTTGGTATGTCAATGATTTCAAAATTTGAGAACCCCCACAGTTTAATCAAGAAATCTTTTAGGACATAAAGATTGAATCTTTTGCCGAGCACGGTGAGGATGAGAGCATAGTTCTAAGGCTCACACCATTCATTATATTCCTCTTCGGTGCACGGTGCTACTAGATATAATTCCATCAGCTTCTCCATGTCTTCTGATTCTTTAGGTACCTTCCAGCATATTTCCTTTGTTGGAAATTATGCCCTAGGGGCAATTCATTGTACTTTGGATATTTAAGTTATTTAAAGTATTCTCTTTAGTTATCATTTTCGTTTGCATGTTCGTATTGATAACTGAATCCCTGGATACATCTTATAGATTATCCTAAATGTCCCTGGTCGGTCATCTACGCGGGAGCGAAGATGAGTTAAGACCAGTATGACTTTGATGAGGTATGGAGATACGAATCAAAGTCATGGGCACTTGTAAGAGTACAAGGTCTTTGGACCGACCCACTATGAGAAAACCGCATGGATCTAGTCATAAGCTTATCTCATGTATAACCGCGTCACGACGCCCTATGACTTGAGATCATCATGGATTCCTACATGATGAATCATTGGTCTTTGACCTAGTCAAAAGTCACCTTTGACCTAGTGATGATAAAGGCTGGGATCGGGATCGAGTGGTTTTCATGCGGAGGGACGTGAATGGTCAAGATAGAATTTGTCCCTCACATTTGTAGAGATAATCTTTGGGCCCCTCGATGAGTGAGTCTAAGAAATGTATGGCCATACCGTGATGGAAAGGAGTTTCCATTTCACTTATTAGACTACTCGAGAATCGAGAAAGTAATGGTCAAGAAAAGGAAGTTGACATTATCTATGCCTCATCATTGACCAAATTATCGCGTGACAAAAGGGACGTGACATGGTTGTACGATAGGTGTATCGTGTCATCGATCCCCATGTGAATTGGGTAGTCGCAATGTCTTGCTAGAGGCCGCTTGCGATTTGTGGGTGACACGGTGTTGGCCCACCGCCAATCTCACATGGGCTGCAGGTCGCACACAAGAATAATCCAACACGGGTAAAAGTGTCCGGGTTCATTGAATCTCGATTAATCGAGATTAATGAATGCTTGAATTTAATTTGGGGTATATATATATATATATATATATATTTAAATTCGAAAATAATATAATGATATTATTTAATTGAGGTTAAAATATTATTATTATATTATTTGTTTTATGTTTAATTTATTTGATAAATTAAATATCTAAAACAAACAGAGATATTGTATCTCATTTAATTTTTGAATAAAGATATTATTGTCTATTTAATTTAAATTGAGATATTAGTATCTCGATTTAAATAAATAGATAGATGTCATTTCTCGCATTTAATTTATTGAGATAAATTAAATCGAAGGCTTTAAATTTGGATTAAATAAATAGGTTGGATTAAATCTATCGATAGATTTAATTAATTATTTTTTTAATCTAGATTCGAATTTGAAATTTCAGATCTGGCTTTTAATTCGATTAAATAAATATTATTATATTAGATCTATCGGATAGATTTAATTAATATATATTTAATCCAGATCTAAAGTTTGAATTCAAAAATTAATACGATTAATTTTGCATTAAATACGAACAGTTTTAGAAAACCTACGGACTTTCGATCGAGCGTATTCTGAAAAGCCGCGAGAAACCCTAGAGTGAAAAATAGAGAGACGCAAAAGAGGCGCTAGCACGCTGCCGTAGCCGTGTTCGGGAATTGTTCGTGTGGATACCGGTGGAGGAAGCCGATTCTACGAGTCGTCTTCTGCTAATCGAGGAGGTAGCCCACCTGTTCAACGAAGTAGAAACCGCGAACGAGTTTTTAAAAGGTAATATCCGGATTCCTTAGCCTTGGTTTAAACGCACCTGAGTGATCCTCAGGACGGGATTCGTAGAAATTTTAATCTGCTGCGTTGTACAGATCCCAACATCCTTATCGTTGGTAAACAAATCATCTTCCTCTAATATGCTATTCTTTGTGAGCTACTCCGTTGAATCCCATAAAGGAGGCTCTGTATGAGGAGAATTTTGGAGCACTACTGACTTCCTTCTCTTTGCTATCCTTACTGACAAAGATGTTGGTTTTCTCTATAGCTTGCTCTGTTTCCTTATCTGTGTCAGCATTTTGGTCTGGTTCCTTTTCTGTCATACGATCATCTATTATATCTTGAGGGGTTTCAACCCATTTCGTCTTCTTCTTTCTGTCTTCTTGCCCCTCACGGGCCCGGTCCAAAGGGAGTTTCCTCTGGCCGGCGTCAGTCAATAAGGGGACTCTGGGTGAGTCCGACGAGTTCATTGAGAGAAAATCACCAATCTTTCTTGCAGATTTACATGTGTCAAATTTCTAGTGATCAGGAGACCTTAGTTTACTTCTCTTCCATCCCGTTCAACAACGGGATTGCAGAGCACCCATCGTCCCCCGTCGAACACTGCCGTAGAGGGAGAGAATCACCATGACTTTGCCAGGAACAACTTTATCGTTCAGGTGCTTATATTGAGGAATGCACTGTTCTTTTATTTTAAGTCATCATGTACTCGGTTCCTGGAGCAAATTAAATGATCAATTGCAGAATTTTGATAACCATTTGTGATTCAAAGCCGGTCATTGTCGAAGCTGGGTGTTGGTTTTACGGTTTGACTGTCTATTTGATATAGATATTAAATTTAAGAGTGTATCCTCAAATTTAAATTTCTTTTCAGTCCTTTCCTCGTCTAGCATTCTCAGGGACAGATTTTTCATTTTTCCGGTGGAGTTTCAATTTGATAACTATGCAGCAAAACCACATTATTATGGTTATATCTGACTCGTTTGATATTCAGAGTAGATGGAGAAGTAGTGGGCTATAGATAATTTTGAGATTAAAAAATTACACGCACCTTTAGGAACAAAACAAACTTTAACGAAGCATCAAAGGAGATCTTTAGAGCCTTGGAGCTTCGCGCCAAAACAAATTTAAGAAATTTGACAAAGTTTGAGAAGAAGCCAACTGTCAAGGGATGACAAAATTGAAACGCTAAGGCAAAGGTTGGAGCCTCTTGCTCCCGCTTCTTCAAATCTTTCTCACTAAGAGTTGCAGAAGCTCATCGTCGTCAATATGTTGGCATTTGAGACGTTCAGATGCGTTCAAGAGACTGATGACGTGTCCCACTATTACCCATTCGATGAACTTGACGGACACGATTTTAAGCTTCTGAGAGACGCTAAGGAAATGTGCCGCTGAGAGTATCTGCTCCCATAGTTGTATTGTGCAAAGTGCAAACGCCAGTCCATGAACGTTGTATTGTGCAAAGTTTTTGCCTTAAATTTATACCGCATGCGGTAAATTATTAAAAAAATGTGGACCGTCCGAGATCTTCATCCGACAGCCCGGAAAGGAAGAGGATGGAAAAGCAAAGGATGGGAGCCGGATCCGTCCATGAAAACACTGGATAATGGTTGCCACATTGATCGTCGCCAATCAATCGTGTTTACCCGCAGTCACTATTATGCCACGTGATGTTTGTTTATATTTTTCATCTTCTAATCTATACAATTTTAAATATAAGACAAAATTTATAGTATAAATTGTATTATCGATTTTATCTTATATTTAAGAGTGAAAGTATATGAAGATTTTGATACCATTTATGTTCTTTCGTGACTTTATAAAATAAAAGGTTAAGTAGTAATTTTTCCCCTAAGTACACCCTAGGAACAATTTCGCCCTGGAAATTTTTTTGAATTCAATTTTATCCCGAAAGTATCAAAAGGTAGCAATTTTGTCATTCCTTAAAAGAAATGCCTAATAGGGTTAGCACACACTTAAGTGTGACCCCTCACACTCGAGTGTGTACGGACTTTTTTTTTTTTTTTTGCACACTCGAGTGTGCGCGGAAAAAAAAATCCATACACACTTGAGTGTGAAGCCTCACACTTAAGTGTGCGCTAACGTCGTCAGTGTCTACCGTTAGTGGAAGACAAAATTGCTACGTTTTCAGACTTCTGGGGAAAAATTGAACCCAAAAAAATTTTAAAGACAAAATTGCTTCTAGAATAAACTTCCTAGACAAAATTACTCTTTAATCCTAAAATAAATGGTGTTACCTTTCCAGAAAGTCAAGTAACCAAATATCCAATTTTTCACCTAAAACCAGATGTCCATTTTGATGTCAGGTAGAAGTGAGTGGAAAGACTGTGTGTAAAACAAATAGATACATTCTCCATGATCTTATACTCTATCCGGTTCTAATTATAAAATATATTTAATAGATTTTGAAGAAATTAAATATAAATTAGTTAATTTTATTTTTTTCTAAAATACGTGTTAAATTTAATGACATAAGAAAAATAAATCACACACACATATCTCTAGACCTAACATTTTCTTTTCCACACACTTTTTAATTAAAATAATTATTATTATATATACATACATGAGTCCACATTATAAATGCACATATCTTACATGAGTCCACATTATATGCACATATCTTATGTGCTTTATATGCCTCTATTACCTCTATTAGAGGTATGAGCATTTTTATTTTTATTTTTATTTATTATTTATTTTATTTATTTATATTTAAATTATATGTTTCTTTCTAACATCTTTTTTGCACTCGCATCTCAAATTAACTAATTTCCACTTCTACATTTAGAAATATTTGTTTGTAACACCAGTATCATAGAAACTAAATTAATTTGAAATACTAGGGACAAAAAATATGTCAGAAAACAACATATAATTTAAATTCAAATAAATATTTTATTTATATATATATATATATATATACACCTCTAGTAGAGGTATGAGCACATAAGGTATGTGTAGATAATGTGGACTCCAAATATACATATATGTATACACACACATCCACAGATATTAATATATGTATACATACACACACTTGTGTGTATATGTCTATATATATTTGTGTGTAGACACACGCACATATACATACATTCATATATGTACACACACACACACGCGCGCGTGTGTGTGTGTGTGTGTCTACACACACCCCCACGCATAGATATGTGTGTGTGTCTATGTATATATATAGGGCTTATGATATATCTAGCCACTGGATATAAGGTATATTTTAGTCAACAACATACTACATCGTTTGGTCTAGTGAACAATACACACACACACAAAATCCAATGAGCAAACAGGCAGAGTTGAGCGAATCAAAAGGAATCGCCAATTTATCTTTATCTAAAGAGAATCACATACAATTGAGCGATTGAAATAAAACCTAATTCCTAAATTTAGAAATCAAATCGCTAATGGAAGATAAAAATCAGAATCAGTAATGAGTGATTGAAATCAAATCACAAATAGTTGAGGCTTCTGCAAGTAGCTTCTTGTAGGCTGAGGGTGAGTTCGCGTTGAGATTTTCCTTACCTTTTGCCCCTTCAGTAAGCATGTAGTGTGTGAAATCGAAGTCCAGGGCTGAACGATTTGGTACAAATCCATGCAACTGGTGATATTTACATTGACAAGAAAAAAAAATAAAAGCCATTAGAGACTAGACTTGCCCCAATTTCTTCAAAATCAAACCCTTGATTTTTTTTTATGGAAAGAAACGCCAAATTAATTTATTGATATTTGGAATCATAGAAAACGCAAATGATATACGAAAATCACAAAAGATGGAGATGGAGACGCCACAAAAGGAGAAAGAGAGAGTGGCTGATCACGAACACATAGGCGATGAAGAAAGAGTGAGTGAGTGAGTGTCGCACGCTATCAAGTGGACCAAACGGTGTAGTATATTGTTAACTGGACAAAACCTTATATCCAATGACTAGATATATCATAAGCCCATATATATGTGTCTATATATATATAGACATAAGGTACAATATGTCATCATGGCCTTGTCATGATGACAGGACACGTGTCATGATCTTGTGGTGTTGACTCAAAAACTATGTCATAATGAGGGGATATGTGTCACATTTCCATTTGACCAACAAAAGTAGCTTTTTTACTTGTCATGATGGTGGACACGTGTCATGTTTCTATTGGACCAACATAAAAGCGTGTCATAATGAGATGACATGTGCTATGTTTCTATTGCGCCACGCAAAAAGTAGTTTTTTCACTTGTCATGATGAGTTAACACGTGTCACGTTTTCATTGCACCAACACAAAAGTAGCTTTTCCTTTTGTAATCATGATAGGACACGTGTCATCATTTCACCGGGCCAACATAAAAGTAATCATGTACCTTGTCATGATGACGGGACATGTGTCTTGCTCTTATTAGACCAACACAAAAGCAACTTTATACTTTGTCATGATGAGAGACACGTGTCATGATCTTATGGTGGCCACTCAAAAGATATGTCATCATTAGTCATCATGACCTACTTTATTAAAGTCACTTTATCAACGCCTACTCAGGACCGTGACACGTATACCGACATCGGCCAACTGACACCAGGTTAGACCCTGTATGTGTAGGCCTCCACATGGCACCACATACCGGTGTCATTTTCCTAAAAATGCGGGGGTACACATTTGCATCCTGAAAATGTCATCTACATACCAATATGGGCACATTTTACACTATCAACTTTCTGTGCCTTATAACATAGCTGGGTGACATTTTTCTACCAACCCAAGACACTGTATATGCGTTATTCTACCCTTCTGCACTGCCACTTTAACTCTTAAGGCCTACACATACTAGGTCTACTGACCAGTATAGTCGTAACATATAGCCCCCGAAAAACTTTCTATTTCTCGACATTCTTAGGATTCTTCATGAATTGAGCTTAGTCGTCTACCTACTATAAGCCTATTTCCAAGTCTTTAGGCCTAAAATTCAGGATATTACATTTTTCCTCCCGTTCAATAAATTTCTTCCTTGAAATTTGAACGTTAATACCTTAGGAAATAATTCTAACTATTTAGTTCATCCATTCTCTATACAGGCTAACTAAGTCTGCAACATAATCATCATACAACATTCTTCTTCATTCTGTACCCAAGTGTAATATTCAACCATACAAGACTGACTGGTCCACTTTTTGAGCGCTTGGTTATACATGCCTTACTACCTTACTCATTCTACCTCTCGACTTATCACATACCGGCCTTTTCGGCTCATTCTATTACTATAACACTAGATTTTCAAGCCTTACTACCCGGAGAATCTCCCTCAAGCCTTAGGCATCTTATCTAACACCTAGTACAGATTATATGTTTTGCTAGCCTCAAAATGCACTCTAGACACATTAGTCCAAAGTCACCATGCCAGTAAGTATTCCACACAGTGCTAAGCATCATAGGTTTTACAGCCCAGGGACGGAGCCCCATGGAAAATTGCACACCGAACCTTACCGCCTCGAGCCTCTACTCATCTATTTCATCTGAGCTTCCTCAATTCTAAGCTCTCGAACCATTTTCCTTTTGCTTAGCACAGTAACTGCCAAAAATACTATCTGACTTAACCGGTTCAGATTTCTAGACCATTCTATCAGTTTCTGTTCCTGTATCAACATAATTATCGACTACAGCGCTTTTTATTTCAATACAACAACGATGACAGTCATGTCACTTCTTACTATGTTGTCTCATACTCAAAATTTTCACATATTTGACAATCTTTGTGGTCGTAGTACATTTCACAATTTGCACTATACGAAAGGTAATAGTGCTATCACATTTCAAATTCAATCCTGCCAGCTCAAATTTTCGTGAAAACAAATCACTGACGGGCTATTTTCAGAAAACATTTACTACCGATACACATTCATGAGCAGGATTATTCATTTCACAAATTTAACATTTAAAAGTTCTCGCCACCACTTCAACCTTTCGGTACAGCGGACATTTCTCAATCCTTTCATACACATACCACCGAAGTGGCAACACACTTGTCGGCCAATATAGGAGAGTTTCCGTCCCCCTATAAGGGACCCAGTGTCCCACTGGCACATACAATAACGGCCACCCACCAGAATCCCATACTGGGACAAGGACCATCGTCCAGGAGCGTTGTTCCAAACGCCTGCATGGGTGCCGGCCAAACAAGTCAAACACCAACGATTTTCAAAACATTTTAAAACATCTGGCAAGATCCAGCCAACTAAGTATGTCTTCAATAGTTTCTGGCCTCTTCCAGTTCCGTACTGCTCCCACCACAACATGTTTCACAATTCAGTTTCAAATCTGGTTCCATCAGGACCCTATCTATGAGACAACATAGTTCAAAAACAACCACTTCAAATTGGTTTCAAATTTTGAACATTTCATTTAAACTTCAGTTCAGAAAATTCAATATATAAAAAAAAAATCACAATATAGTAGGTGAATTGGCAAACGCAAAATTCAATGTTCAAACATACCAGGAACTAGATAACTAACATAGAAGATCATCAACTCCAATTACATCTCAGGGGTCTATTAGCCATTATCATATGTGCAGCTTTCAGTCTCAATCTTAAGACCATAACTTGTGGGTTGTGGCTACCGAGGTTCTAGCTATCATTTGGTTCTATCAAGGAACAACTCTCAATCACTCTTTTTAAGGAAAAAATCATGATATTAAAATCATTCCCTAGCATCTAGAACCTCCAGATACCTCATACACACGGTACTATACTTTAGTGCCTCAATGCATTCAGATCAACCAAATGCCTAAAGAATCTCTCGTTATCACATCAGAGTCTTAGGATACCAAACTGTTACACCCCTAACTAATATTGAGGTTCTAGGAGTCGATTATAAATCTAACAATTATTAATTTGAGGTTATTTAAAGATAGTGCCTGAATGTTATAAGCTATAAATAATAATGATTCTAGCGTGCTTATTGAGAATGGTCAAGCTTTTAGAATTAGGCTGATAAACCTAAGATTTGGTAGGCATCCATAGGTTGCCCAGTTAGTGAAACTTTTAAATTATTAGATTTTCATTTAATTATCGATCAATTGACGTGTATATATATGTGACATGTGTGTGTACATAGATATATATATACACGTAAGTTGATCGATAATCAAATTAAAATCCAACAATTTAAAAGTTTCACTGATTGGAAGAGTTTACGCACCCACATACATATACTCACCAAAAACCAAACACACTCGAGATAAGTTAAAATTTTATTTTACAATTAAGACCCAAACCAACTTTCAAATAAATAATTAGGGTATTTTATTTTTTTTTTTTTTTGAGGGGGTTGGGGAAGAAAAAAAAAAAAAATTGCGTGTCATTTTTAGAGTCATCAATCGAGGCCGGCCCTCCGGGGCCCGGAGTAAGAAAGAAAAACACCGTTTTTCAAAGACATAAGTTAAAATTTTATTTTTTTCTCCTTTTTTATATAATTAAGTAAATTACAACCAAACCAACTTTCAAATATTATCTTATAATTTAGACATTAGACGGATTATTGTCGGACTATTTTTTTTTTTGTTCTTCACTTTGAGGGGTGGTTGGGGATAATAAATCAAATCATAAAATTAGAATATAGTTTTCATGTATGTCATTTCACCCAAAAAAAAAAAAAAAATTGCGTGTCATTTTTGTTAAAAAAATTTATGGTGAAATATTACCTACTCACCTTATTAGATTCAAATAATCGATTTATATTGATAACTAAATTAGTAAAAATTAATAAACATGTAAAAAATGTATTTTTCAACTATGCCCTATTTGTAAAGATGATGAGTAAGAAAGAGAATGGATGAAATAAATAATTAAATACTACCAACAGAAGTAAAGTTGGAAAAAATACAATAAAGATTCAGACAAATATAAAATGAATCTTATATTTTGAAATACACTTATTCACAAATTTAAAACTTATAATAAAGGGCGGATAAAGTATTCAAATTTTAAGAATTATTACACCCAATGATTGGGATTTGACTACCATCCTCTACTCTTTCTATCCTCTTCCCCTCAACTACTCATCTCAGTCACTAGATTAAAATTTGGATTCAAACTTAATTTTTTATAAAAATATTCTTTTAAAATATTTTTTCTTGATGTTTTAAATTATCATAACTAAAATTTAACAATTTTTGAATTTATTTATTTATTGATTGATAATTTGATATTTTATTAATATTTTTAGAAAACATTAAATCTGAACTACTCAAATTTCAATCTACAGACTGGAATGAGTAGTAGAGGAAAAAGACATTAAGAGCAGAAAACGGTAACCAATCCCTAGATATTCAAACATGGTTCAACAACTAATTATATATTATAAATAGTATCATCGAAATTTTCATCCAGTGACAGTGACCCTAGTAATTCATTTGCCCCAGTTTATTCATTTTCTAAGCTCAATCGTTCAAAACCGACATAGAAAATAAATTGTCAGAAATCGGATCACTTGACCAATCAAAAGAATTCCTCGTGATAATCTCAGAACTTCTTCACATGAACCAGTGCCCCCTGTCTGGCTCCAGATTCGAGCATAGCCTCCAAGACAGCAACATCTCTGGCGCCTTCGATGAAAGAGAGGCGAGGCTCAGCTTCAAACTGACTTTCCTTCTGCATAAAAAGAAGCAAATCAGACTAAAAACTACCGCTCCTCAAATTTCTTTTGATTATAAACGTGCATGGAATCTACCGTCCCAAGAATGTTGGCATCACTAAGGAAAAGAAACTAACATGGTAACCAAGAATGGAGGCAGAAAGTTTAATCCTAGGTTCTACGATCGTTATGAAACTTTAGGTGGGCATCTAGTAAGCTAAAAAAGCTATTGTCAACCCATTCTTCATAGCCAAGAACATCAAACGGAGAATATAATTCGATAGAATCTCAAATCGCTTACATCATCAATTATTAGAGAAAACGAAACACTAGAAATAAGATCAGGAAACGCAGAATGAAACTCGGATATGAATTTGGGCAGGTGGAAGCATAAGCATTGGTAAGAACCTAAACTACCTTAAGAGTGCTGTGAGAAACATCATTGATAAAAGCTTTAAATTCTTCAGTCACTCCACTGAATGGGAAGAATGAGCTTTCGCTTTGTCCATCAGCACCATAAAATGTAGTCTGTCATAGCATCATGAAATGAAATAAATGAAGATAGCAAACAACCTACACAAAACTAATTTGCAACTTCATTCAAGATGAAGAGACTGTATCATATTCAAAGATTATAATTTCTCACGCAATCCAGCTACCGAAACTAAAGGTCAATCCAGCTACCGAAACTAAAGGTAAGTCAGTATACATACCAGGTAACCATGTTGTCCTTGAAATCCACGCTCAATTTGCACAGTTCCGTTGATGCCAACAACTCTCCACAATATCTAAAGGCATTAATTCAATAAACTGCGTTTTGTTAGAAGAGTGCATGAATAAATAACGGGCAGATCTAGTGTCTCACTTGTGTGCACGCGAGATGAATTATTATTTACCACATGCCTTGGGCGATCTTGAGGAGACGACCATAACAAATACTCCTGAACAACCATTCTCCAGATGACTGGCCAAACATGCTAGGCGTTAGATTCTCACTTGTATCAGATAAAGCTAACCACATGAAATAGAGACATACAAGACAGATGATATATTGTCTGGTGGAGGTAAGGTCATATCCACATGAGATGTCATAGCTGAAACTGAAAGTACCTCACAGCCAACAAGCTGCAGACAAAATGGCAGACCATAATAGTCATAGTTAATTAGTTATGCAGAACATATTATAATAGAATTTTTGTAATTACCATTCTCAACCCCGCTACATAATGAACACCCATATCGAGAATGAAACCTCCCTGCCAGAAAAAAATAAAATAAAATAACACCAATTCACTTCAAGAATAATCTGATATGCTAATAAAATAGGAAGGCAGCAACATATTTCCTTAATTTTCTCTAATCTGGGACAGCCACTCAGAGTATTTACATCATGTCGATACCACTACATAATGAGTCTACCATGTACCCCAAAAAAAAAAAAAACATAATATCACTTCACTTCAGGAATACGATACTAGTTTAAGAAGATTACACTGGAATAATCTGATGTTTTAATAACAACAGCAGGTAACAATAAATTCCATAATCTCCTACAGCCTCAAAAAGTTTGAGTAGGAGTATTTCTCCCTGCCTAATGAGTCATGCCATATATTAAATTGATGCTTGAGATAAAGGAAATGATTCTCAATATTAACCATTAGCATCATAATGTTAATTATGTGACTGTTATGTAACACATAATAGCATTCAAAAGTAGAATTTACTGAAGTGTCAAGATCCCAGAGTACTGTTGCATGACAAGGACTCTCCTGAATTGAAAGTAAACAGAGTATATACAACTTTGTAACAGCACATACATTGAAATTTCGTCTCCAAGAGCTTGAGAAGTAAGGATTTGAACTGTTCATTGATCCTTCAATGATAACTTGGACGCTCATCATTTTCCCAATTTCAGCAACTAGTTTCTTGCTCTAATGAAATGAAAAGGAAAAAAAGGGTGATTAGGGCTCCAGATTCATAGGTGAAGATCTTAAATTTTCCAACAACAAATACCTCCACAAATACAGGCTCAAACCGGTAATTTTCAGCCACAGCCCAAATTAAATTGCCAGGAACATCAACAGAAATAGACTTGTAGTTGTGTATTGCAGTTTCCAACTCACTTCTACCTACAAAATCAGATTTATATATAACTCAGCTAAAATTTATGAATTTCACAAAGCACATAATTTTTTTTGTTTTTGATGGCAAAGCACATAAAATTATTGACATCATGTTTATACTCTTTACTGGAGATGAAAATAAGATGTATCAACAAATTTTATAAGTTTAATGAAACAAGATAGTTGGCAATTACCACTCTACAGCAAGGGATGGAAGTGAGTATCCACTAAAATTGAAGTTTGCAATCCTGAAATTTTGTTCTCCAGTTTGATTTTCAACTAACTATCTGAACACTAAATGTTACAAATAGGCACAACCAAGGCATTCAACAAAGCACCACAATATTTCTCTCTCACTTTTGAATTATTCCTTTTCTTATTACCAGTAAATTATATTACTTTTCAATAAAAAATAATGGTATATATATGATATACATTTAGATTAGGAAGACAATTAAAAGGAAATAAAAGTAGATTTAGCTAAGGATAAACATAACGTTCCATTATAAAAAACTGTATAAAAGCTATCATGAAATACTACTTACAAGCTGCCGCTGGTTTCTCTTCAATCCACCAGATTAGTCCCATGCAAATAACATTTACAAAGAAACATTAAATTTTAGTCAATGGACAAAAAACATTAAAAAAAATTACCATCAGATATCAGTGAATTAGAAAACAGTGAAGTGGCTAAGCAAGTGCTTCGCACAGTCAACTAACCTTTTGTCAATGAGAGAAACTGGCAAACCAACTGTGTAAAAATAGTTTACTTTTGAAAATCATTACCTTGTAGCACATGTTTTCCAGCCCTTAGCATCCTTAGTGAGATGTCAACCTACGTAAATTGATTGTTTAAGAAATAACATCAAAAAAATTGTAAATCCAGCAGAATTCAAGTAAAACAAATTCAAACTTTCAAGTCAAACTAATCTAAATTTGAGTTCTTGGTTCAATATCCATCAATAAGTAATTTGGCATGGTTTTTCCTCACGTAGCTTCCTCGGCTTTGGATCTCAAAGCACATAAGCATATTTTGTAAAGTCACTAAGACACATGAGCATATTTTGTAAGAAAACAACTGGATACAAATTGTGACTTAAGAATTCAAGTTTCAGGGGGAGAAAGGTCATTCAGGACCAATTATTCTATAATCTATATTCAATTAATTAATCCATACCTAGCCATCAATAAGTTTGGACACCGTTATTTGTAGCTCATCTCCATCAAATTTGGATCTCTTGCAGAAAATGAACAATTGGCATTTAAGCATAGCTAATATTTCATAGAACTTGCAGCACACAATGAAGCACAGTTTCTTTTCATGTTTACATCTCAAGCTAATGAGAACATAGGGAGGAAGGTTGAAAGAGTATAATGCCAGTAATGAACACTCACATGCTAAACAAAAATGAAAATGCTTCAGCGCTGTTAGATATTCAGAAACTTCTTTTAGATATAGGATCTCTCCCCTGACCTCAACTCGCACCCCTGATCCCACCCTGCCCATACCAACTAAACTTGCCTCAGGTGCTAGATGTTCAAAAACCTTAATGAAGCAATATTTTTGGGGGAAAAAAGAATTAAGTTGCACAAGATTAGAGTCATTCATGGTTCATCTTGCTAATTTCAGTTGTTGACCCTAAATTATTCACGTAAACTTTCTTAGTTTAAACATTGTTGGACATCTATCAGGAATTTTAAATCCTTTCATAAAATGCTGTACGGTTTGTAAGAATAGTAATGTAATAGTTTCAGCAATTCATAAATTTTCAGGGAGTTGCGTCTAGAATCTCAAGAAGTGGCTTCTAACAGTTAAATTATCAAGACACTTAATCCACAAATATGAGCCATGTTCCTGAAACAAGAATGATTAGCAGATCAGAAATCTAGATCTAGAATCCATATGTCCAGTAGCCATTCACGAATACCAATTCTTTTTATTATCTATACGTGAATTTTCATAAATAGATAGATCAGAGAAAGAGAGGGAAGGGGAAAAACACCTGAGTTTGCCCAGCCAATACCACAGCAACTGCAGTTATTGATGCATCTTGGATGATCTCATCAAGACCCCAATCTCCCCACTTACATTCCAACCCAGGAAAATGTTTCTGAGCTATTTCAACAGCACCTCTTGCCGATTCCTTCGAAGAAAGGGGCACCATGATAAGAAGATTATTTTACCCGTAAAAACTCCTTCTCTGACTGGTTTTTTCATCAAAAGAATTTCCTAGTAATCTTTATACAGATATTTAAGACAAAGAAAACAAATATGTTTAACGAGTATGACAGCTGAATGACGTTTCACTCCGAGTCAAAATTCTTGAGAAATGTTAGATAAAAAGCACAGCTAGTAGTTTAATTCTTGTTTCAGCTAGAATAAGTTTTAGTGGGAACGGAGCATTTCTGTTATTAAGAAAATAAGTACCTCGGTACGGCTCCAGATGGCTTTTACAAGAACGAGATCAGAGATCTCGGAGAGCCTGGGAATGTACTGGGTCCTCACAAATGTACCGGCGCCCAAAATGGCGATCTGCAGTGGCTTTGCCGCCATTTCCGATTGGAAGAGATGAAATGATCCAGCAAGTCTGTTAGTAAAATTTTAAATCTCGCCGTGTTCCTTCCGATTTCGCCTAGCTTTTATTTTGACGTATGGCGGAAGGTGTCCATAGTGCCGGATCACGTTTTTTTTTTTTAAAAAATTAATTATGTGGACAAGAAAACGAAATTTGAGCCATAAGTCATGAATTTTTTTTTTTTTTCTCCTTATTAAAAAAAGTTTTGGAGGGTTTGATCTCCCCCATTGAGAATAAATTTTAAAAAAATCGCTATTTTTCTTCTGAATCGCCGAGCGTGTGGTTTTTTAAAATTTGTGACGGTAGAGGAATCGAACCCACGATCATTTATCTTTAGTCACGGATCCCTTCTGTCCATCTATGCCAACTCTGATAATGGTCATAAGTCATGAATTTGTTCGAGCCTGAACAATATGTCACTCTGTCACTAGTCGGAGCCCAAACTGACAAGAATTAATCCTCCCACTGACAAGTCTAGCCGAGAGTGCCTATATTCAGCGTGTCATGGGTTTTCAAATAGGATAAAGATACATATATCAATATATACTTAATAGTAATAGCACGTAAGCCGTTTTCGAGCCGTACACTGTAGCACCACTCACAAATCACTATTGAATGCAATAGTGTCAGCTAAACATGGTCAAGTTTTGGGGCTCCTGCGTGAATGTATCTGGTAGACTGAGCCAAAAAAAAAAAACTTTGCGTTCACTGTGTGTTTTCCCTCTTCTTCAAGCCGTTCACTGTGCGTTTTCCTCAAGACTCCTCCAGTGCAATTTTGAATTTTGAATTTCAAAATGCCTCTGTCCTGTTTATTATTTCACCTTATCCGCGTCAGGCTTCTCAATCTCTCTACCCTTCCCATTCTTCTTTTTCATTCCATAGCCTTGGACGTGAGGACAGTTTAGAGCAGAAAATAGGATGCGACGATGACCATCGTAGTTGATCTTCACAAAGCAAGGCATCCTTTTGAAGTTTTTTAGTGTATCGGGAGGTGAAGATTGGTGCGGCACAGTGTGTATTGGTTGCCCCGTACGATTTCATCTTCAATCTGGGATGGGGAGTCTTGCAAATCAACGTTTAATCAGATGTGAACGTATTGTGTGGTCTTTGTCTTTGCGATTTTTCCGTCTTCAATCGGGGCGAAGATTGGTGCGGCGCGTGTTTTGGTGTACATTTGATTTTTTTTTTTTTTTTTTTTTTTTTTTTTTTTTTTTTTTTTTTTTGAATCACGAGTCTGTAATGCGAGTTGCATCTCATTTGATTTTTTTTTTTTTTTTTTTTTTTTTTTTTTTTTTTTTTTTTTTTTTGGGTGTGCTGTGAGGGATTTGATGAGTAAGGAAGAGCGATCTGTACATTTGAAGAACCATAAAACGTTGAATTTCGCTTTGCTCTCTGTTTGGGAACTGAGAGTATGGGACATATAAAAATGGCATTTTGATTCTTGATCTCTCCTAAACCCGGATCTTTGTGCAACATTTGCTTTGAATGTAGGGGGGATCGAAGCATTGGTGGAACAGCAGCCGGTGAGGTCAGTTTCTCCGAGGAGTTCATCAAAGAGAAGCAGAGCTGCGGAAGTTCATAATTTGTCTGAAAAGGTTAGAAACTTGTCGATTTCCCTACACAAGTTCCATTTGTTATACACGTGCCTGTCGCTTATGTATAAAATCTGGTGGGATTTCTCATCAGAGAAGGGGAAGCAGGTTCCATTAGTCCTTGCTTTAACTGTGGTAAATTGGTTTATGCCTGATGCAGACAGACAAGGCTTCGATGCTGGATGAAGCAATTGAATACCTCAAACAACTTCAGCTCCAAGTACCGGTGTGCGTCTTAAGTTTTATTATTATTCTACATATCTTTGATTCTCATATGTTTGTATCCTTTGTCAGGTTAGTCCAAATGTGCAAGTAGTATATTAGCATTTCTACATGAAAGAGTATTTTTGGGCTATAATAGATGACCCAGTGAAGGGTAATGACCACATGTCTGATGTCTTTTATGATATATCATAAGAAACAACTTCATAAAATTTTGAAAAAGGAAAGCAAATTGTTATCGACATTGAAAAATTTACTGATAAACAAGAGTAGTTACAGTGAGGGATGGAAGAACATATCTTGATTGGGGATAAAATCATGGCTGCTGAAGATGTCACTCATATCATACATAGACAACTGCCAAGCATTTAATTCGTTTTGCCAAAGAGCATACGATCGAGACAAATTGATTGTGTATTAGATTGACTATCTGATATATGTTGTGTTGTGAGTTACTACCTCCGGGCCAGTATCATTCATTTTCTTATAAATACTAACAAGTGTCGATTAGGCGTTGCCAAAAAAAACCCCATGGTACCATCTCTGACGGGTTATGTAGCTTTGGAACAGTTCTTCTAGACTTCAAGTATCTACAATATGATATAATCTAGAATTTAAGGGAAGGCCGGAATAGGTGAATGGAAGGCAAGGAACGAAGTTAGGTGAGAAGTCTTACATATGTATATAATTTTTCCTGTTCATTCTGCATTAGTAGTGATTTAAAGATTCAAAGCAAGTCCACTGGCAGGCGTCATTAATGAAACCACGTTAGGAAATACACATTACAGTCTAACCATTTGGTTCATATCCATGTGGTGGGTAAAATAATGTCTTGGTTTTACAAATACCAACTATATTTGATTTTATCATAGTGCAACCCAATCTGCTACGTCTAGATTACTCACTGAAAATGTTTTGTACATCCACGGGTGCAAGCCTTTTTTTTTTTTTTTTTTTTTTTTTTTGGTTAGTGATATTTGTTACCTGTTCAAAACACATCACACAGAGGTCTTCATTTATCTAGATTACCAATAAAAGTTTTCCCTTTTTTTTCTTTGCAGTTCCAGATCATTTTTGAACCATTTATGTGGAAAAAGAATGATCCAGCTAATGTGCATGATGAACTTAAAGAGGAAAGGTATGGTAAACCCCATTAAATGGAATCATATATCTAAAGAATTTTGTGACATTTTTTTATTTATTGTATGACAAAAACATCCTTAGCGTCTTGATGTTTTCTTTCTGCCAGTGTTGGCAGTTTCTTTCAGCGTCATTTTGGTAAAGAGGTATATTTCATTGTAATTCTGACTCATTTGAAATCTCTGTTCATGATCAATATTGTTGATGCAGCACAGAATATCCTTCTCGCAGCAGAGTCAAAAAAGGCATTCTTTGAAGTGAAATTTTATTTATCTATGATATAAATATTATTATTAATTTGTAGGCTGTGGACTATCTTATTGATACTATTGTTGCGGGTACAAGTGCTGGAGATCCTGAATCTCTTTCTGTGAGTAATACTATGTTTTAAATTACGTCTATAGTATTTTGTGCATTTAATTTTGCCTGTTATGATCAATATTGATTAATATTTAGAGTCGGTAATTGTTCTAATATGTTCATTATGATCAACCATTGCTTTACTGAAAAGGGAATTGCTTTTGGTGCTGACTGATTTATTTAAGAACTTTAGTATCTTGTGACCAAAGTCCCTAGAAGCTTTTCTGTTTAGCTTGCCACATTTATTTTTTGGGACATAATAAAATCTGAAGATGCATGATATCTTACATTATGCTTGCTGAACTCCATGAAAGAATCAATTGGATTCTGCAGAATTTGCTTTGATAATTTATGTTTTTCACAATCTCTTCAATTTCTTACATTGTGCCTATTTTGCTGTTGCAGTGATTGACTCATTCTCCCCTCCTTTTATTTCATTCATGTTACATTTGACAATATGCACGCATTACTCCTGCAGTTAATCAAATAGAATGCCACCTTCAGTGGCAGCAACCCCAACTCCAACATTTTTGTGCCTCCCATGGAGTTCACATCTCTGCGAGTGTATATATATATATATTGTACCACCTTAAATTAAAATGCATGTCTGTCATCATGACTTTCTTTACTTTCAAGATTTTAAATACTATTAGAATAATTGTTATAGGTTCAACTTTCTTTTGGGTTGTCAATTGTTATTCAAAGGTTTGTTTCAAAAATAAGTAAAAACATCAATGGAATCATCATGAACTTTAGGTTTGTGTTTGTTTGCTTCTTTCTAACATTTCTTTCTTTGCTTCTTTCTTATTGGTTGTCGGGTAAAATTGAAGGGAAAAATTGAGATTT
Organism: Acacia acuminata; assembly: GCA_019022655.1. Lineage (NCBI taxonomy): Eukaryota > Viridiplantae > Streptophyta > Magnoliopsida > Fabales > Fabaceae > Acacia > Acacia acuminata. The sequence goes on along the minus strand of JAFJYI010000285.1, from coordinate 741,939 downwards.
GCTTTCTGCATACTCAAAATTTGTTTGTCAAATCCCTCAATATTGAGGTTTGGGTTTTGTAGGAATTCTGAAGAAGTTGCAACAATTCGCTATAGGGTATGGACTTAATTGTTATCCATTTTATTGCTTACTGGTGGTACTTGAGTTTTTCTCATGGAATATGTGAAATTTGAATATATTCATTTTGTTGTTTTTTATGCATTTTAAGGTCCAAAATTAGAGATATGGCGGACAAGAAATATGGGAAAATTCCATCTGGAGACTTGAAGCCCAATTCATTGACCCTGTTGTACTTTGGTAAGCGACTTTGTATTATGAAAGCATGACCTACAATTAGCAATTCTGAATTTATTTCATAAGTAGAAATTCAGTTTCTAATTTATTCTTGCAAAGCATTATGAGGAAAAGCTTTGAACTTTGCTATATAGTTTTCCATTGGAGTTTTGTAGCTCCGCAACCGAACTGATCTGAACTTAGTAGCTTAACTGTCCTTAGTTATACTACAAAACATCATGAATTATGCAGTCACATCTTTCATAAGATGTCTTTTAAGAACTACAAAGAATAGAGTTCAAATTACGCCTTTTAAGTTAAAGCATTAAGTCAGCTGACAATATAGAACTATTGTAATTTTTCCTGATGACCATCATCTGTATTGTGATTAATATTGTTATCTTCTACATGTCCTATATGGCATTTGTGACCATAACAATTTTCTAATATGTATTGTGATTAATATTGTGATTTGGTGCTAGTAGCTCACCCTTATTCACGAACTTTTTAAAATATGTCTATATCAAGAGATTGGATTGGGCAGTTCAGAGTTTCATAGGTTTTAATAATGTTGGAGATGTGTTGATTAAGTTAAATTAGTCATCAAATGTTTACAAATGTATATTTTTTGGTGTACCTTTTTTGTGCTTTTGGTTATCTTTTTTTAGCATTTTTTATTTTTTGTGGGTTAAAACATTCTTTTGCTCTTATCATTAATATATATATTCAATAATGCTACTTACTAGATTGGTCTATTTGTATTGTCCACATGTCATTATCATTAATTGCCATGATTGACTGGTACTTGAGCATGTTGGTGAATGATCTTCCCTTCGATTAATATTGATGATTCATGATCATTTCTTGCATACTATTTGTATATAGAATCATGTAAATTGTTTGCTATGCGCCATACGCTATAACTTGATTGACTATCTTACTTTTAGACTGTATCTTGGGGTTCCTTTTGAAGGAGCAAACATTTTTTGCCTATGTGATGTGTGTGTGGATATCCTCCTATATGGGGGAGGGGGTTTAAATTGCCCAATGCTCTATTTTGATAAGGACAAGTCTCTAAAGAATATTGAGTTGCAAGGTAGCATTTTTTGTACTACATTTATTTTGATTCATCATCCTTTCATAATTTTATTACACTTGCTTTTTTGAAATGAAGCAACTATAGATTCATGTATGAGACATGGAAGTTAATACGCTTATTCGTTTTATGTACTAACTATAATGATTTGTTAATTGAAATGTGATTAATTTTCAGGTTTGAAATAAGGAAAGCAGGTGAAGGAATAAACCATGTACCAAGATTGGTTGAGGGTCATGTGAACAATACGACTAAAGTCTGGGATGTCCTACAAAAGTTGTGCGTTGTAGAGTTATTAGCTCAACCACTGCCAATGAGCACAAAGAACGTTCCCACTGGTCCGGTTTATTTCTAAAACTGTTCTCTTGGAATCTTATTCATTTCGAGTAAAGTACATTTACATTCTACCCTCAATTATTCTTATGAGCTTTCATTTTAGCCTTTATTAATTTGCAGTACGATGGATTTGGTTGTTGTAAGTTTGCTTGAGTAATAGTACATAGAGTATAAGTTTTGTTATAGCTATGTTTGTCCAATGTTGAACCTATGAACTCCAATTACTTTTACTTATCTCTAAAAAAGTAAATGCCCAAGATAAAAAAAAGTTTGAGTGACTGAAGTTACAAAGGTCAGCATGAGTGTGAGAATATTGATTATTAGTCCAGTTGACTCAGACAAAAAAAGTTTGTATATGATGCAACAATTAATGGTTTTATCCTTGAGTTAAGTTGTGGTTACTGTTTTCATAGTTTACTGACATGTTTGGTAGAGAGGAGTTATGGTTGCTTAAGACTTTCTCTAGACCTACCATCTACTTGATGTCCCTTTTGCATTTATTAGAGATTTTGTTCAATATAACCCATTTTTGCGAAAAATTCTCTGTTCCAAAGTACAACGAGCTATTGATGGTTACAGGGGAGGTATGGTGGTTGAATAGGTGTAGTAGCAGATAATACTATAGTTCAGTGGGGAAACATAGTTCAATAGACTTCCATTTGTGGCATAATGGGTGGGTACAACTAGCCTATTTTGAAGGAGGTGAGGCTAGAAAAGTCACCAAATCCGTTGGCCTTTAGCATTGCCAAAGACGACTTAAGGTCAAAGTAGATATTATATAAAGATGTCACTCAATACAAATATTATATAAAGATGCTTACGAAAGGGAAAAAATATACTCCTAATTGTCTTCAAGGTTGACTTTGCTTAAGCATCCATTGTTAAATCTGTTCCTATATGTGTTTTTTTACCTTTTCTGTTTCAAATTTTGTTATTTTATTTTTCCATTTGATGATGAGGGGTGAACGACTGAATGAGTGATGTTATTTATACTGATTTGAGTAAAGGATTTTTATGATTGTTGAAAGCTGGGAATTGACAATTAGATTTAAAATTAAATTATAGTTTTCATCGATAGTAGTATTTTTTCCAAGGTAGGAATTTTTCGCATGTTTAACATGATGTGTCCCTCTTCAGATTTAACAACATTCAATTCCCTTTATATTACCAATACTAAATAGAATATATCCATTACTTTATAGGTGTCATTATCCTCTTTGAAATTTGGACGACATGACTTTGACTAACTCTGAAAAGTTCCACCTTGAGCAAGCATCTTTAAACAATTATTTAGAGATTGTAAGGACACTTTAATCATCAAATATGTTTATCGAACAGTCTTAAGAGGTTCACCAATGAAATATTTTCTATATGCAGGGCACTTATGAGCCAATTGCCAGAGTTTGCACTTTCTTTTTTTAAAATAATTTCATTAAGTTGATGGAAATTCATGAGTTTGGCCCGGATCAGATTTCATTGGGATACTAATCCTATTTTATGTTTAATATTATAGACAAGGAAAACAGTCTAATGATTATGACAACTTTGGGCTTGATGACTCTCCTATCTCTCAGGTGATGACATCATATAAATAAAGGGAACAAGAAGAATGGAGGAAAGAGAAGTGTTGTTTGGAATGAGAGAAGTATGCGCTTTGCTTTCATTGCCTCCTAGCCAAGAATTTTTCAAAGCCTGTTGAAGTCATTGAGCAAGAGAAATTCTACTTCATGTTGATGTCTTATAATTTGGTCTTTTACATAAATGTTTAGTTATGACTGTTTTTGGTTAGATTCTAGGGGCGATTAGAACTATCTAGACCTATATTTTTGTTGTAAGTTCAAGTAGCACTACACTTTAGAATATGAAAAGTTGCTAGACATTATTGGTTCACTGCACATTTGGATATTATGAATTGTGGCTTTCATATTCGAGAACCACTTATGTCAGGATTGTATCTTCCATTCACTTTGAAAATTTAAACTATCCCACTGTTTTGAAGGTTAAGCCACGAACTATTCAATCATAGAGTACTATCAATTGGCAAATTGTTGTGTGTATTTTTTCATGGACCAACTCAACTCCAATGTTTAAGCTTTTAAGTGAAGATTGAATCTTCGTGATTATTTTTTGTTCTAATCTGACAGTTTTGTCAATTTTAGGTTGAGGATGCAACAGTTGAGAGAAAAACCATCAATTATATATATAGAGAAATATCAACATAGCCTGGATACCTTTTCGATCGAGAAAAGAAGATCTCCAACGTGATATGAGCTTTTTCAACATTTAGCAAAAATTATTCCGATGTTAACTTATTACATCGGTACCAACAAATCTGTTGTTGCTTACAAAGCAAACTCTTTTCTTCACAATCAAAGGTTTGTTTTCAGGAAAAATTGTTTTTTGGTCACTTCAAATCCTGTTGCCTATGTTACATCTGTTTTCCTTTTCTTTTCTTTTTTTGGTTAGTGATATTTGTTACTGTTCAAAACACATCACACGAGAGGTCTTCATTTATCCAGATTACCAGTAAAAGTTTTCCCTCTTTTTTCCTTTGCAGTTCTAGATCATTTTTGAACCATTTATGTGGAAAAAGGATGATCCAGCTAATGTGCATGATGAACATGAAGAGGAAAGGTATGGTAAACCACATTTAATGGAATCATATATCTAAAGAATTTTGTGACATTTATTTTTTCTATTGTATGACAAAAACAACATCCTTAGTGTCTTGATGTTTTCTTTCTGCCAGTGTTGGCAGTTTCTTTCAGCGTCATTTTGGTAAAGAGGTATATTCCATCTGGAGACTTGAAGCCCAATTCATGGACCCTGTTGTACTTTGGTAAGCGACTTTGTATTATGAAAGCATGACCTACAATTAGCATTTCTGAAATTATATATTCATAAGTAGAAATTCAGTTTCTAATCTATTCTTGCAAAGCATTATGAGGAAAAGCTTTGAAATTTGCTATATAGTTTTCCATTGGAGTTTTGTAGCTCGCAACCAACCGATCTGAACTTAGTAGCTTAAGCGCCCTTAGTTATACTACGAACATCATGAGTTATGCGGTCACATCTTCAATAAGATGTCTTCTAAGAACTAACAACGAATAGAGTTCAAATTACGCCTTTTAAGTTAAAGCATTAAGTCAGCTGACAATATAGAACTACTGTAATTTTTCATGATGACCATCATCTGTATCGTCTTCAATTTTTGGTGCCATCGATGATGTGCTATCAGGGTGCAACATGGGATCCTGATGGGCGTATCATCTTTTTGCTTGCTTTTTCGAATCTTGCCACTACAACTGTTTTTTAATAAGATATTAAAGCTTACTTTATGGTTTAGAAATATCATTTAATTTAATTTAGTTGTGGGGGTGATTTTTTTCATACTTCTATTATTAGCCATCTTATTATTGTCTTTTTTGGATGAGGGTGGCCTATATTATTGTATTATGGTTGATATACAAATTATGGAATTAGTTAGTTACTTTTAAATGATATGCTATTCGTTCTTACGGGAAGAAATAGGCTTACTTGCAAGTAAGTGAAATTACCCTGTGCATCATACAGGGAGGTTATACTTTTAAACTTATGGATATTTCCTCTTTACTTGCTTTCACATGTCATTATCATTAATTGCTTTGGTTCATTTTTACTTCTCACTAATAACTTTTGCTCATTAAATGATTATTTGGTTTACAATGTGAAGTTTTGAAATCTGAAATATTTCAAATTCAAATTATGTCTCCAATTTAAGATTTTAAACTAGGAATGTTTATGTATTATGATGGCTAGCATTTTGATGTAATTTTTTGTTGTTTTTGGTGATGATGCGAGAAGTTGCTAAACATATAAAAGTACGACTACTTGTGTCGTTTTAAATAGTGAGATAACTTCTATTTTTTGTTTGTTGGTTTGAAATCCATTTCTTTTTTTTTTTTTTTTAATGTTCCTTTGTATTTTATTTAATTTCTTAATAATTTGTATGAGTAGAAGATAAGAATGTGTTTTCATATTAGTGAATTGTTGCACCAAATAGCATCACGCGGGGGAGTCGTTGCTTGTTTAACCAAAAAAAGTCCAACAAATCAAATTTAAATGAATTGAACTCTAAATGTCAACTATTATGGATCAGTTGGGTAGTAAATTCAAACTTAACTGTCTAATTAAACAAGATGATGTAATAATCATCAAATTTGTGCATTTAATAAACAAATATAGTTCATCTTGAGGTGTAGCGCATGAGCCTCTGGCGAGTGCCAAGGAACAATTTTTCACAAAAATAAAATGGTAACGAAGGGATGACCAAAAAGAGATTCCAAGTATTGATGAAACATCATATACCATCCATGCTCTTTCCAAAAGACTTAAATGCAAATAAAAAATAGGGAAAATTACACACAATCCTAAGGAACGCAGAGATATTTACATTTAGGTCCCTTCAAATGACAAAATTACACAGAAGTCCCTTGGGACTTCTGACTAATTATTTCATATGAGTAAAAGACTTTATTGCCCATTCTCTTTTTTCCTATATTAACAACAGAAAATGCATATAATAATAACAACTTTTCAAAACTTGGATTTTTTTCACTTCTCACTTCCAGAGGCTATTTACAACAACAACAAATGCATTTAATAACAACAGAAAATGCATATAATAACAACAACTTTTCAAAACGTGGATTTTTTCGCCTATCACTTCCTGGGGCTATTTATAACAACAAATGCATGTAATAACAACAGAAGATGGATATAATAACAACAACTTTTCAAAACTTGGATTTTTTCAAATAGCCTCATAAGTGATAATATTCTTTAAATCCAGGTTTTGAAAAGTTATTATTTTATCCATCTTAATTAATTATTACATGCATTTGTTGTTATAAATAGCCTCAAGTGATAGGTGAAAAAATCCACGTTTTGAAAAGTTGTTGTTATTATATGCATTTTCTCGTTGTTATTACATGCATTTGTTGCGTAGTTGTAAATAGCTTCTCGAAGTGAGAGCCCAAAAAATCCAGGTTTTCAAAAGTTGTTATTAATATATACATTTTCTATTGTTATTACATGCATTTGTTGTTGTAAATAGCTTCTGGAAGTGAGAGATGAAAAAATCTAGGTTTTCAAAAGTTGTTGTTAATATATACATTTTCTGTTGTTATTACATGCATTTGTTGTTGTAAATAGCTTCTGGAAGTGAGAGATGAAAAAGGGAGAGAGGAGAAAGAGAATGGGCAAAAAGGTCTTTTACTCATATGAAATAATTACGAAAGTCCCTAGGGACTTACGTAATTTTGTCATTTAAAGGGACCTAAATGTAAATATCTCTATTCCTTGGGACTGTGTGTAATTCTCCCTAAAAAATATCTCCTAGACAAGCTTCGCGAGCCAATGGTGTTCATAATAGAAGAGACATTTATTGATGAGTTTGTATTTGTTTGGAGAGATCGTTGTTATAAATGATTAAAGTGTGTCGTTCACGATACATAAAATATTCAGCTAGAGCTACTCGGATAAGGAGCGGGGGATTGTAATGTAGCTGGAGAATTTGTCGTTTCAGCTACTACAATAGTATATTCCATTGCTCCCCTTTCTTGTGAAGCAATCACCACTTGAGCCATATGCTTTTTGATTTCCATTGCTTTTCCCTTATCTCTCACGGTCTTCACGGTGAAGTCCGTTTGAAAAAAACACCACTTTTTTTCAAATTTTCTCTGAGCCATAGAAGATGCTTAATGAGAAGATCCGACCAGACCACCAATAACTACATAAACACATACTGCCTCAAGTTCTAAATATGAGACAGATTTGACTTTTTTTTAGAAAAATTTAAAAAGCTAAATAAATTACTTAGTCATATATTGTGTATCATTAGATTGTATATTAGTTTATTAGTCATATTAATTAGTTTGGAGAAAAAATAAAAATACTCTAAAGTAATTTAATTAGCTTCCTTAATTTCTCCAACAAAAAAAAAGTCGATCTTCTTATATTTAAGACCAAAGGGAGTGTTACATTTTGTCCTTTGAGAATGGTATCTGCAGCTACTGTTGTTTTAACAGTTTGTGTCCCCAATAATTAATTATCGCTAATCATACCTTATAGGGATCATCAAATCAATAGCAATAAGTCATATTCTCGCTCAGAACGTCTCGAAATAATACCAGGAGCAGGAGACTCCATAACCAAGATTTAGAAGCTGAAATTTCTCCTTGACCATCATAAGTTTAGCCAGAACATTTATAACACGGCCCAAATAAATCTCACTTACAGGTACTTAAGCAATACTTCCTGTTGCTTTTACAGAACTTCCTTCTTCTTGTATCATCAAACTGTCACCCATTAATACAACACCAACATTATTTGATTCCAAATTCAAGGCAATGCCTATTGCACCCTCTTCAAATTCTACTACTTCACACATACACATGTAGAGTATAGAGTAACAATTTTTTGGCACAAATGTCTAGAGTAACACTATTAAGTTCATTGCTTTTGTTTTAAAAACGAAAAGTAAATACAAGAATTATTCCTCCTTGTACTATAATGCTATGATACAAGTTTAAACTTAAAATTTGGCAAATCAAATTTTCTTTCACATCTATTATTGGAAGACTCTCAAGACAAAGAATGGAGCACATAAGTCAATCGCCTTGTTTTCAGCTTCAAGCGACTGAATATATATAGTTTCCCTGGGTTCTTCGCTGACTCCACTCTGCGTGGCATACTCCAATGCCATTTCAAAGTCCACCTGCATACACCATATATACTAAGTTCCGGTAATAAATATAAAATTCAAGCACCCTCCCCCGGACTCAACCCCATTAGCCTTCTTTTTCATTCCAAGTGGGGGGGGGGGGGTGGACTTCTAAAAATATCCTACAGCAGTACTACTTGAAGATGCATATGTTAGGCCATTTTTATAGGTCGTAAAATAACCAGATTTCTTAGAACATAAACTTTCGGCGGAATCTTTGGATCATGACTTCCACACAGAAAATTTTCATCTACCCAAAACCCAAGATACCCTTTGGTTTGTAACTCGTAACAAAGCTCTTACTTTTCTGCATACGTTTCACTAAGTGACGTACCTGTTCAACATGTTTAGCAAGCTTTTCACTCAGTGTTTCTTTAGTAATTAAACCAGCAGATACTTTCCTCAGAAGTTCCTCATTGTCATCACCGTAACGACTTTTCTTCGATGCATGTAACTGTGTCATTTCTTTCAGAACATTGTAGACCGCACCAGTAGCATCTGGAATGTACCTGACAATTTCTAGAAATTACTTTTCATTTCAAAAGAAAATAAAGCAAAGCATCAATCAATTGATTTCTGCAATTCGGAGAGACAAAAAAGACTTTAGCATACTTGCTTAGATTTCGTTTCCTCTCCTGTTGCTCTCGGGCCTGCATCTTTTTCACTATCTTGGATTTTAATTGGACGCAACACTGCTGAATAGCATACTAAATAAGCGGTATAGTTAGCTTACAGCTTACATATCATTAATATAATTATAAACTGATATCCTGATACAGAAACTTCCAACCTTAACCGCAGAAGCAATCTCAGTTATGTCATCTCCAATGTATTCCTTTCCAGTTCCTTTGAAGGGAATTTTTGTGCTCACAACACTTACGAACACTCCAATCTTATCTTGCATCTGGTTGATTTTGTAACTGTTCCAACTGGAAAGGTATGTGACAAGATTTTATATATCTAGTGATTGACAAAAATAACTTTAACCAAGTTTAAACTATTAAAGTGAAAGCCCATTATCAGATTGATTAATATCTCTAATACCCCTGTCAAATGTAAACCCTTTGAGCTCGAAGTATGGTAGACGAAACACAAATATAATTTTAATTAAGAGAGGAGGCAGCAGGAGTTGAACTCCTGAACCAAGGGCACAAGTTATCAATCAAAATCTTTGGGTGAATAATATAAGGCTTTGTTACTCATGGAGAACAATGTTTTCATGTGATCTCTGTAGCAAACCTAACAAAGTGGGATAAGGTTTTTTGCCGTTGTTGTTTGTTCCCTCATAACATAACAAAATAAATCAACAAAAGTAAGCAATTTGCTATTGTTTACACTTACTTGATTCTCTTCATTGCAGTCCTGGTGACGACATCAGCGCCTTGCTCAAAAAGCAAGGGAATCCTATTTGCAAATCGAAATATATTCAAACCCTAGAAACACAGAGTATTAATTTCATGACTGATGATCTATCATATGAGAAGAGAATAAAACATCACTATCTAACAAGCACTTGATACTTCCTTAATCTATATATAATATCTATAGGAAGCAACACTATTCATAAGCCACGAACAATGTGGTTCATTCTTCAAACTCCATGTAATACAAGGGCCCTTACCTAGTTGACTTATCTCCAGTCATCTTATACAGGTAGCATAGCACATTTATGACAAGAGCAACCAATGAATTTAGGGTTAGTTACTCCCCAAATATTTACCACAAGCAATCCAAGCAGTAACGCAGAGTATTAAGGTAATCATTGACCTTGACTCTTCTTATCTTTGCTTATTGTAATACTATTTGTACTTCAGAAAAAAGATCTGTTAAGACAAATAATTTCAAATTTACTTTAAGCTATAAATATTCGGGGGAGGGAAAATTACTTGCTTGACAGCTTTTCCGCCTACACTAACCCCAGCTTCAACAATGAATGGGTGGCCTTCAAATACTTGGGCGCTGCGTAAGTAGCAAGAACAGAAAAATTAGCTTTTGAGGAATAGGAATCCTTCACTGCTAGAAAAGGAAAGCAAAAAACAAAGATTAAGAAAATCCCAAGAGGACATCTGGCCGAACAGCATCCATTCATCCACAAGGTTCAAAATTATGTCAATCACAGATATAGAATTTATAGAAAGCAAGAAAAGATAGATATAGCAAAACTTTGACACCAAAATCACAACCTGCCAGAATAGGTTGCAACCATGTCTGGGTGCAGCTCTTTTATGATTCCCAGGCGAAGATTGTATTCACCAGCAGGACTAAGACACTGAAAATATATATATTGAGTACAATGCCATCGACAAACCACCAAGTAAGGAATATAAGATGAAAAGGTTAATGGAAAAGACATAACACAACATATGGTTTGTTTCACAGACTAAAAGACTTACATCACCACTAGGATCATCAAACTTGGCTTGACGAAGCAACTGATGAATGCGTACTATCTGCTGAGAAGTCAAAGACTTCACAGCCATTTTTGGGCTGAAATCAGGACCCATTTCACCTGGTATAGAAATAGAGACAGTAGAAAATAGCTCAAGTAATGAGCATCTATATTACTCACAATAAAAAATCTAGTGACTATGAACCTATGCTCTGCCGGATCTCAATTACAATGAACTATTGCCAAAAACCCAAAATATAAAAGCATCTTTTATTAGCCTCAGTTACAAAAAAAAAAAAGGACATGCAAATTGGCCGTAAAGCATGCAACTTGCCACATCAATCAATTACAAGTAAAGGCGATTCATGTTAATAAACATGCTTTAGTCACTCCCAGTCTCCCACAGCCACAGGTCAACATGATCAAATTAAATGAAACAAGAGAGATATTGCAGCTTCATAGATATATGGATGTTGTAAAATTAAAAAGAGAGACAGAGGGCACAAAAAAGTCTGAGAATACAATACCGAATGAGAGCTAATCTATCTTTATAACATGTAAAAAACAAATGGCAACATTCTACACAATTCACAAAAGATGACCGGAAGTGAAAGAATAAAAAAGATGGTACAATATGCAAGGGTGGATAAACTGGTGTTCTGCTTAGTAAGATAGAGTGCATTAATTCTTTTCATTTATTCCCTAGATCCAAATATTCCAGGATATTCAGTAACCACCTGAGATCATCACATTCTAAGAAAGCAGACATTCGTCCCTCACCTTACCAAATTAAAGCAAGGAACAAGCACTAAAAACAAGCATTTCCATAAGAAGCACAAAGTTTATCTATGAAATTATGGTTAAGCCCCCAATTTTTTTACCTATCAATCTTTCAGCGTAGGATTTGCTAATGTTCACAAATTCATGCTGCAGAAACTGCAAAAGGTTCTGCTTTGAGGTTTCAGCAATAAGTCGTTTAATTAGCAGCAAATCAACAGATGATGGATGATGCTTTGTTTCCAGAGGAACTGGTGGCATAACATCTGTTCTCCGAGTGAACCTTATAGTAACATTCTTGCTGCCAGGGAGAAGACCAAGTATAAGATAATAGCGCATAGTTGTGCCAGAAGAGGAAAATCTTACCAGAGATGGATACATACTCAGGTGCATCAGACACAAATTTAAATAGAAATTGGGCATAAGGAGTGATAACGGCCATTTGCCTCATGTAATGCAATATTTTTGACTGCAAATGAAAAGGAAGGAGTTTATATGGACAAGTCAATACTATTATGTGTCCCCCAACCCCAAGTAAAATACAACAGCATGACTAAATATAATTTTGGGAATCTGAAATGCTAACTAGTATCTGAAATCTGCAGTTAAATAACTAAATTTTTTCCCAACTAAGTATTACACACCCGATAAGTTGTCCAGTTTCCCTCTATGACCACTTGAATTTCAGCTCCATGCCAACGATCTTTGTTCTCCCGTTTTTCATGTAAATGCACATGTGGAATGTTCCTGAAAATTAAGGCATTTTCTATTATGTGGGGAGGGAGTTGAAATATAAAATGATTTGCAATAACTTTTTCCCCTTTAATGACAGATAGATTGCAAAAACATAAAATCATACTGATGAATGTCTATGTCCAGCCTGTAAAATGAAGTATAACTTTGGTTTCTCATTGATGACAAGATTTCAATAGGAAGGCCGGTGCTCATTTTAGACCATATTAGAGCCTGCAGATATGAATAATACAGTAACACAGATCAATAAATGCAACCAGGGCATGTCAACTACCCAAAAAAAAAAAAATATTGCATGTTGCCCATACCATCTTTGCACCAAGACCAAATTTTCCTCGCGTCTGCTTTAAGCCATATTTTGTCCCAGAAAGAACTGCATGAATAGGTATGTTGAAGGCATTCTCATAGTATAAAAAAGAATCTATGTCTAGACAACCTATTTTCACAGCAATTGAGGCGGGAAGCAACTGACAGACCTCGGCCAAACATATTTGGGATGTCATCATGTGGCATTCCTTTTCCATTATCCTGCAATAAGTTTCTGGCATGAGTCTCTGTCTTTAGCTCAATTGCAGGAAAGAGATTAATGAGGAAATAACCATTAAGAATCTCATATTGGAATTCAAAAGGAAATTAGATAGTTTTATTAACTAGCATAAAGCTAATAAATCATGACATTAATACAGTACCGCAAAAGAAACCTTAAGGGTAGAAGCCATACATACCTTGCATGTGACCCTGTAAAAAGAAGCCTCACCTCGACCCTTGACTCCCTTGGAAGCTGCAGTCACTTTCTTTCCATGGGCAGCATTCTTTGCTTGTATTTCTTGAGCACGAGCCTCTTTTGCCAACCGTTTCTGCATGGAAAAGTGTAATGTAAAACTGAACCAATACAAAGAGAATTCAAGGTAAAATCAACAGCCGTAGACAAATTAGCAGCTTCTGAGTCTACCTCGTTGATACAAATAATGTATGCAAAACAACATACTGGGAGCAAATATACAGTAAAAAATTTGGAAATCCATAGAAAAATTAAACTATGCCTGAAAATAGAGTGCAGTTCCTTCTTTTGCTAATGTATGAAACTAACACAATGAAGGTAACAAGAAATTCACAACAAAAGGAAACACACCTCACGAGCCTTGTCTGTTTCATAATCATCATACAATTCCGCGTCAATCCGTTCACGGTCAACAAGTCCGATCAAAGAATTAAATTTGCTTTTTACCATCTCCTCACTGCAAGAGCCGAGCCCAAGTGACATGTTTCATGAATGCATAAAGAAGATAACTTAAAACTAAGGGACAGCGTTATAAATGCATATTTTACTGATGCCCATATGAACGGAGGTGCTCAGTACATGTATGTCAGCCTGCTCAACTTATCTACTTGTTCATAACACTTTTATCTGCCAGCACAGACATGCATACTTACATAATTATTTCAACGACGGGAAGCTCAGATATAGATTCTGCAGAGTCAAGGGAATTCTCAACAAGCTCTCTGACAGTGGTATATAGGCATTTTCCGGGCTGAAATCCGCAGAATTGCAATGAGCAAAAAGAATACATATACAAGCGCAAGGGCGCGAAAACATCACGAAAATATAGATTAAAGAGCGCAATCACTTGCGCTGAAGTGTGTGGGTGTCCAGTGACATAGAATGCATCATCATCTTCGCAGCTGCCTTTTTTTTGTCTTTTTATTATTTTTTTGTTGCAAAGTTTATTGGGAATTGTCAAACAAATTAATTTATCCAGAGAAACCGACGACACAACAAATAATCCAGAGAAAAACCTAAGAAAAGAAAAGAGGGAAATACAAATCATACTTACGTTATCAAATCCAGCTATGTTTTTGTTCTCAGCGAAGAACTCGGCCGGAGATTCTGGGAAAGAGAGAATCAAAATAAAATGTCAAATGAAATATAGGAGTTTAAGAATGCAGTGACAGAAAACAGTGAGAGAGAAAGAGAGACAGACTCTGCTTCAGAAGGCTTTCCTTTGTTTTTCGTGGGGTCTTGGACTTGGTTTTGTTTGCCTCGCCTGGGCTTTCACCATCCATTTCAAGTGCGCAAAAATTGCACCCGAGAAATCTTAATCAACTAGATCCTGAGCAGAAGAGAAGATTCAGAACTCAGAGCAGTCAAGTTGAAATTGGAATGAGCTAGCAGTTGACGTTGCTAGCTTTTCCCGCCCAACCTTTCTTTGCCCCGCGCTTTCGCCCACTCTCCTTCATGTCACCTTTCCAGCTTTTAGCAGCTCGACTTCTGCTTGTCGCGCGTCATTCATAAGAAATAAACGCATTAATAGTGAATTCAAACAAAGCCATTATTTATAAAATGAAAATATAAATAATAGATTGCGCACATCTCATTCATGTCCCATGAACCCAAATTATGCTCTGGGTAAATCTTACCCCTAATGTATGTATTTTTAGTTTTTTCCATAATGTTTGGAAATCTTTTAATAAGAAAATTACAAATTTAAAACTTAATCTGGACTATTCAATTGAACTGCATCTCATTGCAATGACACAGTGCATTTGTGTGGGAGCCTGGAGGCTGGAATGACCCAAAAGACATGTTTTTCAGGGGTTGACCCACGCCCTGAAACTGAAACTCATGGGAGGGTTTTTTTTTTTTTTTTTTTTTTGCCCCCATTAAGGAGTTAGGACTTGGGAGTTGTTGTTTGCTTGGGCTTGGGAGTTAAAGAAGAAGTAAGAAAGGACTGGTTGGTTATATCAAAAAAAAAAAAAGGACTAGTTGGTGGGCTCAGGTCGGGCTTGGGCTCATCGACATAAAGGAGGAAGAGGGAGTGAGGGGAGGATTTTTTTTTTTTTTTTTTTTTTTTTGTGATAAGGTGAGGGGAGGAATTTTTTTTTTTTTTATAAGGTGAGGGGAGGAATATTGATGACATGCCCAGAGGTCGCAACAAAATCCAGGACAATCATGTGGGCCTTGGACCCCGGAATCCAGGACCACTTAGGCTTTGTTTGGTGGGAGAATAGGAGAAATAAAATTTTGACCAAATTGTTTATAAAAAATTTTAAAAATTACAAAAAAATTTTATCGTTTTCCGCATATTAACTTTAGAAGCATGTCACATTATTATAGTCATATTTGACTTTTTACACTAGGATGGGCACGTCTCTCCCTCTCTCACCTCCAACCAAACATGGTCTTAGGCTAGCTTGTTTGATTCCATCATCATCTCCCTCCTCACCTTCTTCCAAATCTTATCCCGCAAGTTTTGTCGCCTCCCCTGATATTTTCCATTCCTTTTCTTTCTCCTCCTCACTTGGTCCCCTCCTTCCCTCCTTTTTTGAATTTTTCCCCAATCGGATCAAACTTCCTCAGTCTGCAAGATATCCCCACACTGGCATTACATCCATGTGTATAATTATTATTCCTTCTTATCTTAAATATAGGACAAAATTTAAACTATAAACTTTATCATATATTTAGGAGAAAGATAGTATATGCATACAGACGCAGAAAAAATATAAATATTATAAAGAATGTATTTTAAGTAATTTTAGCCAAAACTCCTGGGTGAGTTTTAAATGGCCATTCATTTTTAGACTATCCAGTGACAAGATGCTTTGGTCGGGGCGGCATCTTGCGGAGTGTGGTTGAGTTCTACTCAACTGATGACCCAACAATTTGCTGCCTGCGTATCCTTACATCTATTTGATTACCGTCAACAAGTCGTCACAGCAGCATGTGCGTCTGGTTCTGTTTTTGTTTCAATTTCCCAGAACAAACATTTTGTTCTACTGCTAAGGTTTGAAAATATAATTTCTTACACTGAGTTTTAGTTTGCACGTACATGTGTCCGTCATGTTAAAATTAAGCATGATAAATATTTTTTTAGTTCTAAATATAAGATAAAGTTGATTTTAAAGATATTGATGAAGCTAATAAAATTACTTTAAAATATTTTTATTTTAATTTTTTCTCTAAACTAATTATTTAACTAATAAACTGATATATAAATTAAGAATAATAATATATAATATAATTAAATAACTTATTTAACTTTCTTACTCTTTTATAACAAAAAAAAAAACAATTATATCTTATATTTACCATTTAACGTGGAAATAATTATTTATTTTACCAAGGGAAGTAAAGTACCAGCACGGGGGAAGACTGGCTTGTCCTCAATCAGTGACGGTGACGGATGGGAAAGAGTATGAACCAAGTCATATCTCACCGCGGGCCCCACGTCGGGGCTTGTCGTCAATTCGTACGTAGAAATGGGCAAAACGTGAGAAACTAGGTGTCTCCCGTTCATTCAAACTCCCACATCCATCAAGAGTTTTCAATATTTTAGATAACATCATTTCCGACCACAGAAAGTGATTCCTTTTAGGATGAGGAGGCCAGATCCATTGAAACTGCAGATAGGTTGGCTGGCCATAAAAAAGTGATTTATTTATTTTTTAAATAAAAGGGCTTTTGATAGTCTGCATCAAGAGCTCAGTATACACTTATTTAGCACTATATGTTACTCCTTTTACTCTTTATTATATGAATGGCACCATTTATAAGTTATTTGGTGTTTTTTATAATGTACTTTTTATTTATTTTCAATGAACATTAATTATTCTTTTTTATATGTGTCGTTAATAAATAAGGATAGTGGATGGGAGTAATAATCAATATGATATTATAGTTTAGTATAAAGAAAAATTCTAAATAAATACCATTTGAATTTGTAAAACCCCTGTAGTGTTGACTTTGTAAAAAGATTGAGAGGTACAAAAGGGCGCCTATAAGGGATATACAAATGGGTCAAATTACCTTTTTACCCTTAGTGTTAAATAAAATATTAAAAAAAAAAAAACTAAAATACCCCCACCGCCGCCACACCGACCGGAGGTGGTGGTGGTGGCCGGCGGTGGGGGAGGGGGTGGGGGTATTTTAGTTTATTTTTTTATTTATTTAACAATAAGGGTAAAAAAGTAATTTGACCAATTTTCATATCCCTCATGTGTCTTTTGTGCCTCTCAATCTTTTTACAAATTCAACACTTCGGGGATTTTACAAAATAAAATGATATTTATTTGGAATTTTCCCTTAGTATAATTAGTAGGGGTAATATTGGAAGTTACTTAAATTATAGTCTAACTTTATTTCATTTATCTGTTTTTATTAGTTTATGAGAATTGTTAATTGGTACTTTATAATAAAAATCAGATGGAGTAGTTTAAAAATCCTTCATCCATCTCAAAATATAAGCTCACTAAATGTGTCCTTAATTATAACTTTCATTTAAAGTTTTTCAAAATATTTAGTATTTATTGTATTTATTATCCTTTTCGTTTTTTCTTTTTATAAATAAGGGTGTAGGAAAAAATACATATTTCTCATGCTTAACTAATTTTAACAATTTTTCATAAACAAAAATAAGTTATTTAAATTTAGAATTGGGGTTTGAAGGAGTACATGTTAATGCAGCGAGTCATGAAAAACAATTTAAATTGTTCATCAGACTGGATGGCACCAAGAATCAGTACGGTTGGGCACTTCCATACATACACAGTGATCAACTGCTACATTCAGACCTAGAAAATTATTGAAGAGGAGGCACCATTGGCCATGGGGAATCAGGCGCTACCCCCAAAATTTTTTTCTAAAAGAAAGTTTAAAATATATTAAAAAACAAAAGAATATAAATAAAAATAGAAAAAAAATCAAAAAAATATTCATAAAATCAAGTGAACATTGATGATGTAATAAGAGAGACAATTATTTTACAAACGCATTTAGAAAAGTAAGGCTAAGTGTTGTTAAAAATGTAATTACAAAAATTACAATGAAGGGTGGGATTAAATAAGTTCAAGATATATATTTTAATAAAAAAAAGTATATTACAATAAAAATAATTATAATGTCATCATTTTTTGGCTTTATTTTTTGGAATTTCATCATAATTGTTTTATTATTAATGCTATTAAATACATCTTTTTCAATATAAGGCACCAAACAATCATTCAACCATTCATCCCCCATCTAATTACGAAATGTAATCTTAATGTATTAAGGGTGAACAATTATTCAAATATGTATTAATATGCACACATACACCTTTTTTTTGTTTTTTCCTTTTTCTTCTTCTTCTTTTTTTTTTTTTAAAAAAGAAAAACTCAAATTTAGGGGGCTCCGCGCTTGGCTACATTACAGAAAGCCAGTCGCTTTCACTCTCATTCATTCACACGCGTGGAACATGCGCGTAGCTGTGATCCAATCCCCACTACAGTCAGGAAATGATTTAATTCGGCCGGGGCTCGCTCACGTGAATAGCATGGGCGCAAGGCCTAACCGATTCATTCGTCAACAGCGGAGTTTTGTCCGTTTGTGATTATGTCAAGATCAGACGCTGTCGAAGCGGGACCCATCGATCAGATGTCCCCTTCAATCATTTCCGTCGAAAATAATTATGCAAACAGTAACTAGGTGTAGGACATGGGCCCAGCATACAGTAAATTAGCTCTCCAATCAACGCTCGCCACCTCCTCATTCCATTAATTCGATCATCCCCTCCTGCCTCCCCTCACCAATTACAGTACCGTTTGAGACAGTGGGGTAGAAATGACTTTTATATCTGATAGATTTTTTTCTGATAAAGTTTTTTTGATGTGATTTATGTTTTGGGATATTGATGACTTTTTGATAATGGGATCAGATGCAAGGAGGTGTAGCTTCTCAAAAAAAAAAAAAAAAGCTTCAAACTTTAAAACCTATCAAGTATGAAGATATCTCAAACACCCAAAGAACTTTACAGAGTTGTCTTCAAGGTAAGAACTTTACAGCCTCTAGCTTTTTTATCTTTTCCTAGTGATTACATGTTTGTGAGAAAAAGGAGCACGAGCAAAAACTGACGTTTACAATGGTCTTGCTAGTTTGAATTTTTTAGGGATTATATGTTGGAGGTTTCAGTGTTGGAATATTGGTATGAACTTGATAGAACGTGAAAAACTCTAAATTTATGGTTACACATAGGTAGTTGGTATTGGTTGAGCTATTAGTAAAATTATAAACTTGTATTGATGAAATTGTTCATATCATCTTGAATTGCTTTAATTAGTTTTGTTTAAAATAAGTTAAATTGGATTGTTGTTGAAAATTTTGGATGTCTTACTTTTAAGGGGAATGCTACTGGAATGTTTAAAAAATGAGTAAGACGTCCCCTTCTTCACCTATACTCATATGCCATAATGAATATTATTCTAAACTTAAGTATTGTTGAAAATGAATTAGTTGGCAATAAAATGTATCACAATTGGATAAATGCATTAAGAACTAGTGAAAAATATGAGAATGTGATGGAATAATTAATTGAATTTGTTAAAATGAATGCGCCTAGTAAAAATGGAAAGTATTTTTGTCCTTATGTCAAGTGTCTAAATGAGGGTCAACGGAGTGATGATATAAGAGATCACTTACTTTGTGACGGAATGAATCTTCAATACATTAGGTGAATATGGCATGGTGAGGAAGTAACTGCATAATTATAGAAGTACTATACAAAATAATGGGGTGATGGTGGTAGCTGAAGAAATGCACTTTTCTAATTCAACAAATAAAAACCCTACATTGACATTTATGGCCTATTATAGAGTTATTGAAGACATATAGAAGATAAGCTACACTAAGGTGAGAGTTCATATATTCAAATGTAAGTGGATTTAACAATAATGTTGTTGAAATCTATCAATTTAGATTTACTTTAGTTGTAGAACAATTTGGATTTACCTTAGTCGATCTTTTTAAAATTGATTATAAAGATGAGCTCTTCATTCTAGAAAGATAGGCAAAATAGGTGTTTTATGTCATTGATCTTGCAAATGAAAAATTGTCCATTGTACTCCATAGTAAAAAAACATAAGGATGACGATCCAATTTTAAATCTTGACAATATGCCACCTTTCATTACCAATCTACTTATACTAGGTGAAGCAAAATTGATAAATGATGAAGAATATCCAGCTAGAATTGATCATTGTGAAGAAATTTGGGAAAACACATAAAGTAAGTTTTTTTATTGTTTATTTATTCATTTAATTGCAATTTACTTATCCTATCTCACCTTGATTTTTTAGCAGGAACATGGCAAGTTCAGATAAGAGGAACTTATGTAGCTCACCTATTAAGAAAACTATCTAATTGTCATATTTTCATGTGTTTGATTTTCTGGGTAACAAGCCAAGGGAAGAGATAAAATTCATTTTCAACGTATAAGTTAATTTTTTGTATATTATTTGTTTTTTACTTGAATAAATTGTTTTAATGTCTTCTGATTTTAATTTTAATGATAATACACTCAAGACATATTATTTAATGGGTGGGGAGCACGAACGTAAAAATGGTTCGATTAAGTGGTTCCAGTCGAAAGTAAGTTATTTAAATTCAAATTCTTTGGAGTGCTTGATTATATCTATTGATTGCTGGATTTATATATACTTGTTTTGTAGTGTTTTGTTTAGGGTATATAAATGCATATTTTTTTAGAATCGCTTGTTTTTTGAAGGTTGAAATGTACAAAATACGAATTACATGTTAAAAAAACCTCTTTTAGTTTTAAAGGCTTGCAATGACCATTCTGAAAATGGTATGAAAGACAATCATTATAAGTTTTAAACATATAATGTCTGGGTTTTGAAAAAAAAAGTCAGACGAAGTCCGTTTTACTAAAAACTGATGTTATATGTAGCATATTTTCCAATGATTGTTTTAAAACATATGTCTATTTTAAAACTTTTAACGAGACTTAATTATACGTTCCTTGAAAACGGACGTCTAAGGGTTCTAAAAATGAACGTTAAAAGTGCCTCATGTAATAATATTCCTTTTATCTCTCTGCATTTACTTATCTCGCTCGCATATTACTAACAGAGGGTAAAATTGTCGAAAACTCATTTATTACTATACAAGTGACTTATGTTTTGAAAAAAACTTCTGTAGTACAAATCACTTATAGAAAGAAAAGAAACAAAGTGGTATTGTCTAGAATATTTTAGTTATCTCTTTTAATTTTTTTTTTTAATTTTCTCTCCTTAAAGGAGTATCAATACAAATAAATTTTTTTTTCCTCAAAATGATAGATATAAAACGGTAGTGGCCGACGATAGTTACGATTGATGAAGAAAATTAATATAATACGAATTACTGGCCATAATATGGGGGTCCATATGGAGGTTAATTCAATTAATGATCAAAATTTGAAATTTGGACCACATTTCTCTACAATCTATATGAACGAGCAATTAGACACGGCAAAAAGTTTAAAAAAGAACAGGAAATGAGACGCAGTGGGGCCGGAGCAAGTCCTGAATGGAAACTGGAAAGGACCCCACCCAACCCAAGTCTTGATTTTTTCATCCAAAAAAAAAAAAAAAAAAAAAAAAAAGGAGACAAAAACTTGAATTTAAAATCAATTAAGACCATAATAGATTCAAATTATCTTATTTAAAATAAAGGTTAATTTCGTCCCTGCATGTTGGGGGTAAAAAATAGTCCCTGCTATTGCTATTTTAAATTTTGATATTGAAGACTTCGTTAAGATCTGACATAATGATCAGAAGTCTTTGAGTAATCTACCATGGATATTGATCTGAAACTTGACATTAATATTATAAAATTTAACACTAACTAACGTTTTAAATCTTGACAATAACATAATAGTAAAATACTACTACTAAATGTAATAACATCATTGTAAAATTTTAAAATATCAGCGTGAACTTTTGGTTTTTTACTAAAATGTCAGCATCTATTTAGAAGGCGGTGAGGGCTTAAAAAACATGATAATTAAAATGAAGTATTTGAGTTGTCATTTTTACAAATGTGTTTTTAGGTCGAAATTTACTTTTTAACAAAAAGCCACTAAGATCTATTTTTCACAGTACATGCAATCTTTTACTATTATTAATTTAAACATAATTATACTACCTCCAATCTTAAATATATGACATAGTTTATACTATTGCACTACAAACTATGTCCAATATATAGAATTTCTGAATTTTATATTATCCTAAATTTACAAAGTCATATTAAAGAAAAAAGTCACTTAATCCATAACAATTTATAGAATCTTTAATTAGCTTGAAGCTAAAATAAATTCATGTCTCTGTTTGAAGCTATACTTCTGAAAAAAACAAGAACAAGTCACGTAGGTTTTCTATAAATAAATAGTTCACGAGACGGGAACATCACACACAGCTCTCCCAAATAATTACTGGATATTTTTCCTCCAGAGATCTATCAGAATTATCCTCCGAATTAAAAATTCGATCTCTTCTTCCTTTGGCTAGATGTTGTTAAACCTTCAGACGAGCACACGGTCAAGTTGTGGCCATCTGGTGTTCCAGAAGCCATGGATAAATCTGCAGAGTGGCAGGAGACCACTACTTCTGGTGGGACGCTCAATCCCAAACCAAAAGAAGCACAAGAGGGTTGGGGTTAGGTGCAGCACCGACGGCGCCGACGCCAAAGCGGTGGCCTCTACCGCCGTGAGCGAAGCGGGAAGAAAAAAGACGACCACGGTTAAAGTCACTCTAACAGTTCTGCAAACAGTTGAAGGCTATTTCTCAGATATCAGTATCCAGCGAGGGCTCGATGATATCAAGGAGTTGCTCGGTAAATCTCTTAAAGTGGAGCTCCTTAGCGCCCAGCTTGAACCCAGTTAAGTATTCAGTGTTTCAACTGCAAACTCCATAAACTCTTTCTCACATACTTTTATTTCAATCTTTTAGACACATTCTGGTACGTATGACACACACACACCACTTGTGGAGTAGTACGTGCTTAGCATGGTGGTAGATGAGTAGATCTGGAGTCTGGACCATATAAATTAACCATAGTCTTCTGAAAAAAATATATTAAATATACTGAGACATTAACGGCAAGATGAGTAGATCTGGACCAAATATATGAACCATAGTCTTCTGAAAAAAATATATTAAATATACTGAGGCATTAACAGCTAGATGAGTAGATCTTAACCTTGCAGGCGCTAGAGTCCTCCGAAACTAAATTCGGTTGACAGTGAGTCAAAGTTATGGGTGAAAATTACAAGTACGGATCAGTTTTTGGAAGTAGTACTACGTGCAAAAGATAAATATTTGAGATGAATTTTTTAAAAAACTTTTTTTAAGCTAAAAAATTGTTAGCTGATAATTGGTTATGCTGCTTGGTCTTTCCATCTTTATTTGTAACTCTTCAAGCCTCATGCTTGCTTCTTTTATCCAAAAGAAAAATAGCGGCCGCGCCCGGGGTGTTTTATCTTATGTATTTTTTATGTACTCATGCTTCTATATGAGTTTTTTTTTTTTTATTATATGCGGCTTTCTGATATATTTTTTGTACCTAGTATCTCAAATTAATTAATTTCTAATTCTATATTCAGAAATATATTTCTATAACATCAGTATCATGGAAACTAATTAATTTAAAATATTAGGTGTAAAAACATGTCAAAAAACATATAATTAAATCTAAATAAATATAATATATAAATTTTTTTTTTAAAAAAATGCTTATACCTATAATAAAAATATGAGCGCATAAAATATAGGGAAAATTTCATTTAAATACCAAATGAATTTGTAAAACCCCAGAAATGACGAATTTGCAAAAAAGACTTAGAAGTGACAAGGACCTTTGAAGGGGTTTTGCAAATTCGCGCCAAATGATTATTTTACCCTTAGGGTTAAATAATTAAAAAGAAAAAAAGAAAATACCCCCTCCGGCAGTGGGCCCCACCGCCACCGCCCACAGTGGCCACCGGCCACCGGCGACCACCGCGGGTCACCGGCGACCGGCGGTGGTGGACGGCGGCCGCCGGCGGCGGTCGCCGGCGACCCGCAGTGGCCGGGCCACTGTGGGTGGTGGCGGTGGGGCCCACCGCGGGAGGGGGTATTTTCTTTTTTTCTTTTTAATTATTTAACCCTAAGGATAAAATAAATAGTCATTTGGCGCGAATTTGCAAAAAACCCCCCCAAAGCGCCCTTGTCACCTCTAAAGTCTTTTTTTGCAAATTCGCGTCACTACTAGGGGTTTACAAATTCATTTGGTATTTAAATGGAATTTTCCCTAAAATATATGCATATATAATATGGATTGGAAAGCTCGAAATAAAACTTGTGTTTATGACAACCAATCCCCTTACTGAAAATAATAAATGACCACAATCATGCCTTTTTTTTGGCAAGCACTCCGACCACTTGTTTTAAAAGAAACGTACGAGTACTTTGAAATGACAAACTCATTATATGTTAAATAGCGTACAACCCAATGCAAAGAGTCATATGGTTTTATCAGTATGACTTGATTTTATTAATCTCACTGACTTGTGTTGGGGGGGTGCCTTCTGTGGGGAAGGAGACGCAGTAGATGTAGGTAAGGCGGGTAAGCATAGAAAAAGCCAAAGTGAAATGAAAAGGACAAGCGGAGAGTTGCAAATTGTTACGCAACTAAACCCATAAATTGGAAACTGGAAAGCATCAGGATGTTTGGTGAATTCCGACCTGACAAGTCACTGTGGGTCCCTCGTGTGTTATATTCATTCATTTATTTATTTGTGAATTAATTGAAATGAGAGAATGACTAATAATGAACGACGCCGGAAACAGAGACGGGGGCGGAGAAGGAGGCGATAAAAGGATTCGTGCACAGAAGCGGAGAAGAGAATCAAGAGGTGAAGTACGAGGCGGAGGTAGAGGTGGGAAGTGAGTTCGGAGAGATAGGGGCGTTGTCTATAGAGAATGAGCACCACAAGGAGATGTTCGTCAAGGACGTCGTCCTAGAGGGCTTGGAGGTCGGTCCCCTTCGCTTTTCATGCAACTCCTGGGTTCACTCCAAGTACGACGACCCCGTCAACAGAGTCTTCTTCCCCAACAAGGTAACAAGCACTCTCTAACCTATATGTGATTATTACTTAGTGAATGGGATTTGGTGCTAATAATTAATGTGTGGACTGTGGTGGTGAGGGCAGCAGGCGTACTTGCCGTCGGAGACGCCGGCGGGGATAAAGAGGATCAGGGAGGAGCAGTTGAAGGCGCTAAAGGGGAACGGCGTCGGAGAGAGGAAGAGCTATGAGAGAGTGTACGACTACGACGTGTACAATGACCTTGGAGATCCCGACAGCGACGAGGACCTCAAGAGGCCAGTTCTCGGCGGCCAAGACCGTCCTTACCCCAGGCGGTGTCGAACCGGCCGTCCCCGCTGTCAGAAAGGTGCCTCCCTCTCCATCCCCGTTCATTCGCATCCATCACTTATTCCTGTTTATATTTTTTATTATTTACTTCTCATTTTTCTTCATGGAAAAACCAATTTCCGTGCGAATCTCATTTTTATTAGAGAAAATATCACTCAGGTCCTAGAAGGAGAAAAAATATTAAAAAGCTCTCAATTCTAAATCCTCTATTAAAAAAAAGTCCCTGATTTTTTTATATTAATTGTGGAGAAAAAATATTTAAGAAGTCCTTCAAAATAACTTTTCCTGCTAAAGTAGTTTTTCCTGCTTTTAAGATTTCAAAAAATTGTTGTCAAATGACTTTTTATGTTTTCAAAATGAGATAGGATATTATGTCACTATCACTTTTTTATTGTTGGATCTTGATATTCTGATCCAACAATAAAAAAGTGGTACTGACATAAAATTAGTAATGACAATAGGGTTCGGATCCTCTCCATATCCAATTTTCTCCTCATCCCTCAAAGATCAATCTACACCATTCATTTCACTTCATCTTCGTCTTAACCATTCATTTTTTTAATATTTCAAATACTGACAGTACTAAAAAAGATACTTTGGATACTAAAAAATACTTCATGATCTTGAAAAATTATTTTAGGATCTTAAAAAAATATTGTGAAGTATATTTTTAGTACCAATTATTTTTTTAAGATCCTAAAATAATTTTTCAAGATCATAAAGCATTTTTTTAGTATCCTAAAGATCTTTTTTTAGTACGCTTCAAAGTATTTGAAATATTAAAAAAATGAATGGCTAAGAAGAAGATGAAGTGAAATAAATGGTGTAGATTGATTTCTGAAGGATGAGGAGAAAATTGGATATCGAGAGGATCCAGTTCCGTGACAATATCCTATTTTCCTGAAATTTTTTTAATAAGTTATTTTCACAATATAAAAAGCCATTTTAATAATAATTTTTTATAGGAAAATTTTAACATTAAGAAACTATTTTAATAATAAGAAAAGTCATTTTGATAATAAGACTTTTTTTATATTAGAATAATCTCTAAAAACTTTTTTAATAGGGGATTTAGATTTGAAAGGAAGTGAGTGATATTTTCCCTTTTTATTACTCTCACAAAATAAAAGCAAAAGAGGGTAAAATGGACCCTTTCAAGCCCTGTAGTAACAGCTAATCACTGTGCTCTTTGGGCTACAGGACAGCCTGCAAGGTTGTGGTACTAGCCTCAGTCATATGCATCACATGATGAATTGTGTTTTTAGACTGTATATGTTTTATTAATTCCCAGTAAATTACATTATTTATTTACTTTAAAAAATGTACCATAATTTTGACCCCAAAAAAAAAGTACCATGAAAAGTAATATTGCTTTAAGTAATTTATAAAAAACAATCTCAACACATAATAAATATGTAAGATATTGCATTTAAAATCTGCTTGCAAGGGCATTAAATCAAAATTTGTTGTCAGTACATTATACAGTGAACAGAGTAGTAGGCTCTTAATATCATGGAGTTTACAAATAAAGGACAATTGATCATAAATTGAGAATTGATGAATGGACAAATTCTGAAGGTGAGCAATTTGGCCTCTGATCAATTGTTTGTGTAATGAAAATAACTGATTATGAAATGGGAGATGGACAGATCCATTATCAGAGCAAAGAAGCAGCAGCGTGTATGTGCCGAGAGACGAAGCCTTCTCAGACGTGAAGCAGCTGACATTTTCTACCAATACTGTGTCTTCTGTGTTGCATGCCCTCGTCCCTGCCCTCCAGACCGCCATGGTTGACAGCTCTCTTGGCTTCCCCTTGTTCTCTTCCATTGACTCTCTCTTCAACGAAGGAGTTAACTTGCCTCCTCTTAAAACCAAAAGCTTCCTCAGGACCCTTTTGCCTCGCCTCGTCAAGTTCATCAATGACGCCGAACAAGACATTCTCCGTTTTGAGACTCCCCCTACTATGGACCGTACGTACTTCATTACTTTCCCTCATCAATCCTTTCATTTTTAAACTACCTACTTTGACATATATATATATATACACGTATACAATGGCAGGAGACAGGTTCTTTTGGTTTAGGGACGAGGAATTCGCTAGGCAAACTCTTTCAGGTCTCAACCCTTGCAGCATCCAATTGGTTACGGTACGTATATGTGATCCCACCTCTCCATTTCCTAGTAGCACACTTAACAGCCTCCAATATTTTAAACACTCCCGGCGCGTCTGTAGGAGTGGCCGTTGAAAAGTGCATTAGATGCCAAGATCTATGGCCCTCAAGAATCAGCCATAACCACCGAAATCATCGAGAGAGAAATCAGAGGTTTTGCCACCGTTGAGGAGGTAAACACTCGTTTAACCTAAAATATTTATATAGATATAAGCATAGAGCGGGATACACGTGCTTAATCATTGAAAAACTTATCAGGCCATAAAACAGAAGAAGTTGTTCATCCTAGACTACCATGATCTGTTGCTACCTTATGTGGAGAAGGTTAGGGAGCTTGGAGGGACAACCCTATATGGCTCAAGGACATTGTTCTTCCTCACACCAGAAGACACGTTAAGGCCTCTTGCCATCGAGCTCACTCGGCCTCCTATAGGGGACAAGCCCCATTGGAGACAAGTTTTCACACCCGCCTGGCACTCAACCGGTATTTGGCTCTGGAGGCTCGCTAAAGCCCACGTCCTTGCCCATGACTCCGGCTACCATCAACTCGTCAGCCACTGGTACGTCGCATTTCACTCCAACAAATTACTTTCTCCTCTATTTAATATAACACATATTTACTTAATTTGATTAGATTAAATGAACTAGTTAAAGTAGTTAATATGATATATATTTTCTAAAACACCTAGTTATCTTTTATAAGCCCACATCCCCTCTCTTCCTTAATTATTGTTAACAAATTATCAATAGGGTTAAATTAAGAAAATAATAATAAACATGAAGATTATGTATGTCTTATACTTAGGACAAGATCAACTCCCAAATATATCTTATATTAAGGACTGATGAGTATTTACCTAATTTAGTTATATTAATGAACTTAGTTAATTTAGTGAACATTTTATATATTTTCTAAAACACCCTAATCGTCTTTCTTAATTATTGTTGATGGAATATAGTTAATTACATTAGAAAAATATTGGGGGAAAAATGTCTTATATTTTAGAACAAGATCCACTTCTTCTTTATGTGTTATATTAAAAGAGATTGGTATAATTTCCTCCTTTCATTCCAAATCTTGGAGATATTGATTAATCAATTCCATGCAACCGTGTTTTCTTCAGGCTCCGCACCCATTGTTGTACGGAACCATATATCATTGCAACAAATAGGCAGCTCAGTGTTATGCACCCGATCTATAGGCTTCTGCATCCCCACTTCAGATACACAATGGAGATAAACGCTCTGGCTCGTCAGGCACTCATTAACGCGGGTGGAATAATAGAGAGTAGCTTCTCGCCTGGCAAATACTCCATCGAACTCAGCTCCGTCGCCTACGACAAGCAGTGGCAGTTCGATTTACAGGCCCTGCCCGCCGATCTCATCAACAGGGGATTGGCTGTGGAGGACCCCACTGCTCCCCACGGCTTAAAGCTCACCATCGAGGATTACCCTTATGCCACCGACGGTCTCGTTCTTTGGGACGCCATCAAACAGTGGGTCACCGACTATGTCAATCGTTACTACCCGGAACCGAGTTTGGTGGAGTCGGACCCAGAGCTCCAGGCCTGGTGGGAAGAGATCCGAACCAAAGGGCATGCGGATAAAAAGGACGAGCCCTGGTGGCCGGTTCTGAAAACGCCTAAGGATCTAGTGGAGATCGTGACCACTATTGTTTGGATAACGTCGGGTCACCACGCGGCGGTTAATTTCGGGCAGTACATATATGCCGGGTATTTCCCGAACCGGCCCACCATTGCGAGAACGAATGTGCCCACGGAGGACCTCTCCGAGACGGAATGGGAACTTTTCATGAACAAACCGGAACTTGCACTGTTGAGGTGCTTCCCTTCGCAGGTTCAGGCGACGACGGTGATGTCGGTGCTGGACATTCTGTCGAGTCACTCGCCGGACGAAGAGTATCTGGGGAGCCATATAGAGCCATCGTGGGAGGAGGATCCGGTAGTGAAAGGGGCGTTCGAGCAGTTTCAAGGGCGGCTGAAAGAGCTGGAGGGGTTGGTCGATTTGAGGAACGCGGATCAAAATCTGAAGAACCGAAACGGCGCTGGTATTGTGCCGTATGAGCTTTTGAAGCCCTTCTCTGAGGACCCTGGAGTCACCGGGAAGGGAGTTCCGTACAGTATCTCCATTTGAAGCTGCCGAACTGTTAACGTAGTTTTTACGTCACTGTGCTAGCTAGTTGAATGCTACAATAATAAGACCTGACTCAGAACTCAGACGAGTTTAATGGTGATAATGCTACTCCATATTTTTATTGGAACTGCCTGATCATGGACCCTCCGTGCTGAAATTGTTCTAAACTTTTTCTATATATCTTTTTAAAATGGTAAAAAAAGTTAAAGTATTTAAACTGCCATCATAATGACATGCAAGCCCCTGTTGATAATTCAAGCGGCAAGGGTAATAGTAAATGTACACTTGTGGATGAAGTATTAAATATTTGAATCCTTCCAACAGCATATACCTTTACCACTAGATCAGGCTCCCAGATTGACCCCAAAAAATACTCACTGGCCAATAATAAAGTGTATAATCCAATAAATTAACCATATTTTTACTGAGAAAACTAGCAGAAATAAGAATTCTGGTGACTTGAACTGATGGCAAATGCAATAAAGAAGATTCGTGATTCCAGTGGCATGAATACTTTTTTATAAATAGGAGCTAGCTGGTTTGATCTTGTTTGCAACCCCTAGCCGTTAGTGGGTCTGTTTGGGTTGGCTTATTTTTCAAATTAGTGTGTATAAATTTCAGTGGCTTTTAAGCTACCGACCCAGTGAGAAAAAAACCCAATTTTTTCCGTCTGGAGTGCCCATTGCGATGGATTAATTTTAAGTCAAAAAAGCTCAAAAGTCGATTAAAAAAGCTCCAGAATCCAGCCTTTTTCCATAACGCTCTCCTTTTTTGACGTGGGCCCCGCCACTTCTACCACCATCAATCCAAACACAAATCATTATCTATAACCCGACTTTTTTCCTACCGAGCCTTTTTTTTAAAATTAGATAGCTTTTAAATGACCGCTCCTACCGCTAACCCAAACAGGCCCAGTGCCTCTCCCGTTAACTTAAAAGAAAAGAAGATTAATGACTTTGAACAAGCATATAACACGAAATCCAAGAGGATAGTTGTTATGGTGGTGAGTGGTGACATCTCCCCAAAATGTAGGACCACTCTGGAAGTATTGGGAAGGACGGACAATAATGGGGGAACAAAAGAGGAGGACCACATGCACGCAAGGAAAGCCAATAACCTTGTTAAACCCCCAACCCCCCCCCCCCTCTCCCCAAAAAAAAAAAAAAAAAAAAAAAAAAAAAGTGGAGAAAGCATTAAGGGTGTTCATGATGCCTAAACACCCGTTTGTCCACCCGCGCCCAACGAAAATCATCCCGCCCGCCCTAAGTAAAGCAGCCCGACAAAATTGGGCACAACCGGGCAGGTATTTTTGCGGGTAGAGGAGACCGGGCGGGGTATATGCCCCCGCCTTGATAGTATATATAATATTTTTTATTTTTTTAATAGAATAAGAAAAGTATTTTATATTTTATATATATATATATATATATATTATATTCTAACTCTATAAAATTCTTGAACACATATTACTTCTTAGATGCTTGAACACATATATTTGATATATACTCACCTCAACACATATATTACTTCTTATTTTGTAATGTAATTGATGTTTTATTTTCTTCTCAGATGTTATAATGGAGAGGGGGAATGTAATGGTTACGGTTGTCGGTTGGCTAGTGGTGGATGAAGTAGGTAATTTGCAACTTTTAAAGTTAAAACTAAGGCTTAGAGCCCACAATTAATTGGTACTTTCACATGTAAATGATGTAATAAACTAACAATATATTTTCTTTGTTGCTTTCTTAAGTAGGTGATTCCATATGCTTCATCCTTTTGACAATTTTGAGCTTTGATGCAAACTCTATAAGTATTGGATGTCTACAAAGCTTTAATTGCAATTTTTGGATGCTTTGTATGTAATGAATTATGGATGTTATTTGATATTTCAGTTATGGATAATTGGATATTTGACTATTTGTTATTTTGTTAAGATATATGATTGTCTTTTTAATTTTAAGACTTAAGTTGTAGACTGATATCTGAATATTTTAAAGTGTAGAATTATGGATTTTATCTGAAGTTTGTAATATTGTTTATTAGGTATGACTAAAGCTATTTTTTTCCACATAGGCTGTCGCAAGGTTACAAGGTATCGTCATTTGGGCATGGTAGGGCTGCCCTGCCTAGCCCATTATTGCCCTGCCCACAAATCTTAGGGCTTTTATCGGACAGGGCCGGACACTGAGCCGCATTTTATTGCCCAATGATCTCTTGGGCAGGGCATTGGGTAAGGGTCTCATCCTGCCCACGAACACCCGTAGAAATCATATAACCTTTGATAAGCCTATGTGTATCGATTAAAACCATGCTTTTAAAGTTATAATAAAGAAACAATAAAACTTTTGAAATATGCTTTTTATCGTTGTTGAGAATTAATTAAAATCAACACCACCTTTTTTTGCATTTTGTTTTTTGTTATAATATTTTATCAACATTTTTAAGAGAATAAAACCAAAAAATCACAAACATATATGGCATGGTTAACCATGCAGGTCTTCATGTCGAGGATACCAGTGGAAGAGAATTTGAACTCTTCAGAAGCTATACTGAAATACATTATATTTGATTTTATGAAAAGACTTATTGCATGAACCTTGTAAGTTATATTTTCAATGTATTTTTGTCTTGCAAATAAAAATAATAAACCAGGCCGGGGTGAAGCCCCAATGAACTGGGTTGGCAACCAAAAAAAACCGCATGGACTTAAACGGCCGGACCAAGTCAAGCCCACTAAGAGGCCAACTACCCCACACATATCCCCACTACCTCAATGGTGCAGAAATGGGGATACAGCCGCACGCATCATGGGAGCATGGAGCATGCTAGAGAGTCGATCAACCCGCTTATAAATAGGGGCACACCCCCGGTGAACTACACACGTATTCTCCCTTACTCTTTAGATATCGTCCCACCGTGCACACACCCCACACCTCCACAGGTACAAGATCATCGTGCCCACCGTTATCCGTGCCATAGATAACATTGGATAAGCCTACCAGATCCTATATTGAAGTTAACCACCTCCGGGTGAGACATTTGTGTTCCACAACGGAACATTGGCGCCGACCGTGGGGGACGACTAAACTTCGAATCCCATACCATAAAGCTACGAACCTATCATAGCAAATGGCGAATACAAGAGGACGTGGTGCAACAACTCTAAGCAGAATCAAGTGCCGAAGAACAACCAGAGCAACATGAAGGACAAACATCACAACCGGGGGCCCGATGAACCCGGAAAAAGAACCAATGTTGGTAGAAACCGAAGAGGAGACATCGGCACAAAAAATCTCAACCCCTTGAAGATGTCGCTACCCGCAAACCAAAACCATTGAAGTAGTTGACCCCGATATTCAGTTGTTACGGTACCCTTGGGTCCGTATTGGACAGAATAGACGAGATGGAAACACGGAATCGATTACAAAGGGAAGAGGACGTCCGGACTATGAGAGAAGAGATGTACCGCCGCGAGGAAGAATTCAGAAATTAGCCTAGTCGGACGTCACGCGGACCAACCCCGATCATGACGGCAACGCGGGGAAGGGCAATGTGGACCCGAGCCAAAATGGCATCCCCACTCCTCGGAATATTGGGACGTCACGCATATAATGAAGACACTCCCGAGATGAGGAACGATACACGGAAGCCGAAGCAAGAAAATTCCAGATCGGACAAAGGGCTAATCGACAACACCGATAACACTCGAAAGGAACGATCGTCCATCGAACGTCTAAGAAAGACAAAGGAAAGATCCTCTCTAATAAAGATGTGGCATCGCCACAATTGATGCAAGCTCGATGAGGAGGAGAAAGTCGCGACTCCCTTCACGGCCAAAATAATGGCCGCGCCTTATCCAAAAGGCTTAGACACCAAAGATTTCCCGAAATATGATGGAACCCAGGACCCGCAAGTGCATGTGGGCAATTTCAGAATGGAGATCATGGTCAAAGGATACTCGGGGCCCGTGGTACCCCGGTTGTTTGCGGAACGCTACGTGGACCAGCCCAAATCTGGGTTCAACACCTTGCCGTAAAACACAATCCCGACTTGAAAGATTTGGAGAACAAATTCCTTCTCAACTTCGCCACGAGCGTGAAGCAACCCAAAACCGAGTTCCAATTGATCGGGTGAAGCAATCACCCGGAAACGGTGCAAAAGTATTTGGATCGCTTTTAAGGACACGGCAATACAAGTGCCGGGGTTAAAGGAAGACGTACATTTGCATTGCATCATAGCCGGCCCGGACAAATCCTCACGCTTTGAAGAAGTCGGCCGTGAAGCGACGTCCCAAAACCCCGGCGAATTCCGAGATCGTTCAAAGACTTACATAGAGCCGGAACAGATGGATATTATGAGCCATGCACCACGGACAAACGGAGGAGTCCATCTCCCGAGTGAAGGAACGATACAATCCGAACAGACAAGAATCCCGAGGACGAAGGGATGCTAAACCTCGAAGAGCGTAAGGAAGATATGACCGATACGCTCCACTAAAAGTATCTCGAGCCCAGTGTCCTGAAGGAAGTCTCCCGACCGAGATGAAAAAGTAGAACGGCCACGCCCGATGCGGAATGAACATACCCTGACAAATCTCGATATTGTGAATTTCATGACCAACACGGGCACACCACGGATGTCTGTTGGGATTTGAGGGACGCCATCGAGAAATTCATACGAGAGGGAAAGCTCCGTAAAAATCTGATCCAAACGCAAGGGCGGCAGGGCAAGCGCGAGGAGAACGGAGTAGAAGTCCGCCGGGCCGAAAAGAGAAGACGAGAACAAAAAAGGAAGAGAAGCACATGATGAATATCCCGAGTCAAAATATGACCGCAATGGGATTGTTGGAGGTTTCATGGAGGAGGAGATTCCGCCAATCAAAGAAAAAAATACTTGAAAGAGGTTCTATCCGTAGTTGACCGTCCGAGATTTAAAAGGGAGTCTCGCAAAACCAAATTTGCCAATGCTCGGGTTTATCAAGAAGACTTGGAGGATGTCATGCCGGACACCACGACGGCTCGTCATAACCGGAATCGTCAAAGATTGCCGAGTTAAGAAGATTTTTATTGATAATGGAAGCGCGGTGGACATAATCCTCCGGGATGCGTTTAAACGCATGCGATTCGATTCTAAGACCTCAAACCATGTAGGACCACCCTAACAAGCTTTAATGGAGAAGACACCCGTCCAAAGGGATACATCGACCTCAAATTGACGTTGGGGACGAAAGAGGCGTTCAAGTCGGGGATAGTCCGTTTCGTTGTGGCCGACTTCCCGTCTCCATACAATATTATTCTCGGACGACCAACTATCCATGATTGGAACATGCTGGTATCGTCTAATCACCAAGTTGAGATTTTATGATAGAGAGAATCAGGTCGTTACCGTAAAAGGAGATCGAGAGACTCTCGGCAATGCTACTTTGAAGCGGTGAAAATTCCAAAGACGGACCCCGCCAAAGGAGGTGAAAAGAAGACTACAAGAAGCCCGTTTACATAGTAGAGTTAGACTTGAGGAAGAAGACAAGATGCAAAGGTCCGAGCCTAATGAAGAGACAAGATTTCGTCCCGGGAAATGAACCAGAAAGCAGACAACCAAAATCGGAAAAACATTGAATCCCGAGATGCGAGCAAAATTGAGTTGTTCCTGCGAGCAAACAAAGACGTGTTTGCATGGACGCCATCCGAGATTCCAGAATTGACCCCGAGTTTTGTTGTCACAAATTGGCCATCCACCATGGGTCAAACCCAAGAGCTCGTAGAAAGAGGAAACAGGGCGGACCGGGTAAAGCCTTGGAAGCGCATGTCCAGGAGTTGATCACAAATGGATTTATTAGGAAGTGCAATACACGACGTGGTCACAAACGTGGTCATGGTCAAAAAACCTAACGAAATGGCGCGTATGCACGGACTACAAAGACTTGAACAAAGTATGTCCGAAGGATGCATTTCCCATGCCTAACATTGACCAATTGGTTGATCACCACGCTTTCAACTTTTGTCATTCATGGATGCATACTGGATACAACCAGATTGCCATGCATCCCGAGGATCAAGAGAAAACGGCCTTCATCACGGACAATGCGAACTATCATATAACGTGATGCCATTCGGCCAAGAATGCGGGGGCGACTTACCGTAGAATGATGACAAAGGTCTTTTCGGATCAGCTGGGAAAAAACGTGGAAGTCTACATTGATGATATGATAGTTAAATCTAGAGAGCGAACGACCATGTTCATGATCTACAACAAACTTTCGAAAAATTGAGGAAGCATCGACCCGGTTGAATCCGACGAAATGTGCTTTCGAGTTCCGTCAGAAAATTCTTGGGTTTCCTGTTGACCAACCGAGGCATTGAAGCTAACCCGGAAAAGTGCAGGCCGTGACGGAAATGAGACCCCCGAGAACAAGAAAGAATTACAACGGATTGACGGGCGATTGGCAGGCCTTGACAAGGTTCTTGCCCAAGTCGCAGAAAAATCCCTCCCATTCTTTAAGCTCTTGAAGAAGGAAGCTCGAAGGGTGGAACTCGGAGCGTGAAGAAGCGTTCGACAAAATAAAGCAATGCTTAGCATCTCCGCCAAAGGTTTATCACTACGCCGAAGTTGGGGATAAATTGTTGCTGTATTTGTCAGTTGGGGAAAAGGTAGTAAGCGCGGTCTTAGTTCGAGATACCGAAGACGGCGTAAAACCAAGATACTTCGTAAGTCGGGCACCGCAAAGTTCCGAGTTGAGATATCGAAACCGGAAAAAATGGCCTTTGCACTCTTAACCACGGCAAGACGACTTCGCCATTATTTCCTTGGCCATTCGATCGTGGTAAGAACGAATCAACCCATCCGACAAGTTTTACATAAACCGACTTGGTCAGATGATATAGCTTGGGCCATTGAATTGTCCGAGTTTGATATCACATATGAGGCCCTACAGCAATCAAGTCACAAGCTTTGGCTGATTTCTTAGTCGAGCTAACCTCGGTTCAAAATGAGAAGACGGAGCCGAACCATGGAAAGTTTTCGTGGACGGATCGTCTAACATAAAGGGAGGTGGTGCGCGGAGTTATCGTGGAAAGTCCCGAAGGCGTGGCGATGGAATTATCTCTCCGACTTGATTTCCCAACATCGAATAATCAAGCGGAATATGAGGCCCTCATTGCCGGGTTGTCATGCCAAAGAAAACGGAGCTCGGCAAGTCCATGTATCCACGGACTCTCAACCGGTCGCTTCCCAAATCCAGGGACCTATCAAGTGAGGGGGCCCCCGTTGGCTAAATACTTGACAAAGGTGAAAGACATTATGACATATTTCGACGAGGTGACGGTGGCGCACATTCCTCGTAAAAATACGAGGGCCGACATCCTCTCGAAGCTAGCTAGCACGAAGTGCCCGGAAATCTCCGCACAATTGTCCAGAACCTACCGGAACCAACTTGCGTGATGCTGATTTCGATTCGGGATTGGAGAAAACCAATTGCCGATTATCCGGAAAGGGGATAACCCCGCAGGATGCGGCCGAATCAAGAACTCTAGTCGAACAAATGGCCGCCTATGTGATGGTGAACGATCGCTTGTATCGTAAAGGCGTGCATTCCCCCATGGCTAAATGTCTCAACGAAGATCAAGCTCAATACGTTTTGGCGGAAATCCACGAAGGCATAAACGACAACACACGGGGGCGAAAGCTTTGGCCCGTAAAGCGCCGGGGGATACTATTGGCCTACGATGGCGCAAGATGCTAAATATCATGTTCAAACATGTAATAGTTGCCAAAAGCACGGCAAGTTATCAGGGTTCCACCATCCGAGTTGACGCAGATCACGGCTCCATGGCCATTCTACAAATGGGGCATGGACTTGTTGGGACCGTTTAAACCAGCTCCAGCCAATTGAAGTGGTTGATCGTCGCGGTCGATTACTTTACTAAGTGGATCGAAGCTGAACCGCCGGCGACCATTACCTCGGCTAGAGTGTAAATTCCTACAAAGGAATATTATATCGCGATTTGGCATTCCTATGAAATAGTCACGACAATGGGACGCAATTCATGGACAGAGGCTTCCAAAGAAATGATGTCCGCCCTTAATGTGAAGCATCATTTCACTTCCGTGGAACACCCACAATCCAACGGACAAGCCGAGGCAAAAACAAAGTCATCGTCAACGGACTTAAAAAGCGAATGACCGAGGAACGGAAAGTTGGGTGGAACATCTCTATGCGCTTGTGGGGTTGTCGGACCACGCTCAAACATCCACAGGAGAGACGCCGCTCAGCCGACGTACGGATGTGAAGCCATGATTCCAAAGAGAAATCGGCGAACCCTCATGGAGAAAAGCGACGACTTCGCAGCTAAGAAGGGGGAAAATGACGAGGCTATCACAATGAGCTAGATCTGATCGACGAAGTTAGAACCACGGCTCACTTGCGAGACTTAGCCACAAAGCAACTCATCGCGGCTCGGTTCAATAAGACGATTAATCCCCGATCCTTTAACAAGGATGACTTGGTGCGCGCGAAGGGCCGATATAGGCAATGTAAATGCCCGAGACGGAAGCTCGCCGCAAATTGGGAAGGTCCTTACCGCATCCGACATGAACTCGAAACGGTGCTTATGTGCTCGAATCACCGAAAGGGGAAGCAATCAAAAGGACTTGGAATGCCGACAAACTTAAGGCTTACTATAGCTGATTATCGAAGTCCATGCACTCGTTTGTTTTCAATGTTTTGTTTTCGCTAATTTCAGTATTTCCCTATATTAACTTGACTTTCGTGTTTACTTCATCATGAATATGTATCAAATTCCTACGGAATCGAGTCGATGTAAAGCGGAACAATGAATGAATCAAAAGGACGGGCATTAGTACCCGTATTCCGCAACTTGTTCAAATAAGTCCCATGTATGGACCAAAGTTCATAAATCATGTAAAAGAAATTATCTCGCTTAAGGAAATGTATGGACCAAAGTTCATAAATCATGTAAAAGAAATTATCTCGCTTAAGGAAGTCGGACGTAACATGTATGGACCAAAGTTCATAAATCATGTAAAAGAAATTATCTCGCTTAAGGAAGTCGGACGTAACATGTATGGACCAAAGTCCATGAATCATGTAAAAGAAAAGCCGCCGAATAAATATCCTAGTAAGCACATTTACGTGATCGTGGCAACGAAGAGCCAAATGATAGGATTGATGGAACTCGGATTACTCAATTCGTGTTTATCGATTATCCATGTTGGCCAAAGTACACATGTGCGAAATGGCAAACGCCCATTTTCAGAATCATGTAGCGATAGCCGCCAAGTTTAGTGTATACACCATTTAAATGCCGAAATTAGGCATACCGTAAAGGAGTGTTTCCTTGACCTTGATCACGTCAGAAACCTTCAATTCGAAAGACGCTAAATAGAAAATAAGCGCATATGATTAAAGCGGTCAAATTAAACGTTTACAAATTAAAGCCCTACAAGGGCAAAGCAAGTGTTTACATAACCTACGCAAAAAGCCGTAAGGTGCAAAATGGCAAATTGCCGACTATTGCTGAACAGACGAGATTGACCGCGCTTCTTCTTCCCGAACCGTCTCGACAAGGCCGGCATCATCAACCACGGCGAGCCGAATAAATATCCCGTCTTCAACGTACGCGTTCATGTGCACTCCGTCTAAATTCAAATCAATTGAGGAATTCAGAAGCGAACTTGTTCCACGGCATTCTCGAAGGCCTCCTTAACGCCCGCCGTTAGCTTGGAAATATTAACCTCGGCGACATCAAGGGCGCCTCGGTATTTAACTAAGATTGGCCTGAGCGGCTGTGAGGGCTTGCTTACAAGCTTTGAGCTCCGTCGCCTGTTCGTCAATAAAGTTTTTATATCTGGCAATGGACTCCACATCACTCTCGTGGACCTGCGCCCTTCGTGTAAGCTCAGACTCGGATAAGTGCAGCGCGTCACGGACTTTAACCAAATTTCGTCGTGAGGCTTTCCTTCTCGGCTCTTGCCACTTGCGATCCTCCCGTGCTTGAGTTAATGCCTCGTCGTTCTTCTTCTTCTCTTCCTCAAAGAAGTCCAGATCCTTCTCATTCGACCGACCTTCTCTTTGAGATGTGCCACCGCTGACAAAGGCCGACGTTCTTCAAGTTGGCATGCTCAATCTTCTTCAATTCTCCGCCTCTCACCTCCTCGACAATGTCCGCCCGTCATACCAATGGTCAGCGACGAATGCCCTTACGGAGGGAGTTGGGTATTTTATGTCCCCAAAAATAAGAACGGGGAGCCGAATGGCCTGACGGACATCGTGGGTAAGAGCTTCGTGCTCATGATCCCCCGGATCTCGAGCCGGAGAAGTCGGGATAGGAATATCCTTGCTTGTGGAGGATTATCATTCTTCTTCCTCTTCGGAGCTTTGGTTTTCTTGGCGGTAGCGAGTCATCAGCCGTCCCAGCGCGCTTCGTTTAGATCCCGAGTTGTTGGACGAGTGGCAGAATCGTCACGTCCGATACTCGGGTCTTTTTCCCATCGGTGTACCCGAAAAGCAAAAGCAAAGAAGTCAAAGTCCGACCAAACACGCCACGTAGGATAAAATTGGGGGAGGGAGCCCTATAAACACCTACGGATGTAATGTACTCGCCGACTCCACCAAATCGTCTTTCCGTACCAAGGCAATAAGGGCGCCGATGGTTTCTCTCTCGGCAATGCGATAATTGCGACTTAGTTGGCAAAAAATCTTTCGCGTCAAACTTGTGGTGTTCGTCGACCAATATAAGGGGAAGCGTCCCTCGACTTCCCCGACGTCCGGTTCGAAGAAACCACGGTATATCCCCGGCCATGACAACTTTAAAGTAAGATGTTTTGAAGCCTTTCCATGAATCTTTAAAAGGCCTAAGAAACTTGCGACCATGAGACGCCCGAAATGAGGTCCAACAAAACCATTTCTTTTCCCGTCCGTGGTAGTCTTAATATCTAAGGGAGTGAAGAAGCTACAAAACACGGAGACGTAACACTCGAGGTTATGAGTCGCAATACTTTTCAAAGGCAACGGCCGCGGCCCAACCATTGGGATGTAACGAGAAGGTGCAAGGTGGAAATGGGTGAGAAGGTTCATTTGGAAATCGGAAAAGGGGAATTCAACCCCGAGATAGGTGACCAAATCCTTGTAAAAATAAAAAAGTGGCAGACTCATCGTTGGATCGACCCGAGGCCACGGACTCGTCAACCGAGGCAAGCACACATCATACCCCTCTCCACTTCGGGCAATCCGCGAAAGCACTTTTCCGCACATCTTATTCTTACAAATAAGTACTATATTGCTCACAAAGATAGTCTCCGACGGAAGGCATTCGTGAAGGTCCTCCGGAAGGGGCGGACTCTCCGATCTCGGAATGAGTGGTTTGGTGTGAAGACATTTAAACCTAAAATAAAAACAAAGGCCGAATCGAACTACGAAGTATACCCGACAAGACAGAATTTCGTGACGAGCTTGAACAAGCAAGGGCCCAAGTGAAGAGGTATGCGTCGGGTTATTGCAGCGGCATCTATCCAATAGAGACTCGGCTTCTCTCGTATGGCCATGACGAGCAAGCTCGATCGCTTTGGGCAACAGCCTTCACAAGGACCGAAAGGGCCCGTGTTAGAAGACGGGAATAACCTCGGGAGAAGCCGACAACTGGGCGAAGGAGAATTAGGGGTTCGGATCGGGTGAAGAAGGAACCCGTACGCTTGTCCTACTCCCACTTCCCCGAGATCGGAGTAAATTTTCCATCCTCTCTTCTTCAGTGGGAAGAATGGACCATAGCCAAAGTTTGGTTCGACTGTGCACGCGTTCAAGAATCTCTCTATCTTCTTCTGGAATAGGATTACCATACATGTCTACTAGTGGGGGTTTTGGATCCATCTTGGGAACAAATTATATAGCATGTTAAAACATGAACGAATATATGCATATCAAACCCAGATAGCCCAGACTGCCCAAATTTGCCCAGATAGTGAAGGATTCAACAAATCAAAATCACTCAAATGCAGAACGGCAGACAATAAAGCAGCGAATAATTCAAAGCCAGAAGGAGTGAATGAGCAAAAATATAAATGGTGTCGAAGCAACTCAGACAAGCAGAGTTCAAAATGGCATTCGACATTTTTCGTTTGGAGAGGAATTCACAAATCATCACAAGTGCTCAACACCTCAACACCCAGTGCCAAAGAGCAAAATACGAATTATAACATGCCGGTGTTTCAAGAACAACCGAGAAAACAATACCTGGAAGCAAGAGAACGAGAGAGCAAGAAGCAGATTCGGGGGAAGTCCTGGTACGATTCTTCAAAGTTGAGAAGACGAAGAAAAGTGATGATGAAGGGTGTGAGGAGCACTTATAAGAGTTCTAGAGATATGACGTTTAGAAGCCGATACGTTACATCGGCTACGAAGGGGTAAAAGAAAAACCCTAGAAAGCTATGATGACGATATGACGTAGGGCATTAATGGGCGCGTTAACCAAAGGCTGCGCTTGAAGGCACGTGTCATTATAATCGGAAACGACGGGTATACGATGCGACGCAAGATGCGAAAAGACACTTAGCTAGGCGAACGGTCGCGTTTGCTGGTATGTCGGCATTGTTGCTCAAAACCCTGAGCCGAGTACCAAGTCGTACAACGTCCGAGGTGAATTGATGAATCCAAAAGAAGACCCTAAAACGACGAGGTCGGGATCTAGGTGGGGACCGAACCCATTCCTAGGCGGCTTTTGGAAACGCACGAGGTCGGGTTCTAGTGTACGAGGTCGGGATTTGATATATAAGATCCGCGGCAATGCTTGTGCAAATCTCTACTCACCACGAATGTAGGATGCGGTTACGGCCAATTGAAATTAGAACCCAAAATGGCTCGAGAGAAATAAGGGCCTGGAAAATCGGGGCCTACACCGGAGTAAAACTCGCAATTGTA
The DNA here is from genome assembly GCA_019022655.1 of Acacia acuminata. NCBI lineage: Eukaryota > Viridiplantae > Streptophyta > Magnoliopsida > Fabales > Fabaceae > Acacia > Acacia acuminata. Next base: position 699,073 of record JAFJYI010000285.1, on the reverse strand, counting down.
AGCCCGAATAGCCGACTTTGGGGGCAACTGTTATGGACTCTAAATGGGCCGCACCAAGTCAAGCCCACTAAGAGGCCAACTACCCCACACATATCCCCACTACCTCAATGGTGCAGAAATGGGGGCACAAGCCGCACGCATCATGGGAGCATGCCGCCTAGAGAGTCGGATCAACCCTCGGTTATAAATAGGGGCACACCCCCGTGAACACACACGTATTCTCCCTTACTCTTTAGATATCGTCCCACCGTGCACACACCCCACACCTCTTGTATTCATCGTGCCTTACTCGTTTAGATAACATTGGATAAGCCTACCAGATCCTATATTGAAGTTAACCAGCCTCCAGGGCTAAGACATTTGTGTTCCACAACGGAACAAAAACAAACCAGGCAATTTGTATACTAATAATGTTCTGAAAATAAATTCTCAAAAAGTTGCGCAATTGAACCAAGTAAAACTACACTATAGTATTAAATAAACTATTAAGTGAAGTTAAAATACTCCCCCACCCTAAATATACGGTGAGACAAAGGGTTTATTTTTGTTCTAACTACTCCATATTACATCAATCTATCATGTCTTCAAAATTCATAATTTCCCTCAAATTATTCCTATTGACTATGCATGTACGTGACAGTGCGGGCAAGTGGTTGGATGATTTGATAGCGGATTGAATTGCTCAAACTTTAATGGATGGATCACGGCCCTATGATTGGATGTGGAGGCCACAGGACACTTGCTTGTGGAGAAAGATGCTACCAGCAATTCTGATAGTCATTGATAGCGTGTACGAAGTTTTTATGTCACGGACTCACAGTGTTGTTTACTCGCTTTCAGTGTTGAGTTTGAATGTTAGAGACTTGGTGGTTATTTTCAATTTAATAATATTAATCTATTTCCGGGAGAGAAAAAGAAGGAAAAATTGTATTTAAATAATGTTTGAATTTGTAAAATTTCCAAATGTTAGGTTAAATTTATTAAATGATTTAAAGGTACCTCGGATTTTTAAATTTGGATGAATTTACGCTTTTATCCTTAGTTATTAAATAAATTAAAAAGAAGAAGAATAATGACTCTCGCTTAGAAGGGCCATCATGGCCGACCGCCAAATTAGCCTGCAATTGCTTAGGTGCTTGAGCTTCGCCACCGGTGGCCCGAGATCCGCAATGATTTTTATTTTTTGGTGGGGTTGAATCCTTTTTTTAAAAAAAAAAATATATATATATATATATATTTAATGAAAGTGAAGAATGTAAGGTTTGAACCCACCCCACCTTTATGGGGGCCAAGTGGCCCATTGGTTCCTTTAATATATATATACACACACACACACATATATAAACAAATATATATATTCTTCTTAACATTTTTTCCATCAACAAATACTTTTATAAATCTCATTACTAAACTTGTAAATACCATTAATAAATTGGTAATTCTCATTATAAGATTTGTTATAATTGACCCTTATTTGTTGTTTCATGAGAGACGCTTGTGAAAAACTTGATGAAAGCATTAGTGATTACTATTACTAAATTTGTAAATACCATTGAAGAATTGGCAATTGCCATTACAAATTTTTGTAATGGCAATTACCAATTATTTGATAGCATTTACTAGTTCCGTAATGGTATTTACCAGTTCGTTCTTTAGGTTTACTACTTGTGTTTCTGATAAAACAAAAAATAAAGGTCAATTATAACAAATCTTTTAATGACAATTAGAAATTTTTCAATTGTATTTACTAGTTTTGTAATTGTATTTACTGGTGCGTTCTTCAAATAAAGATCACTTATAACAAATCTTGTAATGACAATTACTAATTCTTCAATGACATTTACTAATTTCATAATGTAATTTACTGCTTATTTAGGCTTACCACGTGTCTTTGATGGAACAACAAACAAATAAAAGTCAATTATAACAAATGTTAATGGCAATTACTAATTTTTCAAAAGCATTTACTAACTTCGTAATGGGATTATATTATAATAAATCTTTTAATGACAATTACCAATTCTTCAATTATATTTACTAGTTTTCTAATGGTATTCACTATCACATTCTTCAAATAAATGTCACTTATAACAAATCTTGTAATGACAATTATCAATTCTTCAATGACATTTAAAAGTTTAGTAATAGTAATTATTATGCTTTTATTAGATTTTTTTACAAGTGTCTCTCATGAAACAATAAATAAAGGTCAATTATAACAAATCTTGTAATGAAAATTACTAATTCGTTAATGTTATTTACAAGTTCAGTAATGAGATTTACAAAAGTATTTATTGATGGAAAAAAGGTTAAGAAGAATATATATATTTGTTAATGCATATATATATATATATATATATTAAAGGAATAAAGTAGCTTAGTGGTTGGGCCACTTAACTCCCATGAAGGTGAGGTGGGTTCGCACCCCACCCATCTCATTTTTATTGAATCTTTTTTTTTTCAAAGAAAGATTCAACCTTGCCACCAGGAAAAAAAAAAAAAAACCATTGCTGGATCTCAGGCTATTGGTGTTTGGAGCCCAGATGTAGGCGGTTGCAGGTCGTCCAGCGAGGGTCTTTTTAAAAAAAAATTATTTAAAAATTAAGAGAAAAAAGATAAATTCATCTGAATTTAAAAATCCAATATGATTGTTGGTATCTTTAAGTCCTTTTTTTAAATTTAACGGACATCTGAGGATTTTAGAAATTAAATTGTATTTAAATGTTTTTTTTTAAAAAAAAAAAAGAAGAAGATAAATTGAGCATCTACAAGTACATTCGGGAAAACCCGAAAGCGAAATTGATGGGACTAAAACGGAGACAAGATCTAGGGAGAGGGATTCGGATTTGAGCACACATCAATAAAAGTGAAAACCAGGCCACCTCACACTCATGTGATCACACGGCTTTTGTCGGCCTTTTCTTTCAAACTGCATTTTCGTTCCATTACTTGTGAACGAAAATTATTTTAATTAATATAGATGGGTTTTTCAACATACTTATCAACAAAAATCGGTTTAGTTAAGATAGATGAACTTGTCAAATATCATTTTATGATTTATTGATATAACCATATATACTTATCAATATACAATAACTTATTGTATATTTCTTCTTGTACTTAAGAGTTGAGTGAGATTTTCCAAATTTCATTTAATCTATTTGTCCATATCTGGCTTCGAATTTAAATGACTTTCTTAAATATCTGGCTGTCCTCGTAATATAGATGATGTCATCTACATTCACCACAACGAGTATCATTCGTCTAACATCCCAATCGACTGAAGATTAAAAGGCAACCACACCAATGCCTAAGAAAAAAAGATAATGATAAGTTAATGAATTATCATAATAAATAAGTCATCATTAACAAGTTAAGAGACTTTTCTTAGGCCCCGTTTGTTACACGGAAGATTTGAGGAAGGAAATGAAAGTAATGGAAAGGAAAGGAAAGGAAAAGAATATTAAGAGGGAACTTTAAAAATGTGAGCTATTTGGTATACAAAGGAATGGAAGTTAGTTGAGGGAAGATGAAATGTTTGGTATGAAGAATTGAGTGTTGGTTAAGTGGGAAGATTAGATGAAATTCCTAGATTGCCCTAAATTAAAAAACAAAAAAAAGACTGAATCCAGGTGATTACTGAAATGAGTATGACAAGAGAAATAGGGAAGAGTGTAGCATTGAACATTGAACCCAGGTGATGCTATAAAGAAAAGAAGTGAAGAATGATTGAAAAAATGACTGAAAATATGCAGACATAGTAATATAGAACAGAAGTTGAAGTTCGAACAAAACAACAAAGTTCGAACTCTCATCACAGTATGTGAACCATATCAGCAACAGTGAAGTAGCAGTCAAACGAGCTGCTAAAATGAGTATGACAAGAGGAATAGGGAAGAGTAGCACTGAACATTGAACCTAGGTGATGCTATAGAGAAGTGGAGAATGATAGAAAAAAAATGACTGAAAATATGCAGACACAGTAACATAGAATAATAAACATCATTCATCAGTTATCACACGACGAAAAACACGTGTTGAAGTTCAAACCAAACAACAAAGTTTGAACTCCCATCACAATATGTGAACCATATCAAAGAACAAAGAAAGCGGCCATAACAACAAAAACCATAGACGATACTTGATCGGCTCATTACATCTAACCCAAAACATACAAGATAAACAACTTTCTCCCTAGTTATTCTTCTTCTTCACAATTGCAATTTTGACAGAGACCAAGACAATCAAAAGCGAGACGATATTGACCAAAGCAAATGCAGGTGTTTTAAGGGGCCTTAGCGACGAAAATACTCACCTAAGTATTACCAACTTTGATTGTTCTCTCCGTCAATATCGTCTCTCGCTTTTCTTCGTCAAAATTGTAGTTGTGAAGAGTCTTCATCAAAATTGCGCTTGTGAAGACAATCGAAGGCGAGATCAAGCAAAGAGTTTTTTTAAAGGGGCAATTTGTTTTGTCCGATTTTTCACTCTCCCGGAACATTTGGATCTTCCCGCCCATTTCAGATGGAATCAACCTTCCAAATAGTTCCAATCAGTGGTGGAGCTTCTTAGAGCCCTGTAGGGCTCGGGCTTGAAAAATAGGCATGAAATTTGAAATTGGCCCTGCAGGGCCGGCCCTGTAGGGCCTCGGGCTTCATCGGCCCGGCCCTGTAGGGCCTCGGGTCGTCCGTTAGGCCCATTCTTATCAGCATTTTTCATTTTTTTTTAAAAAAAAAATAGTCAAAGAGTGAAGGATAGTCTTCTCAAAAGTGAAGACAATCAAATATCTATGAAATTGATGATAGTGATGAAGAAGGTGACAATTGGCAATGATAGTGGTATGCTTTTATATTTTATGTGAGTTATTTAATGTTGCTTAGTTTAATGCTTCTTACTTTTTATGTGAGGCAATTATGGACAATGGTTTGTTTTTTATTATGAATTAATGAATGCGTTTATTTGTTGGATGATTTGTATTGTTTAGATATTAATGTTGATAATATTTATTTGATAGATTAGAACTTTAATAGTTGTAATTTACTAATTATATTTCTTTAGAAAAAACCCAGAAAAAAAATAGTTAAAATTTGAAATAGTAATTTTCAGGCCCTGTAGGGCTGGCCCCGCCCCGGTACTATCGGGCCGGGCTTTGAAAAACAGACGTTTTTCTTATCTCAGGCCCTGATTCCCAGCTCTAGAGCTTCTTAAGGGCCAGGAGGGGCCATGGCCCCCAAGAAAAAAAATTGTCCTAAATATTTAATATAAAATGGACTTTTTTTATACAAAATCTATACATTTGGTCCAAAAATTTATACATTTGTCCCAAAATTTATATATTTGGCCCCTCCAAATATTTTTTTTTCTTAATTAGTTAATGAGTATACATTTGGCCCCTCCAAACATTTATCCCAAGATCCGCCACTTTGCTTCCAATGGTTGATGGAACTTTCATACAGACGGGAAGATTACTCGATGGAAGACGCGCCAGGCAAACATGTTTTTTCCGAGGGAAACTTGTTATCTTCCCTTTCCATCGCTGGCTTTCACTCTAACAAACAGGGCCTTATATTATTATTTTTTAATTGGGACCATGTTGTAATTTTTGCAAACTAAAAATCGCCTACTGTGAATTATTTAAAAACTTCGTGTTTTTCCATTCGGCTTCCATTCCATGTGATAAACGATGACCCCAAGGCCCAATGGAAAGATCAGGCGGGGCTGTGGACCCCGTGAAGGAAGTGAGAATGGAAATTAATAGCGTCCCAGGGAAAAGAATTCAAAAATCCGAGACGGATAAGATTTTTGTGGTTCCACTTAATTTTGTTTTCACTTTTTTTTTTTTTTTTTTTTTTTTTTTTTTTTTTTGTTGATAATTTTTGTTTTCACTTTTCAATTCACGTAAGAAACATACTTAATTTTTTAGCACAACCAAACCACTATATCCTATTTCCTAAATTAAGCCCAAGTTTGCCCCAGTATTACCACAGCAGATGGTAATATTTCCTAAATTTTTTATTATCAGTTGTCGAATAAATTATCGAGTCAGGAACTTCATTATGTAAGTTGTATAAACTAAAACACAATTAGGAAATGAAATGTGTGATTTAATCATTTTTCTCATAAATTTTCCAGGTAAAATGCTGGGATGAACTCTGCAAGCATTTTATAATAAATAAATAAAAATGCTTAATACTGTATGTTCTAAAAATACTCATGGATAGCATATTTGTATCTTTCCCCACTCTCTCTATCTTTGGGTTTTGGCTCTCCTTCCCTAACAAAAGATCAAAAGAAAACAGAAGTCCAGAGAGCTCGAGTCATTCTCATTCATCAAGATTACATGCCCAGACAAAACACTAAAACCAACAATAACAGTGAAGCTGTTCAATGTTTGCCAGTTTAATTTTATCCAGTAGCTTCCATGGAATAACATTTCCATTCTTTGTAAGCATGGTGATGTTAGACGTACACATGTTTTGTCCTTGCATTCAAACTAATCAAAATCTGTTACACTGAAATAAAATATAAATTTAATTTCTAGCTACTTTTCTCATATATAGACCTAATTACCTCTTACATAGTAGATCACAATTAAAATGTTTCTCTTGAAACGACCATTGCAAACAAGCCCGTAACGTTGTGTTATTGATGACAGTAGGTAACATGATTATTGATCTTAATTTAATTCAAACTGAAAATTATTGAGCCAAGCTAAGCTAAATTGAATGGACCATATTGAGCCAACTGGATAAGGAGGCATGAGTGCATGACACAATAAGAAAAAAGAAAGTAACTATTTTGTCTCTCACTGTTTCTTGCTCTTTCTTCATTGGCACTTCAATAATGAACTGGTGAAACCTAAATAGCTGCATGCTACTGTACTCGCAACACTTGAAATTGGCCATCGTCGGCAGATATAGTATATAACTAGAGTAGCTGCTACCAGTTATTACGCCCCAGCAAGGAGGAGATTACAAAGATGATGATAAAGCCGCGACTACTGTACCAATCGCACCAAGCCAACCGGAGGCTCAGCTTTCTGGAGAGAACTTTAGCCCTATCGCTGCCAATATGGTCTGAGAGGTCCGTGAGGAGGCAACTTGGGAGCCAAAAGGTGAAGGCCAAGAAGCGTCAAGTCTTTGTTCCTCGCAGTGCTCAAGTGAGCTCTCCTGTAGTTACTCATGAGACCACTGAGACGGACGATAGCTTCAAGGTTAAGGCCATAGTAAACGTCAAGCTGGCCAAGGCTGGTTTTCTCTCCAGCTTGAGCTTAGATAGACGAATTGATGACATCATCGACCTGCTGGGAAAATCTCTCCTCTTGGAACTTGTTAGCTCCCAACTTGATTCTGGTACGTATTTGATTTATTCTTCCTTCTTCGGATATTAATTATAAACTATTTGTGATGATTTTGTTGCTTAATTTTGCTTTTTCAATATTGAATCTATTATTCTTTCATATGTATGTTTCCGCCGGACACTGCATGTTATCACTTGAGGTTTCGAGAGAAAACTGAAAAACTGGCCATTATTGGCAAGGCGAGGAAGTATTTTTCAACCTGCGTTTACCAAACATTTGGGGTTTTTCTAATTCTTTCAATAACAGCAGTATTTCTTTTCTTTTCTTTTTTTAAGAAGTAGTATTTCTCTTTGTTAAAAAGAAGATCCCGCTATTCTGGAATTTTATTGTTCTTGAGACTTTACTCTATGAGTAGACCAGGACAAGTATGGTCTGTGTTGGAGGGAGACACTACGTAAAAGAAACTTCACTTACAGAAATCTTCTTACTAGATCTTGGTCGTCTATAAATTTGATATTTTCAATAGCTTGAATTACTTGGGTTATGTTTTGTTAAATAAATGGAAATATAATATAAGGAAAGAAAGGAGTTAAGAAATCAATGAAAATTTGTTATGTGTGCTTGAACTGGATTACTTAGATTATCTGCATCTGCAAGGGAAGCAGTAGAACCAAATGAGTCACTCTTTGCTTCATGGAAATCATTGCCAAACTTCAAGATTTACTGAATAAATGAGTCTATATTTAAAAATGCACTAAAATTTCAAAATGATTTTTCTTTTTTTGTGTCAAACTTCAAGATTTACTGAATAAATGAGTCTATATGAGTAGTGGTCAAGTAAAAGTTAATTGGACATAAATTGAATTTGAGAAATAGGAGCGGATTTTTATGGGTAATATATTTTTTAGGGTATTGTAATCAGTGAATTTCAGTTCATGTTTGTGTGTGTGTATATGTAGTAGCAACTTCAATCATAAATATAAGATTTAGTTTATAGTGTAAATGGAGTAGTACATGTTTTACAAAAAAAAAAAAAAAAAAATTGAATTCAAGTCTATAAGAGACGGAAAGAGTGGGCCAACGACAGGGATGGTGGAGAAAGGTAAGAGTTAATATGGTCCATGTGCATGGTACTAATGGCAAGCACAGCTAGGCAGCTAGCATGCATGTATCCTCAGGCAATCCTGATGTTGATGATGGTCTCAATTTGTTAACACATAACGTACACTATAATAAAATACAGTACGCCATTTTCTCTTTATACACATAACACGCTGGCCTGGGGACCTCACATCAGTTCAACAGTATAAGACTGAGCTTCATATGCTTAGTGGAATCTAAAAGTCGGTTATGTCAGATATGATTTATGAGTATAGTCACGTTCTTCTACAGATTTTATCTATGGACATGTGGATGGGTTGATGACATCCACATCGATAATAATGATTTTGTGTGTGTTATATCTACTAATATTTCTGGGGATTACAATGAAGTCCAAAAATAATGGATCACTCAATTAGTCACAATCCCCATAATAACCGAAAAGCAAATACAGACAAGTTCTAGCTAAACTAAGAAATTATAACACATTGATGCTTCTCGAAAATCAGTGTTTGATTTGAAGTGAGGGGAGGAGAGTTTTTATTTTTGGTGTGAAAAATCAAATATGTCTATAAATTATATCACTTTTTGCATTGTTTTTTGCACAAATATTTCATATAATAATCATATCTGATTTTTATGTTAAGGAGCGAGAGGAACTCCCCTCCTCTCCCCTCAACCCGACCACATCATGAGTTTTCTTAATTAGGAACTCATTTTAACTCCCCTCTAATTCTTAATTCTCCGCCGGCCATGGCTAAAACTGGGAAAGCAAAAATGAAAAATGTGGCCAGGCGAATTTAAAAAGCCAAATGATCACACATTTAGAGACCGACGAGAAAGAGAAACTGATTGATTAATGGAAGGTGGGAACGTGTTGTGGCAGAGACGGGAGAGGAGAAAGAGACGGTGGAGGCATATGCCCACAAAGGAAAAAGACAAGAGGAATGGGTTGAGTACGTGGCAGATTTTGAAGTGCCAAAGGACTTTGGGGAGATTGGTGCAGTTCTGGTGGAGAATGAGCATCACCATGAGATGTATGTCGACACTATTCTCCTTCACGGCTTACCTCATCAGGATCCCATTCCTATTCACTGCGCATCTTGGGTTCACTCCAAGTTTCACAATCCTACCAAACGAGTCTTCTTCACAAACAAGGTTACGTCCCCTCATCTTACTCAATTCATTCAAACACATAATTATCTTTCGAGTTTTCTGTGTTCTAGTATGTATATAACTGTTGTTGCGCTAAGGAGAGGTCCAATTTTTTTAAATTTTTTTTTTTTTTTTCAATAGTAGTAAATATTTTAAAATATTTTTTAATATCATTCACCACCTGAAATAGTTTTTTGAGATAATGAAGAATTTTTTTTAACTTAAAAAAATATTTTAAGGTACTGATTTGTATTGAAAAATTCTTCATTACTTTGAAAAATTATTTTAGCATCTTGAAAAATTATTTTTAGGTACTGGCTAGCCTAAAATAATTTTTCAAGATCATAAATAATTTTTCACAAGTCAGTACCCTAAATTTTTTTATTTTAAAAAAATATTTTAAAGTAATGACTGGTATTAAAAAGATACTTATGGGTATTTACTGATACTGAAAAATTATTTTGAGGTACTAAAAAAAAAATATACTTCAGAATATTAATGGGTATTAGAATTTTTTAAATAAGGGAAAAAAATGGACCGTCCAGAAATCAAAATGAGATCTGGCGGCCAGGCGCTCGTCCTTAAAAGGGCTAGCGCACGTGCTCGTAAACTGACGTGGTCCCCGAACGCTACAAGATTCTCGAGTTTTCTTGATTTTTTGTCTTGATACTGATAGCGTGTTAAAGTAAACTGGCGTGGTCCCCGAACGCTGCAAGATTCTCACGGGGCGTGAATCGTATTATTTACCCAGGAAAATGGCGTTTTGGCCGCAACAGGGTACGATGAAAAAGATGAGTCCCGTGTGGGTCCATCTAACAGGGCGTTAGTGACATTTGTCTTGTAATGTGGTCCCTCATCTCTTGACTTTGAAAATATCCGCCATGCTCTGATTTTGTTTCCATGTTGTCTGTGACGGTGCAGAGTTACTTACCGTCGGAGACGCCGTGTGGCCTGAAAAGGTACAGAGAAGAAGAGCTGAGGCATTTGAGAGGGGACGGAGAAGGAGAAAGGAAGAGTTTCGAGAGAATATATGATTTTGACGTATACAATGACGTCGGAGATCCTGATAAGAGCCTCCATCTCCAAAGACCTCCTCTTGGTGGTCGTGAACATCCCTATCCCCGACGTTGTCGTACTGGTCGTCCTCCTTCTGTCGCAGGTCTTCCTCTTTTCACTCCAAATCTTGCCTTCAATATTCTTTTTTGGGAATATTTTACAATTATTTCATCCAATCAAAATTACTTTATTTTAATAAATTTATAATTCTTTTTTCGGATTTTAAGTCCAATGGGTAAAATAATCTGTAAAATTATATTATAGTATTATCATATAAAATTGAATTTATTTATTATTCATGAGTGTTCCATTAGTTTGATATTATATTATTTACTCTTTTATTTAGAGATGTAGGTATAAATTTGTGCACTTTTTATATATCACATATACTTTAATGCATTGCACAAAAACAGTTACTATTATATTATAAGCACATCGATTCATGTTATGCTTAATTGAAATGAGACAACTTATTCATGATTAGTGTAAAAATTACTTTTTAGTGTATGAGATAAATATGTTAGAGGAGTTTTGTGTCATAAAATACCAATTCAAACATGCCTTTAAGTTTGGCATGGGATATGAAAACTTGGGAATTAAAATAGAATGATAGGAATTGATGAATTTGGGAGTATAATGCAGATCCATTGTCTGAGAAGAGAGTGGGGAGATTTTACGTTCCGAGGGATGAATGCTTCTCGGAGGTGAAGGAGCTGACATTTTCAACCAAGACGCTCCACTCGGTGTTGCTCATATTGCTTCCAACTCTGGGCAGAGTGATCAGAGACAAGGATCGGCCATTCTCATATTTCCACGACATTGATTCACTTTTCAGCATTGGCCTCGACTTGCCTCACTCTGAAAATCTCGAGCAAGAAAAAGGCCTCCTTTCAGCTGTTATGCCCAGGCTCGTCAGGCCCATCAATAATGACTCCTCTCCCTCTTCTCCTCCAAGCAGTATTCTTCGCTTTGAGTGCCCCGAGACTATTAACAGTCAGATCACCATTCCTTCTTTATTTATTACAACCATATATATGTCCCCTTTATGGCTTTATCACTGCCTTATCATGCTTTTGCTTCGCAGGGGATCGATTTTTCTGGTTCAGGGATGAGGAGTTTGCTAGACAGACTGTCGCTGGTCTCAACCCATGTAGCATCACATTGGTCACGGTAATCAATCATCACTCATATTTTCAATATCCAATAACAAATACTTGCAACTTACTGCCCATTTAGTGGTTAGTGATTTTCTAGCACAATATGTAACTATACTAGAAAAACAGTAAAAGATACTTATAATAGTAATAGGGTTAAACCAGGAAGTGTAAAAAAAGGGAATAATTTTGCCTTTTGGTTTTAACTTGCTTGGGAATGCAGGAATGGCCATTGAGGAGCAAACTTGATCCAGATATCTATGGTCCACAAGAATCAGCAATTACTTCAGAAACAATCAACAAAGAAATTGGAGGATTGCTTACTGCGGAACAGGTCTGTCTGGGCATGTAAATCTCCAGGTAATTAACTGGAAATAAACTGGTTCCAAAAATTTGAATTACTTATGCGTGCATGCTGTGCAGGCCGTAGAACAAAAGAAATTGTTCGTTTTGGACTACCATGATTTATTGTTGCCGTACGTGGGCAAAGTACGAAAACTCAAAGGGACAACCTTATATGGCTCGCGAACCTTATTCTTCCTGACTCCAGCAGGGACACTCAGACCCCTAGCAATTGAGTTGACAAGACCACCCATGGATGGAAAAGGTCAATGGAAGCAAGTATTTACACCTGACTGGCACTCCACCGATATATGGCTCTGGAGGCTTGCCAAAGCTCATGTTCTTGCTCACGACTCTGGTTATCATCAGCTTGTTAGTCACTGGTCTGTCATCTAAACAATATTTCTCTCTGATTTTCTCATTTGTCTTTCTTTTTCCGACCCCCCTAGAGTTGGGTTAAGAGCATCCCATTCCTAATCCCATTCCATCCATTCTTATGATCTACCTGAAGGCTTCCATTAATGTACGTACTGCTTTTGTTTTATATTCAGGTTAAGAACTCACTCTGTGACAGAGCCCTATGTCATATCCACCAACCGACAACTTAGTGAAATGCATCCAATATATAGACTGCTTCATCCTCATTTTCGGTACACTTTGGAGATTAATGCTCTGGCTCGCGAGGCTCTTATTAATGCTGAGGGCACCATTGAAAGCTCCTTCTCCCCTGGAAAATACTCCATAGAGCTCAGCTCTGCCGCCTATGATCTTCAGTGGCGTTTTGATATGGAGTCCCTCCCTGCAGACCTCATTAGAAGGTAATCTAATTACCATGAAACTCTTGAGTTTTACAAGGCTAAGGAATCGATTTTGGTTTTATATATGATGTTTTGCTATTTCGAAGGGGAATGGCCGTGGAAGATCCATTTCAACCACACGGGCTGAGGTTGACTATTCAAGACTACCCATTTGCCAATGATGGCCTTCTTTTATGGGATGCCATCAAGCAATGGGTCACCGATTATGTTAACCATTACTACCCAGATCCGGTTTTGGTGGCAACAGATCAAGAGCTCCAATCATGGTGGACAGAGATTCGTACGGTAGGCCATGCAGACAAAAAGGATGAACCGTGGTGGCCGCGTCTTCAAACCCCGGAAGACCTCATCGGAATCCTCAGCACAATCATATGGATAACTTCTGGACACCATGCTGCTGTGAACTTTGGCCAATACGCATATGGGGGTTACTTCCCAAACCGGCCAACGATTGCAAGGACAGAAATACCCACGGAGGACCCTTCACCAGAAGAATGGGAAAACTTCCTCAAAAAACCCGAAAGAGAACTCTTAAAGTGCTTTCCTTCGCAACTTCAAGCAACTAGAGTAATGGCTGTGTTGGATATACTGTCAACTCATTCGCCAGATGAGGAATACATAGGGGAGAAGATGGAGCCATCATGGGGCGAAGATCCAGTGATAAAGGCAGCCTTTGAACGATTCAGAGAGAGACTGAAGAAACTTGAAGGAATTATTGATGAGAGGAACCGAAACAGTAAGCTAAAGAATAGGAATGGAGCAGGCATCGTCCCATACGAGCTGCTCAAGCCTTTCTCCAAGCCTGGGGTTACTTCCATGGGTGTTCCTTGTAGCATATCTATCTGATTCCAAATAAACACAAGCCACACTCTTGTGCCCATTTTGTTGTCCATCTCTTAATCTCTGCATGAGCTGCATTACGTCACACATAACATATCGTAGACTGAAATAGGGAGGGCCAAAAAAAGGTTGGGGAAGGTGGCTAAATTTTCAAAAGGATGTTTTTGAACCAGAGGAAGATGGTTTTGGACGGGTATTTTAATTCATTAGGTCGAATCATTAGCAATTAAGAAGATACTGTAGCAAGGAGAGAAACCAAAAATTATGAAATTTGAGCACTTGATCGCATGATGCTGATAATGGGAACCTACCAATTAAGGCTTCCTCATAAGCCATCACTACTCAAGCTTGTCATAACCTGTGCGGAAGATCATTTTGAAACAGCTGTTTAGCTAAATATCTCGCTATAACATGGTGCCAAATATCAAATGATTATACTTTAAAAAAAATCATCGTCCTATACAATCCTAAAGCGAAATCAACGACGAGGAACTGAGGAGGGAAGTAAGGATGAGTTAACCACGGAGGGCCATGGACATCGTTGTCATTTGATATTGATTTGTTTTTTGATAATCGTCATTTGATATTGATGGTCAAGCCCCGTGGAGAGCCAGAGCCTAACAGGACCCAAGGTAAGAAAAATATCTGTTTTTTAAAGTCCGACCCGAGAGCGTGCGGCCGATATAGGCCGGAAGTTACTATTCTAAATTTTAATTATTTTTTCTCTGTTTTTTTTTTCAAATAAATATAATTAGTAAATTACAACACGAATCATCCAACAAATAAGCACAATCACTAATTCATAATTAAAAACAAACTATGTTCACAAATAACTCACATATCCTAAATATAAGAAGCACATCACTAAAATGCGACATTAATATGATGACTATTATTGTCGTCATCTTTTTCACTATCATCAATTTCAATTCAAACACATTTTATTCTTTATCATTTTGAGTAGTAGTCTCTAGTTCAAGAGTAAAAATATCATGAATTTCTTCTACTGCATGAATACATCGATAATTTTTATCTACAACAAATAATAATAGGGTTAAGGTGCATTTTTGCCCTTAAAGTATGCACTCGGGAAGCAATTTTGCCCTAAAGTTTTTCGACGTATAGCAATGTTGCCCCTAAAGTTTCAAAACAGAGCAATGTTGCCCCTCCTTAAAAACCCTAACGTTGACCGTTAGGGTTTTTAACGGAGGGGCAACATTGCTCCGTTTTGAAACTTCAGGGGCAAAATTGCTACTTATTTTGGGAGCAATGTTGCCCCTGTTTCGAAGTTTCAAAACGGAGCAATGTTGCCCCTCCGTTAAAAACCCTAACGTTGGATCGTTAGTTGACCGTTAGGGTTTTTTTAATGGAGGGGGCAACATTGTTCGTTTTGAAACTTCGGGGGTAACATTGCTACGCTGAAACTTCAGGGGCAAAATTGCTCCTGGACGCATACTTTAAGGGCAAAATGCACCTTAACCCATAATAATAAACCAAATTATAAAATTAGAGTATAGTTATTATGTATATGTACTTAAATGGATAAATAACTCTATAACAAATATAAAATTACATATAAATTAATAAATTATCATCATATGTGAATCAATGCATCTAATTGTGAGTACAAATAAGAGCTTAAATATTAGATAAAAGGCTGGAACTTCTATATTTTGTTAGAACATGTGGGGAAAAAAATTTTACTTTACCCCAACTTCAACTTCGCAACTTTTTTAAGGGAAAAAAAAATTGAAGGGCCTAAAGGGCCGTGTAAGCCCGTAGACCCTCCAAGGCCTAACTTCATTTCCCACCTCCAATTTTCAAGCCCGTCCCCAAGGACCAAAGGGTTTAAACGGGTCGATCACTTTTTTTGCCGGCTCTATTTGATGGGCACATGGAGTTAAGGATTAAGTGGCAGGAGAACTTTTGGGTAATTTCAGCATTCAGCCCATTTTTATAAAAAGCATTCCAAAACGCACAGTCTGGCCCTTTCGTAAAATTTAAAAATCAAAAAAAAAAAAAAAAAAAAAA
Source organism: Acacia acuminata (assembly GCA_019022655.1). Taxonomy (NCBI): domain Eukaryota; kingdom Viridiplantae; phylum Streptophyta; class Magnoliopsida; order Fabales; family Fabaceae; genus Acacia; species Acacia acuminata. Next base: position 683,276 of record JAFJYI010000285.1, on the reverse strand, counting down.
CCGTCTAGTTAAAATCAACGCTAGCAGCTAAAAAGGTCCCTCAACAATTTTTTTTTTTTTTTTTTTTTTGTGGGAGACAAATCGTATGTTTATTTTTGAAAAAAGAATTTACAAAACAAGAGAAATTGAAGCAGAAGCTTTTTGTAAAAAACAAAAAGAGGAGAACGGAACATGCTGAAGTAGAGTCAAAAATCAACAAATGCTGCAGCTTTAAGGCTTCATTGAGATGGAAACACGAAACTTTTGTGTCTGTTCTTTTCTTGCCTGGCAAGAGACACCACCCCGCAAATTAATTACCAAGTGTCGGGTGATACGGCATTCCTAACCAATAGCCGTATCGAGATTATTTATGAAACAAACATATTCCCTCACCTGTAAAAAAGTTCTTATATGCCATTGATTGGTCGATTATGGCAAGTTGGCGACCCGCTTCCAATTGTTGTTATATGTATAAACGAAAGAGGATCTTCTTCTTATCTTTTTTTTCCTTTTCTCTCATAAGCCCATTTGGGTCATTAATTGGGAAGAGGAGAGAGATATTAAAATAGTATTGTGATTGATTGGATGAATATGATTTAGAAATGATGAGGGATAAGAGAAAAAGATTAGAAAAAAAACCCAACCCATGTATAAACCTCAGCTTCACATCATATTATGTCATCAAAAAGTAACTACAACTTTGATCAAGCAGAAACTTCACATTATGTCATCAAAATGCTTGGGAAATCTATTATCCAAACATAAACAAGCCTGTTTTAGTAGACGATGATCCACAGATTACAGCAAAAGCATAATCGACAAAACAAACTTCTGGATCCTTCCTGAAACTGATTAATGGAAAAACTCGAACAAATATTTGGTAGGGATGAGAACAAGAACAAAGAATGGTAAAGACTCATTTCAACAACCAAACACAGGCTTTGAGTCTGACTGAACACTGTAAGAGTGTAAGGAGAAGATCATTTCTACTGAGTTAGTGTCACCAGACGACTTCTTATCAGGAAGAAGTGTAGGCATTATTGCTTTTCTGATAAGAGCCATGATCATAAACAAAAAATAAAGCTTGGAACCTGATTGTAATGAAAGATTTAAGAGAAAAACAACTTGGAATTTAAATTCAAATCCTCAAAATCAAAAGGGAATTAATGATAGGCAACCAAAAGGAAACCCGTTGTTGCTAAAAAGTGAAGACATGGTACAACATAAAATGAAGAAATAAGATTACTAGTTCTCAATTCCTATCCTCAATTTATCTGGTAAAATGAGAAGGATGAAAGACACCGCTCAGCCTGCCATTTGATTACTTGCATTGCACACCTGCTTCAGCAGCTCGACGAGGCGTGCTCTTACGCCTGCTTCCATTCTGCCTAAGTCCATCAACCTTTGTCAAATTATCAGTGCTTGATCGATTCCCATTAATCTTCTCCTCCTCAACTGACTTTAAATTCTCTTTCACCAGTGAATTTCGCTTCCTCTTCTTTCCTTGTTCTGTTGCAGTAGGACTTTTCATCTCCTTGTTAGCAACTCCATTCTTAATATTATCTGTTTCACCTTCTTCTATTTTTTCGACATCTTCTTCATCTAAGTCATCCTTCAGTGGTTTTTGTGGTCTTCCCCTTCTCTTCTGTGTGGAAACTTTCTCATCCTCGCCGCTTCCGGGATCCTCGTGACTGGTAACCGTAAACTTTTTACCCTTTCCTCTACCTCTACCCATGATCTTAAAACCCCTAGTAAAGATGCGAGCGTGCAAATAAGGATCTCTGCCATTAAAATGCACAAAATGAACCTTATAGCTTTCAGTTTAGCCAGACAAAGCAAAATGGGGAGTTTAAATTAAAAAATAACCAACACGTATGAACAAAAGGAATGAAATTGTTTGACATCAAAGTCTGGCAGATACCCAAACGTAAGAAGAAACTAACAAGACCACAAGCACGCCAGAAACATAAAATAATTGAGTAAATTTTCACACGTAACATGGAAAAGCAACGATAGACATCAACGTCACTGACATAAACAATCACATAGGAGACATGTTCTTCTACCATATCCACCAGGTAAGCACATACTAATCTGAAGGATTTTTAAAATTCATGAAGATCATCGTATTGGACTTCAAGATGAAGAAAACGAAAACTCATTTTATAATAAAGAAACTTATAAGACATCTATGTCTAAAAAGAAACTTATAAGATCCATATGGAGTTCTACGAAAGTGAAAAATCTAGTCCGAAATAATATCCTCTGTATGTCTATATTACCTGGCCAAAATTTAAAAATCGTATGTAAAATTACTGGCTGGGAAAATGTTTATACAGCAATTAGCAAGACAAGAGCTTTTCTAACTCAGTTGCTCTCGCCTTTTCTTCATAGTCTTAAATCTGATGGTCCATTAAGTTCATGTTTTAATTTTCCAGTCATATGACAAAAAGAACATTAATACTACCCACGGGAGAAGAAAGTATTGAACTTGAGATTAGTAGCTGAAACTTCACAGGCACCTTGCCAAAATCTATAATCCGGTACATGCAAAAAGAATATTAGGTTAAATAAAAAGGGGAAAACATGAAAATTTGATAGACGGAAGCAAAAGAATTGAGGAAACATAAGCAAGATAAGCTTCAAGCTATACAGTACCTTAAGAGATCTAAAATAAACAACAAAAGAAATAGGCCTATAATTGAAAGAAATGATAATTCCGAATCAATAACACTGCTTTCAAATTTCAAAAACGACAGATTGAAAAGATAAAGCAACGCAAGACAAGTGGAATGCAAATTCAAATCGGGATTCAATCAAAAGAAGAGAGACAGAAAATACTGACCAGGAATGAGAACGACTTGATTGGCATCACTAGCACATCGCTCAGTTAAAAAGAATCGACTGAAGCTCTCAGAGCTCCAAATCAAACAATACCCAGAAGTTATTCAAAGCAGATTTGTACAGTAAAACCTCAAGGCATAGAAAACATAAAAGGCAGAACTTTGATCTGACTACGAAATGCCCGATACAAACATAAAACGAAACGCTGAGAATCAAGGGATTACAGATTAGAAAACGAGTATAAACAGGGTGGGTTCAAAGAAACAGCTGGCCAAATGAAACAGAGGCGAAGTAGGGATAGAGAGAGAAAAGCAAGAGGGGGCAAAAAATAGATAGATATTTGTGGATTGGCTCTTCTAGTCTTCGGCTTGTGACCCTGTTAAAAGTGTAGTGGAATACGTGACTGTAAAGAGCAGGGTCAAATTGGTAATTTGACGAGTAAGAGTCTCTGCGCTAAATTCACACAACGGCTCGAACTAGCAAAGCTGAAAAACGTCAACTCCAAAATCAAGAAGGCAAGGAATCTGTCTCCCATGAACGAGACCTACAAAACTACAAATCGTTGAAAGAGAGGGACATTCTCATGTTCAATAGCTTTGCGAGCCATTTCATTTGGGACATAAGAGTATTGCACTAATATTCATATTTAGAGGGCAATTACATTACTATATGCATATTTCACAAAAAAACATTACTATATGCATATATGCTCTTTGGATCCTAGGCAGCTTACAAACGTGCTTTCACTTTTCAGCAACTAATAGAGTAAATATAACAAGGGAATAACATGTCCGCTTTTAAGACAGACAACAACTCTGCAGCAACCTTGAAATGACACAGTTTGATATTTATTTTTTTCCCTCTTTCAATCTGTTTTACCGTCTACATTGGAAACGAGTTTCAGCGACGTGAGACTCACTCAACCAATACCTTCGCCAAGCATCATCGCCCACCAGAGGGCTTTGACGGTGGTGGAGATCCTCGATTTGGTTGATCCTCCGCCATTTTGTTTGCCAACATCATCAAGCCTTTTGCTCACTCATAAGATGATTGCCATTCTGTCAAATATACCTCGTTAGAAGAAAAACGATCTAGGTTGAATTTGCAAAAACTGCTTCTTCATCGTCATTTTCCTTGAAGCCTCATTGTGGGTTGTGTTGGGACGCCAATTCCAAGGACAAAGAAATGAGTAATCTTTCTCCATAAAGGATACAAATCGAGGATCAACCAAACACTACAAAAAAAGGATGTTTTGTAGAGGTTGAAATTACGTATTTGTAGCGGTTTTAACCACTACAAATGATATTAGTAGCGGTTTAAAGAACCGCTACAAAATACGCCGTAACAAGATGTTTTGTAGCGGTTTTCTAAAACCGTTACTCATGTAATAAAACCGCTATATTAGAGCGGTTTTGAGTTACCGCTACAAGATGACGAATCTTAAAAAAAATGGCAGCCAAAATTTTGTAGCGGTTTAAAACCACTATAAATATTAGATGAAATTTCAAAAATTGTGCCAAATATTTAAGCCGAATTTGAATTTAAATTTGTAGTGGTTTTAAAACCTACAAAATATTACAATTTTTTTTTTAAAAAAAAATCATCATAATTTGAGTCCATTATTATAATATTTTGCTGAATATTTTTATTATTTAAGTGACAAATTAAATGATAATAGTTAATATTTAAAAAAATGATTAACTTAAATTAGATAAGTATAAATATTATGTAGATATAATACTTTGAGAATGTGTAGATAATAAGGATTTATTGTGTTGTCCACCTCTGAGCAAAAAAATTATGTTGTCTATTAGATGATATTTGATTATGGAAAGAATGTTGATGATGATGGAAGGAATATTGAGGAAATATTCTTAAAGTTCGGATAAGAAAAAAAAAATAGTATTAATATTATAAGAAGGGAAAAAAATAAAATATTAAAAACAAAGAATTTGTAAAGGGTAGGAAGAAATGAGAGAAAACGAGAGAGAAGGAGTGAGAAGAAATGAATGAAAGTGTGTGAAATGAGGTGTGGGGTGGGGGTATTTATAGGGATATGCGTAATAACATTTGTAGCGGTTGATGCGACGGTTTTTATAGCGATTTAACGTTTGTAGCAGTTTTTTTTTTTCCGTTTTGTAGCGGTTACAAAACGCTACAAAAATTCATTGGTATTTTTATAAAAAATAAATAAATTTCAAAATATCACATTTTGTAGCGGTTATACTAAAAACCGCTACAAATTAATGAACGTTATGGATTCAAAATATTCAAATTTCAATATTACACACTTTGTAGCGGTTGATGCGACGGTTTTTGTAGCGGTTTATTGTTTGTAACGGTTTTTTTTTTTTTTCCATTTTGTAACGGTTACAAAACCTTTACAAAAATTCATTGGTATTTTTTAAAAAATAAATAAATTTCAAAATATCACATTTTGTAGCAATTATACTAAAAATTGCTACAAATTAATGAACGCGTTATTTTGGATTCGAAATATTTAAATTTAAATATTACACACTTTGTAGCTTGATTGATGCGACGGTTTTTGTAGCGGTTTAACGTTTGTAGAGATTTTTTTTTTTTCTATTTTGTAACGGTTTACAAAACCGCTACAAAAATTCATTGGTATTTTTTAAAAAAAAAATAAATTTCAAAATATCACATTTTGTAGCGGTTATACTAAAAACCGCTACAAATTAATGAACGTTGGCGGAATTCAAATATTCAAGTTTCAATATTACACACTTTGTAGCAAATTGATGCGACAATTTTTTAGTAGCGGTTTAATGTATGTAGCGATTTTTTTTCCGTTTTGTAGCGGTTATTACAAAAATTCATTGGTATTTTTTAAAAAATAAATAAATTTCAAAATATCACATTTTGTAGCGGTCATACTAAGAACCGCTACAAATTAATGAACGTTGGCGGGATTTGAAATATTCAAGTTTCAATATTACACACTTTGTAGTAATTGATGTGACGGTTTTTGAAGCGGTTTAACGTTTATAGCGGTTTTTTTTTTCTCGTTTTGTAGTGGTTACAAAAAACCGCTACAAAAATTCATTGGTATTGTTTCAAAAATAAATAAATTTCAAAATATTACATTTTGTAGCTGGTTATACTAAGAACCGCTACAAATTAATGAACGTTGGTCGGATTCGAAATATTCAAATTTTAATATTACACACTTTGTAGCGGTTGATACGACGGTTTTTGTAGCGGTTTAACGTTTGTAGCGGGGTTTTTCGTTTTGTAGCGGTTACAAAACCTCTACAAAAATTCATTGGTATTTTTTAAAAAATAAATAATAATAAATTTTAAAATATCACATTTTGTAGCGGTTTAGCTAAATAACCGCTACAAATATGAACGCATTTTTTTAAAAAATATTTTTTTAAATATTTTTTTCATAACTTCTATTTGTAATGTGTTTAAAGACTTCATATTTGTAGCGGTTTAACTAAAAAACTAGTACAAACTTGAAATTTGTAGCGATTTTCTATAACCGCTACAAAAGTTCAGACTCTTGGCATTCTAAAGTTGATTTTTTTTATAAACCGTTACAAATAAACCGCCACTAAATGCCGCGCCATATTTGTGGCGGTTTGTATAACTGAACCGCTACAAAATAACCGCCACAAATTTGGCGCCATATTTTTCGCAGTTAGTTTATGATAACCGCTACAAATGTCGTTCACAAACTAGCGCGCCACTTGGCGTGAGTCATACCGCTATAAATTTGTAACGGTTTCAATATAAACCGTTACAAATGTGCATATTTGTAGTGATTTATTTTAACCGCTACTAATTGACTTTTTTTTGTAGTGAAAGTGCTGGTTCAGTGAGTCTCGCGACGCTAAAACTCGTTTCCAATATAGACGGTAAAACAAATAGAAAGAGGGAAAAAAATTAAGTATGAAATTGTGTTGTTGTAGAGTTGTTGTTTGCTTTAAAAGCAAATATATTATTCCCATATAACAAATGATGTGTTTTTATTTTATGTACTCTGCTTTCTAAAACTCATCAAACACTGATTCTAAAGAAATTAGAGCAGTCACATGTCCTTCAAATAAACATAGAATCTTAATTGTACTCAAGTTTCCTTTTTTCACAGAAATGAAAGGATTTCAAAGGGTTTTGAAATCCGGATCGGCCGGTTTGGCTTGGAAACCAGTGAACCAGGTTGGTAAACCGATTCGGGTATAACCTGGTTCACTTTTAAACTTTTATTAAGAACTTTGAAATCTTCAATTTTTTATCGGTTTGACTTCGAGCTAGTTCCATTCTAACAACTGACATAACCAAAAATCAAATTTTTATTAAGAACTTTGAAATCTTCAATTTATTATCGGTTTGACTTTGGGCTAACTTCGATCTGATCTAATGGCCTTTGACCCATAACCTAGAACAGTTTAATAGCGGATCCAACTTTGAGAATTTGGGCCAGGACCAATCATATAACATTATAACATTGCGTGTTTTAATAGAGACAGATATAACATTTTATTCTATAGATATTTCGGAACAAATCTGTAAGCGAGGTTCACATCACGTAATCATCATGATGATCGAAATGAGAAAACCCATCAATATAATTAGGCATAGTCGCGCAGTGCTTTGAACAACAATTAGTAACAATTCTGTGATTTGCAAAGCTTTTGAATCTATTTATTTAGTAGCATGGTGTAATGAACACTCTCCGTTCAGTCCCAGAGAAAGTTATCTCCGTTTTCTGGCCACAAAAAAATAATACTCCGCGAATGGAATAAAATGCAAACACCAATAAACTTCTTTAAAAGATTAATACCATGTTTAGTCCTTATAATTTATAATCATTTTGATTTTGGTCTTTAAAGTTTTAAATAAGTGATTTTGATCCCTAAAATTTACCATGTTTCAATGGTGAACACGGTCTAATCACCACAACGTCCCATTCCGACATTGGCGACGTTCCTGCTCCGTGCACAACTCCGATCAGCACCGGCCGGAATAGCATTGCCAAAGCAAACGGAAGAAACGACTCGGCGTCATCAAGCACAAGGTGTCTTTCAAGCCCAAAATTGCGGCGGGTCTTTTGCTGCTGGCGAACTCAGAGCTCTGAGTTGCAAGAAGGTGTTCAAGTTCACGGAAGGCTCAGGGAGAGGGCACAGGGCAAGCCACAAGAACGTGATGGGGTGTTTCGCGGACGAAGAAGACGACGTCCACGACGATGGTTCTTCAACCTCTTCTTTTACAACAGCTTTTAAAAATATGTTCAAATGTTATTTTTTCACCACAGCTTTTCCAATCAGCATCCACGTCATGCAGCGGCTTCACTAAAATAACCTACACATCTACAGTATGCGAAGCTAATGAATGCGATCCCTTCACATCTGATGAAGAAAGTTAATTAAATTGTTTTAGAATTTTTTCTTCAAATTAATTAGTTTGACTAATAAACTAATTTATAATCTAAAGACATAAAATATATGATATGATTAAGTAACTTATTTAATTTTCTTTATTTTTTTTAAAAATCAACTCTTTTATACTCCCTTCGGCCCTAATTATAGAAACACTGTTATAGTATAAATTATACCATAAAAGTGTTCCTATAATTAGGATCGAATGTAGTATTTAGGGTTGGAGAGAGTAATTAAGAATGAAGTAGGGTTGTTCTTGGTTTGTCCTTGTCTTCATGGGTGTCTGGTACGATGGAACCTTGGTGGTCATAACGTGCCTGTGTCTCTGTGCTACTAAAATCCCTTCACGCTGTGAGGTTTCAACTTTGAAGTGTTCCTTTATTTTATGCCCCTAAATTAGAGGGATTAGAGATGACAATCAGGGAGCGCCCGTAAAGAGCCAGGGCCTAAAGTAAGAAAAATACATTTTTTTTCAAAGTGTGGCCTGAGAGCATTAGGGCCAGAGCTGGCCCGCAGGGCCCAAAAATTACTATTCTAAATTTTAACTAATTTTCCTCCACTTTTTTTTTTTAAAAAATATAATTAGTAAAATTACAACGCGAATCATCCAATAAATAAGACAATGATCACTAATTCATAATCAAAAGCAAACTATGTTCATAAATAACTCACATAAAACATAAAAAGCGTATCACTAGCGACATTAAGTACGATGACTATTATTGTCGTATCTTTATCACTATCATCAATTTTAACGACATTTGATTGTTCTTCACTTTGAGTAGTAGCCTTTGGCTCATGAGTAAGAATATCATGAAATTCTTCTCCTGCATCATGAACACATCCATAATCTTTATTTGCAACAAATAATAAATCAAATCATAAAATTAGAGTATAGTTATTATGTATTTGTAATTAAATGGATAAATAACCCTATAACAAATACAATAGATATATAAATTAATAAATTTAAAAATTGAAAAAAGAAAAAGCTACAGTGAAAAGGGTCTGCAGGGCTGGCCTGAGGCCCTCCAGTGCCAGTCCGTTTAAGCCCGAGGCTCGTTAGGGCCGACCCTCCAGGACTAATTTCAAATATCTCGTCCATTTTTTAAGTCCGGCCCTTAAAGAACCAGGACTTAAATGGGCCGACCCATTTGCTGATGGGCCTGACCTGCATTTCCCAACTGATAGGAACGTGCCCACCACTCCAGCCAGCTGCCCTCAATATTCAATACACACTCTTCCCATGTGCGTAGTCGCGTGCCAGTAATTGAAACCAATTTGCTACATTGTAAATTACAAAACAATTTGACATAAATCACACAAGTTATATTTATGAACAACGACGCTTATGGTTTTTTATTATTATTTATAATTCCTATATTTAATACTAATATTATTAATTGATTATTATTCTAATAATTAACAAGCCTGATTATATACAATAAAGTGGAATAATTGAAACACGAGGCAATAACCATGGATAGACAATTAAAGATGCATCTCTTCTATCTCTCGGTGAGAAAAAAAAAAAAATCTATAAAACATAACCACTAAAAGCCACATCATTCATAATTTCATATCTGAACTGCTTTTGTTTAGCAGGGGGATGGGAAATTCTATATGTAATTTAATATGTCACGAATCATTTGAAAGGTTCCGAGCAAAAAAAAAAAAAAATCATTTGAAATGTTAAAAATATCTTATCCTGTTTTATGTATGAGAATTAGATAACTAACTCCATTAAAGAAATTATTTCAGTTAATTATTTATAAAAATGTGTATTTAGTTTTTAAAGTACCCATTGTTTTAATATGTGTGTGGGGAAAATCACTTCATTGACTGCACATATAAAAATAAATAAACATGTGCCATATCTCATGACTAAAACACAATTATCAAAGCTTTATTAAAAAAACATAATTATCAACTAACCAATGAATTTAAGATCAGAATGAGTAGTTTTTCTTTTTCTTTTCTTTTTGTTGCCCGAAGATCAAAATGCGTAGTTATATTTATGGTATCCTGCATGTTTCATGATAAAACGTGTTTTGTCTAAAACATTAAATTTTTTATTTAGTATTCCTGGCTAATTATTAAACTTTCTAACTAATTAACAATACCCATATACTACCTCCGGTCTTAATTATAAGACCTAGTTAACTTTCTTTGGAGATATTAAGGAAGTTAAATAAGTTACTTAATCATTTCAAATGTTGTGTATCCTTGAATTATGTATTAGTTTATTAGTTAAACTAATTATTTTGAAGAAAAAAATAAAAATACTCTAAAGTAATTTAATTAACTTCTTTAATCTTTCCAAAAAAGTCAACTACGTCTTATAATTAGAACCAAAAGGAGTCATTAATAAGCACCTAACAACTTTAGTGGGATTAATTTTGAAAATTTCATAATAAATAACTAATTTTAACGACTATCTTTAAGTTTGGCAAACAGGCAAAGTATAGATTCTTGTGTGCCCGTGTGGATCTTAACTGTTTAAAAATTTTAAGAGGTGTTTGTTTCATCTATTCAATTGCATAAATATCAAGAAAATAATTATCATAAGCACACAAAACATAGGTTAACTTATTTATATTTAGTATATGTCAAATTCCTCAATTACATATAAGGGTAAAGGAGCAATTTTACACATGTGATTTGGCTCAGGGAGCGTTCAGCATCACGTAAAATTTTTTGGACCAATTTTACACATGTGGTTAGTTTTTGAGAGCAAAAGTCACATGGGGGGTTAGTTGACCGTTTGGTCAACGTCCATTTGGATGAACATGAACAGTGACGCTGATGTGGCCATAAATCTGGAGAGAGAACATGCCAAATGGACCCAAAAATACTGATTGGGACTGACAAGTTAATTAAAAAAAAATAACTTAAACACCCAAAAAAAAACAACTCCATAGGATAAAAAACAAATCGATCGGGATTCCTGCTCCCTTCACCCGTCTTCTCACACACCAAACCACCATTTCCGGCTGTTTCCAGTGCCGGGGAAGCACCGTTAGGGCCGAGAGAGAGAGAGAGAGACGAGTTCAGAGTGCGTGAGCATCGCTAGAGAGAGACGAAGCTCGACCTTCTTCAAGTTTCAAGAGAAAGGAAGAGAGCGTCGTCTTCGAGCCAGATCTGTCAGTGTGAATCTTCGCTGCTTCTTCTTCGCTGACGGTGAGCGTTTTCATCTTGATCTGGTGACAGGGTTTGAATTTGTGAAAGAAAATCAAACCCAGTTTAGCTAAAAATAACCCTTCCATGAATAATCAGAAAAATTAGAAACCGAAAAAGAAGTAGGAGGAGACCCACTTGAAGCGGAGCTAAAGTGACGATAATGGCGGGATGACGAGAGGAGAGAGAGCAATGAGGGGTGATGGAGGCGATGGTAGAAAACGAGTAGGTAGTGAAGGACTTTGACGGTGGAGATGGGTATACGATTGCGAGATGCAGAGGTTAATGTTTCGACCGAATCGAACGAACATTGTTAAAGATGGGGCAAAATCTATTCTCTATTGCCCAACGAAAGGCGGAGGATCGGTGAATCCAGCTTCTCGCCATTTCCCTTTGCATGCCCAAATCTCTTCTAGGTTTTTTTTCTCGATTTAAGGAAAAGATAAGAGAACGGAGACGTAAAAGGAACACCGAGCGAGAAAAATCCATCGGGAGCGGGAATCCCGATCGATTTGTTTTTTTCCCGATGGAGTTGTTTTTTTGTGTGTGTGTTTAAGTTTTTTTTTTTTTTTAATTAAATCGTCAATCCCAATCAGCATTTTTGGGTCCATTTGGCATGTTCTCTCTCCAAATTGATGGCCATATCGGGCCACATCGTTCATGTCCGTCAAATGGACGTTGACCGACGGTCAACTAACCCCCCATGTGACTTTTGCTCCCAAAAACTAACCACATGTGTAAAATTGGTCCGAAAATTTTACGTGGTCTTTGAGCGCTCCCCGAGCCAAATCACATGTGTAAAATTGCTCCTTTACCCTACATATAATCATATGTTCAATTTTTTTTATAGGTTTATGGTTACACTAATATTTCAAAAGTAAAACATATGATTGTATTTAATTGATAGCTTAACATAATGAATATAAGTTTTTTTCCCCTTTGAATATAAGGAATTTGATCTCACTAGTCTCCTTATTATCATAATTGATAGGAAAAAAAAAAATTATAACCTAAAATTTTTGTAAGTGTATGGGCCGCATCAAATAATAAAGAGTGAATGAAGTATTGTTCTTATAAGGACTTGGTACCCAAATTTTAGCTAAGCATTTATTTTACACTTTTGTTTTAGTTGAACAACCTAAATGTAATTCAAGTGAGAGAAAAGAAATTTAAAATAAACAAACTACCATAATAATCAAACAATCAACCTAGAGTAATTAATCCTTATTAGGTTCATAAACCTTATTTTCATTAATTAAGTTCAATGTTAATTTTGTAAATCTAGAGTAGTAATATATGTAAATATTTCCTGATCACTTACACCTCTCTTTCATGTTAAAATTGTTATTACTAACATAGTTATCCAAGAGACAATAATAATTCAATTTCACCTTGATTATAAGGTGTCTAATAGGTATATTCTTATCTTATTGAATTAGAATGAATTTTAATCCCACATTACTCAATCCTGTGGTCCAATTAAAATCCCTCTCCCAAGGATAATCTAAATTCTCCATATACATATTTAATAGTGATAAGCACTAAGTAGATTTGGCATAGACAAGATTAAGTAATCAGAAGTATCATTAAAATATAACTAATAAGTGAAACCAAAATATAATTCACCCATAAGTTCATTAGCTTATGTAGGTTGCAAAACAAACTCAAGGAACAAAATCATAGCAACATAGCAACAAGTTCATGACCCAAATTTCAAGGAAAACAAACAAGAAAAAGGAACATAACATTGATCAAAGTCTCATCTTTAAGCTCCAGATACTCCTCTGATTCGATCGGCTACTATGATCTCTTTTCTTCTTTACAATCCTCTCATCCTCCCATAAAGAAAAAGAATGGAATCCAAACGCCTTTCTCTCTCTCTCTCCCCTCAGATAGCCTCTCTTTTTTATCTTTGTTTGAAGAAGACAATGATCCCCTAAATGATGATATATATAATAGCCGCCACCTCCCTCGGTTCTTTTCTTTTCTTTTGACCAGCCAAGTCATGCTCACCCCCCCCCCCTTTTTTTTTTCCAATGAATCATTTTCTTTTATTTATTTTTATAAAAAAATTCCTATTTTTATTTTTCTCTTTTCTAGAATTAAAAAATTATATTCTAAGTTGAAATCCTATAAATGGTGTACTCAAATTAATATATTATAAATTATTAAGAAAATTATTTAATTTAACATTAATGACTTCTTAAATATATTAAACCATATATCAATTCTATTAAAAATGTGAAGTCATCAATAATACTTTCAAATTTTGAAACTTTATAGATTCTCTATCATTTTAATTGTTTGGTTTGAGATTTTTCGATAGGAGGGATGTGATGAGGGTTAGCGTGCTTGGTTGGGAAAAATCAGGGGAGGGGAGGGGAGAAATCTTGTCTTCTAGTACTCTCCTCCCGCCTTTCCACACCCCTCCAAATTTGAGGTTTTTTGGAGGGGTGAGAAATATTAAGTCATGACTAAAATATTTATGCTAATTTTTCATTATTCCAAATTCACGCATACAATTATAAAACCCATATCATTGTTACTACTTACTAGAATGAAGCAAATAAATAAGAAAATCTATATAATAAAAATGTATCTAATCTTATCCTATCTTACCAAAATACTACAAATTAGATCTATCTAATCAAATCCTATTGAACTTTAACCTTAATATCAAAACAAGAAATAAAATCACGATGACGACTCTCCTTATTAGTTCTGCAGCATGCGTAGTAACGCTCCCGTAACGACTTTTTCTTAATTTCGTGCGCCGAACAAAAATGGATGGGAATTGTGTTTGGTAAATCCGGTTTTTTTTTTGGCTCACGGGATGAACCGGTTTATTTTTTGTCTTTGGGGAGTAAAAAAAGAAGCTAAAATTTTCTGCTTTTTTTCCAGGGCACAAAATGAGAATTTATTTTTCTAAAAAAAAAAAAAGACTCCTTCCTCTTCGAAGCAGAAATTTACCCTCGTTCACCACCACCGCCGCCACCACCGCTACCACCACCACCACCACCGCCACCGCCATCGCCACCGCGCTACCACCCCACCGCCTCCGCCACCGCCACCGCCACCGCCACCGCCACCGCCACCACCACCACCACCACCAACACCGCCATCACCGCCACCGCCACCACCACCACCCCACCACCACCACCACCGCCACCACCCCACCGCCGCCACCACCACCATTACCACCACCACCATCGCCATCGCCGCCGCCACATAAATAATTTTTTGAATATAAAAATTACATAAATAATTTTTTTAGGAAATTTAAATTTAAGTTTATTTTTAAAGTATAATAATTATATTAATTATTAAAGAAAAGGACAAAATGGTAAAAATAACTTATTACTCCCCCATCTTCCTCCCTTACTATTTTTTTAACTCCCAAATAAGGGGAGGGAAAATGTGTTACCAAATGTAATTCGATTCTCGGAGTAAAATAAAATGGATTAACAAACGTAATTCGATTCTCGAACTCTTCCAAAACACAGAATCGAAAAAAAGCTTTTAATCTCGTGAACAATACTCGCACAAATGGTTCTGCCGCTTACGCACACCTTAATGTCTGGTGATCTCTCAATCTTCCTCTCAACACCTCAAAATCTACAATGCCGAGTCGCGTTGAAAATTCCAGAGCAACCAATGTATGTTCTATTATTATTAATTCTTCTGTCATATGTTAAATTCTGTTTAAACTATTATGTTGTTATCCGACGGTTTAAGTAATTGAATTCCACTATTTAACTCTTCTATCAGATTTTGTTGTGTTTGCTATTTCCTTTTTTTAACCTTCCGTGTTAGTTATTTCTCAACCATTATTGTTCACAGATGTTTGTATGTTTTTAATGTGATCGCAGGTATCTCAATAACATATAATATCGATATTGTATCATAATTTATCTTCGTTATATCTTAGGATTATAATTTAGATTTAAATTTAAATTTAAAAAACATATTACCTTTGACGAGTTAACATATTAAAATTAATAAAATCATCGTTTCTAATATATATAAGGGAGGTACAGTTTTTTTTTTTTTTTTTTTGTGATTTATAACTTAGGAAATAATAACCTTGATATCTAAATAATATACTAATGACATATTTGTTAACATTTAATTAACTCACCTCCAAAACTTCTCATTCCTTTCCTTTCAATCCAATCAAACAAAGTCTCCCAACTCCCCTCATTTAACCTCCTCTATCCTCTATTGAACCAAACAAGGCCTTAGGAAGAGAAGGAATATTGAGGATACAAAATTTACCTTAAATAAAAAGTAGAGTTAATACCCTTTTGGGTCCTTGAAAAAAAACACCAACCCCATTTTGGTCCCTCAAACAAAAAAACCTCTTTTTAGTCATTGAAAAGGACGAATAAGGGTTGATTGGTGAACATTTTGGTCATTCGAAAATTTCTAAAAACCCCTTTTTAGTCCATAAAAATGTCTTATTTTAGTCCCTAAGGATGCAAATGGGGTCCGTGTTTTTTTTCAGGGACCCAAAAAGATATTTACTCTAAAAAGTAATAGCTGCATTTCCCGTACCAAAATGCCTGCAAGACAATCAGTTGCTAATATGTATATATATGATTCTGCCTAGTCGTTGGTACAAGATATGTCTACTTAATCTAATTAGATAAAAAAATTAGCTAAATAATTAATATGATATGTATTTTCTAAAACACCCTAATCATCTTCTTTAATCCTCTCTTTCCCACTCCTCCTTAATTATTATAAATATGAATAAATTATAAAAATATTGACAAAAAATTGTCTTGTATTTAAGACCATAATTAACTTTCCAAATATGTTATAGATTACGGACGGAGTATATACTCTATCAGTCTATCATATAGCTGCTGCTTCTGCTTCTGCTTCGTTACTTTTTATGGAACTCGATCATATAGTTTCAGTTTAGTTACTATATATTGTTAGAATATAATTAAAAATATCATTATGGTACAAATGCCTTGCGGAGATTCTGTTATATGAACATTGACTGTGCGATTCTAAAATATTGTATTGTACGTTATATAAATGGATCGGAGAGACTCAGTCTAATCGTTCATTGGGGCTTCGGCATATTATTCTCAAATTTCTCACTTTCTATAATTTGAAATCGGTAAAAAAAATTGGTCAAGAAAAAAAAATAGTGCCTATTTGTGTTAGCATTCAAGAAGTACATTTATGATTTAGAAATTTGCTTCTATGGTCATTTAGTGAAGGAAGACTTTTCTAACCCAACCACGATTTATTTGTAAAATTTCAATCACGAGCCCGTTACTATAAATGACATTCATTCGGCTTTAAAATGAGATTTTGTTGGATCAATTAAATCTCTAACTTTATGCGAATAATTTCACACTCCTTCTTCCGTGGTAAGTAGCCTATCACATTAACTAACATCTTGTTTGTACATTAACCCTTTTTTAAACTATAAGAGAGGATGCCATCATTAATAAGAGTAAATGATGGTACATCAGCCCAACCTCACCATTTAATGAGCTAATAAGCTAACAAAATCGGATCTCATGAATTCAACCTTATGAATAAGGTTACAACGACCAACGAATTTTCCACTCCTTTTCTTTTTTTGCCCTTTTCATGCCTAGACTCCACATTAGCTTGAGATCGATCTCCCTTGAACGGCCACATCAACACATAAACAAATCCCAAATGATAGCGATGGAGGAAGAAAGTGACCAAAGGCTGGCTCCTCCATCTCCCCAAAAAATGATCGCTTTTGGATCTGCCCATCACTATATATCACTAAGCCCAATCTTTCCATCCCACAGAAAATGCTTCGCACCTCTCATTTAATAGTGAACGCATCTCCCCAAAAATGATCGCTTTTGGATTGCCCATCACTATATATCACTAAGCCCAATCTTTCTATCCCACACAATGCTATCCACCTCTCATTTAATAGTGAACATATATCCTCCGCAGTGAGATACCGATGTCTACCCACACTTAAACTTTACTTTATCAAAATAAAAATAAAAATAGTGAACACACAACGGCACCTATTAAGATTAAATGAGAAGATACTTGTTCTTCTTTAAACACGTTCTTAGTTCAAGGTGTGTAGATGAAAAAAATGAATTTGGGAGTGCTTCTGCCATGACTGGGAGACTAACTTGGGACGAATCCAGATTAATCACAATCGATGGTTCCACGGGTTCCGGATATTGGATCATTTACCAAAAAAAAAAAGGAAAAAGTAAACACACGAAAACAGAAAAGGCCCTAATGCATGACACACTGTACATAATCTTATTTCAAAATATACTGTACAATATTTTCAACCACGAGCAATATGTCCAATTTATCTTGGACTATTTATATGACAATCGACCCGGTTCAATATCTTGTCATCATTTTTTTATGAGATATCTTACCATCCTTTGATGTTTCCATCTTCATATAAAAAGTATGTAAAATAAATTAAATTTTAAACAGATGATTTTTTAAAAGTAAATGATAACTCCATCGAAAAAAGTATTATCTCCGATCTTAATTATAAGATATATTTAACAGATTTTAGATAAATTAAGGATATGATTAAATTAGTTAATTTTACTAATTTTCTTAAAATGTCTTTATATCAATTTTGCATTTTAATTACGATTTCACATAATCTTCATTCATATCTTAGGAAGAAATTGAAGGGATATTTTAGAGAGAAATTGATAAAAATTATAATGTTATCTTTTATAATTAGGATCGGAGAAGTAAATGATAAAAACTTAATTTAACCAGTTGAAGGTAAAAAAAAAAAAAATTAACTATTAGAGTCAGGTCAAAATTTTTAACTGGCAGAGCATAATTAAAAACACGCGGCTAATTTGTAGCGAACATAAGTTCTTCCTGCCTTACTACGACTCTACCTCGGCCGATTTCTTAAAACACATTCTCGGTTTGGAGTCGGACACTTCTGAGTTTCTTCGCATCTCTCAATTATAGCCTTTTCCATTGTTTCTACTCATTCTGCTGCAAAGCGAAACACTCCTCTATCCTCTCTCTCTTTCTATCACTAGAAATAACCCTCTGCCTCCATATTCTAAACCTTTCGTTCGGACGACGAAAATCCACGCCATAAAAGCAACAGACTTTGCGCTTTTTTGCTTCCGATTCCTAATTCCTTTGCTCTAGGTCTTTCTTCAGCTGTTCATCCTCCCCTGTCGCCGCTTTACTATCTCAATCTTACCTTAATTCCGGCTTCTAGGGTTCGCCCCATGGACTCCGAGGATGATATGCATGATGCCAACGATGTCGAGTCGCTTGATGATGATTTCTACAGCGGTGAGACCGAGGATGTTCCTATGGATTACTACAGCGACTACGATGATGATGCTGATGATTACTTCGATGAAGGCGATGAATCTGACAAGCCTGAGTCTCGACGCTCCGAGGTCAGCTCCCTTCTCAATTTCGTTTCTTGTTTGCCTATCCGCTTATAGGTTGTTATTGACTTCAATGTTGGAGGATTTCGCTGGAACCCACTTTGGAGTTAAATATAGGTTAGTTTGAAGCTTCGAGTGATCTTAGGAATTACTTAGAGGGTGCGGCAGAAATTTATTTTTCCCTAGTTTGAGCGGTGGCAGGACAAAATATTTATGACAAACTTAATAATTTGAGAAAATTAATCGATATTTGCGGAGCAGGAAGGTTTATAATATGAGTGATAAACATGATTTCCGTGATCCCTTCCCTCTTGTTAGTAATTCAGTTTCTGTTTTTCGTGTGGCATGGATACGGGCTTATTTTTTACAGTTCAAGACTTGTGCCTTTCCTTGTTCCTCGATGTCTTCTGATATATGTTCGCCTCTAATTTATGGATTCCTGTCTGTTTCTAGCAAAATTTTACCATCTTGAGGGAATCAGATATTCGGCAAAGACAAGGGGAGGACATATCAAAAGTAGCGACTGTTCTTTTTATCTCGCCAGAGGCTGCAAGCATCTTACTTCGTCACTATAATTGGTAGATTTACATCTTTATATCTTTTTACTTATCAATGTGCCTTCTCATATGCTCCTCTTTTTGAGATTATTAGAATGTTATTAAGCATTTTTTCTTCTTAGTGCTGCATTTGATGACATGTTTGTTGCTAGCTGTTTTTGGCACACTTATGCATGTATGGGAGTTGGTAATGCAGGAATGTCAGCGAAGTGCATGAAGCATGGTTTGCTAATGAAGAAAATGTCAGAAGAACAGTTGGCTTACCGGAGAAGCCAGTTGTCCAGTTTCCTAACGCTAGGGAGGTGAGATTCAAAATTTGGTGAATGATTTGGATTTTGTTTTTTTCTTCTCATCACTGATTTTTCTTGTGCGATCAGCTTACTTGTGGCATTTGCTTTGAAACTTATCCCTGTTCACGGATTAAATCTGCTGCTTGTGGTCATCCCTTCTGCATCTCATGTTGGGAAGGTATGAATCTTTTCCTCTAGTGCTACTACTTTTTTTAATAGAAGATCGTTGGACAAGATTTTGAAACCATTCATGTTAATCTTGCTCGTAGCCTTTTCATTTTCTGGTATTCATCTCTACATTTTAGATGCCTTTACGCCTTAGGTGATTTAGTTTTCTCAATCTGCCCAATCAGATAATTCAGATGTTATAAATGCCACATACTATCCTTTGTACAGTTTTTCTATCTGATATTATCATGTTTTTCTCTACTTTTCACATGTTAGGGTATATTGGCACGGCTATTAATGATGGTCCTGGATGTTTGATGCTGCGGTGTCCTGAGCCCTCTTGTGCTGCTGCTGTTGGTCAAGATATGATTGATCAATTAGCATCTGTTGAGGATAAGCATAAGTATTCTCGCTACCTTCTTAGGTCCTATATTGAAGACAACAAGAAGGTATGTGCTGTACTTGATATTCAATATGAATAATACAAACAAAAGGAAAATGGATATCTCTTCTCCCTTGATACTGCCAGTTAAGTGAGCCACAATAATAATTCTAGGGATAATCAGGAATATAAATTTCTGTTGCATGTGACTGATGCATACCTGCTCAAAATTCTTTGGCCATTCTAGTTTTTCAAGGAAGATGGAATTATACCTTCAACTTTTCTTCGCTCAGTCCCATTGTCAAATTAATCTCACACAGCGCTGCCTTTGTTCTGTGTAGACCAAGTGGTGTCCTGCTCCTGGTTGTGAATATGCGGTTACATTTGATGCTGGTAGTGGAAACTATGATGTTTCTTGTCTTTGTTCTTATTGCTTCTGCTGGAATGTGAGTTGTCTTTCAGTTGTCAAATAGCATTACATTTCTGATTTCGTCGTTGGATATGCTTACTGACATTATAACTTGAAAATACAGTGCACTGAGGAGGCTCACCGTCCTGTGGATTGTGGGACTGTGGCAAAGTGGATTTTGAAGAATAGTGCAGAGTCTGAGAACATGAACTGGTAGAGAATAGATTATGACACTTACAGATGTTATGTCTTGCCAGCATTTTATCAGAATATTCTATTGCTCCCGTGTCATTATTGCTTTTTTTCTTGTATACGTGTTAATGTCTACATGTGTGTCATATTTGTATGTTTGTTTGTTTATTTCCTTTAAGCAGTGGGTTGAGGAAGATGGTAATTCTCTTAGATCATCCCTCTGATAAGAGGAGGATTGCAAGAGTCGTGATTTTTTCATTGGATTTTCGACCTGGTTTTCTGATGAGGAACTTTTTGTGTGGTCCTAGACATGGGCAGTGGGGTTTGGTTTATTATTCTTTTCTTTTGTGACAGAATTCTAGTCTATAATTTGAGTTACATGCTCACACCTAATTATGAGATCTAATATTTAAAATGGACACGGATGGGGGATATTGTGATATGAAAATTGTTCAGACATTTATGTTGACTTTCTCTAATGTTTTTCACGTCAGGCATATTTATTTTATGGATTTATGGATGTGGTATACTGGTATTCTACGTTCTCTTGTATTGTGCATGATTCTTAAATTGTTGTCACATATTGCAGCACTTCACTGAACAGTGAAAGATAACTTGTATACTTATTGACTATTATATACACTGACGTATGATACAGTGTGAATTTCTTAAAAATCGAGACTTAGCCAGCTGTTTATTTGATTGCTATCAGGATTCTTGCCAACTCCAAGCCCTGTCCCAAGTGCAAGCGACCAATTGAGAAAAACCAAGGGTGCATGCATATGACATGCACACCTCCTTGTAAATTTGAATTTTGCTGGTACGGCCCCTACCCTTTTGAAAAATAATACAGTAGGCTTTTCCCTTTTTTTGGCACTTTTATTTTTGATTGATAGAAGTTATTAGGTTTCTGGAAATTTGATAAACTACAGGGTTGAATTTGTATTTGTTTATGAATAATGTTCTTAGTGTCCTTGCCTTGTTTGTAACTTGGTTTGTTAACTGAGTTTCTTGTATCTGTTTAACTAGGCTATGCCTTGGTGCATGGTCAGATCACGGTGAAAGAACTGGGGGTTTCTATGCTTGCAATCGTTATGAGGCCGCTAAACAAGAAGGAGTGGTGAGGACACCAGCTTACTTATTTTGGTTCAGTTTTAATGAATTTACTGCCTTTTCCCATTGATTTGGCTAGTTAATTTGCTTATGTCCTGGCATATGATCTTATTGCATTATATTGTATTCAGTATGATGAAGCTGAAAGAAGAAGAGAGATGGCAAAAAACTCATTGGAGAGATATACACATTATTATGAGCGGTGGGCTAGCAATCAATTAGTATGCAACTCCAACCTTACGCTGTTAGCTAACAATTTTTGAATATTCGTTCTTTAAAAATTTTGTATTTGGCTTGTTTTTCTACCATATCAATTGACTATTGTTAATGTAAATTATTTTCTTTTCTGATCTTAATTTTCTTCTGTATTTGCTTCTTGTTGAATGCTAGAATCTTAATTTTACAGTTCATATTCATATTTCATAATAAATTTCATGTAGTTCATATTCATATTTCATATAGTTCATCTCCTCCTCCTTCTCCCTTTTAATCCCCATTAAGAGGGAATCTTAGTGGTTAGTTTTTGTGAAACCATTGTTGGGGGATATTATGTTTTTTTAATAGAAATTAGATATTAAATTTTTCTTATTTCATTATTTTGAAATGTAATACAATATATATCATTTGATGTCAGTAAATATCTAGGTATTTTCTATAGATTTATATCTGGGGAGATTCTATATTGGTATCATCATGTGCAATGTCTTTTTTCTTGTCTGGCAGTCGAGGCAAAAAGCTCTTGCAGATCTACATCAAATGCAAACTGTCCATGTAAGTTGCATCATTTTCACGTTTTTGAGAAATGCTTTTATTTTTTTCTAATCATTGTCATCTGTGAGCTATTTTGAAGCTTTTGAGGCAAACATTAGACTATAGATCCGTTTTTCTTCTTTTTTGTTGAATTTTCTCATTTTGTAGCTCAACAAGTGCTGCTGGATGGCTGGTTTCCTAGTGTAATTGCTTATTGATTTCTTTTGTTTTCCAGCTTGAGAAGCTCAGCGACACACAGTGTCAACCTGAGTCACAGCTTAAATTCATTACTGACGCCTGGCTACAGGTAAATAATGGTTTCATCAGAGATTGTAAAATTTCAGCTTTCAATTGTGAATTAGTTTTTTGATCTTTGACTTTTGATTGTAGAAATTTGTTTCACGATCCCATTCCCTTTATTTGTTATTTTTTGGCCAACACCCACATTCCCTTTATGTAGTTTCTGTGAATGTTTTCTTGAAGTTATTTGGTTAATGAGACTCATTTTGGCTGATAGTAATTTTCTTAGCGGATTTCATTAATTACTCAGAGAGGGAGGGGAAAGGGATTTATATTGCTATTATGGCTTTTTAATTGCAGGGTAATATTTATCAATATAAGTTCATCTGTTTTTATGGCTGTGTTCTTGCTGTTTGTGTATTTGCTGGTTGATTTCTATCACTTGCTAATCCTATTTTCATGTTCACAGATAGTTGAATGTAGGCGAGTGCTGAAGTGGACGTATGCATATGGATTCTATTTACCAGAGCATGAGCATGCTAAAAAACAATTTTTTGAGTATCTACAAGGTCAAACATGTCAATTTTAATTTTGTTGGAATGTTTTTATTTATTGTAGTTCCACCACAAATAATACTTTTTTTTTTCCCCCTTTTCAGGTGAGGCTGAATCTGGTTTGGAGAGGCTTCATCAATGTGCTGAAAAGGAATTACAACAGTATCTCAATGCTGATGGCCCATCTAAAGAGTTCAATGACTTCCGGACCAAGCTAGCTGGACTGACCAGGTATATGTCGATCTGAATGTTGCTGACAACCACTGCTATTTGCTATACCGTTGACCTATATTTATTTACTTTTTCTTCTGATTGTGGACTTTTTTTTAATATGGCCCCAAGTAGTTGTGTTTTGCTTTATGGTATTTTGGAGTTGGAAAGGAAATTGTGGCATGGCAAAACTAAATGACAATTTTCATGCCCCTTGGCGGGATATTCTGTATGAAAGAGAGAGGGAAAGAGAGAGTAGGGAAGAAGCAGAGGGTTTAGAGAAAGAGGAAGGCAGAGAAACAGAAGGAACCTAGGAAAGGGGGGGGGGGGAGCCATGTTGAATTGATGTATATTAGTGGCTTACTTTCGTCCCATTGAAATTCCAGAGTAGCAAGTTATCTTTTTCCTCCAATACCCCTGAAACTGGGCAAACATAGGAGCACGAAGGCTTGATGGTTTTTCTGGGGATACGTTAAAAGTCATGACTTTTTTGGTTATATCCAACAGAAAAAATCCCTAATTTTTCCTTGGAAACTGTTAAGACACAAGATAGAAACTACCGAACTCTGATCGATTAAATAAGAACTGAAACACATTACAACCTGAAATAAAAAACTATCTGATACATATACAGAACAATTGGAAATACAACCTCAGATTAACACATAACATAAATGAACTCAACGAGGTACAAGTCACGGACAAACACTACAACTCAAAACCAGAACAACCTTGCCAATCTTTCGAGAGTTTGGCACTCTCCACCCAAAGGGCTTGGCCAGTTTCAAATTCTTCTCCCTTCACTCTCTGGATCAGTATGAATGTTTAAAGACCACAAAAAGTGACTCTCTCACCTCCCTTCTCATAGACTTTGACTGTGGCAGTCCTATAGCCAACCTACTCTATTTCTTTCTCCAATATAGAGTCAAACTTCTGACCCACATAAAGAGCCTTTCCTTCATCATATATTTTCCAAGTTTTCAAAAGTAGTCCTAACAGAAACATAGACATGCTATTGAAAATCTTTGAAACAGAAGTCATTTGGAGTGGGCGTCTAATTGGTAGCATGGTTACTACACACGACGTGTTTTAAAATAAAAATGCTGTGTGTCCTTGGGTCTCATCTTGTTTTCAGGTCATTGTTTCCTTTTGAATACTAATATGCTTGTCATCACGATCTATTAGCATGGTTTCTGTATTATTGAATTTGAAGGTAGTTTGAAGTGTCATGTATTGAATTTGAAGGGCATGGACGCTGTTTAATTTCTAATCCATTTGTTTTGGCAGTGTGACTAAAAACTACTTCGAGAATTTGGTTAGGGCTTTAGAGAATGGTTTATCTGATGTAGATAGTAATGGAGCTACTTCGAGTAAAGCAACGAGCTCAAAAAATGCTGCAGGCAGCAGCAAGGGGAGAGGTGGAAGAGGAAAAGGATCTACACGAACCGGCGGTTCCAATAAAATGACGGATGATAATGTATAGTGAGCACTGTACCTATGCAATTAACACATGCCAGATCGGCGTCGATGAAAATTTGGGTTTCCCATGGGGAACGCCTTTCTCCAAAACCCAAGTCTAACACAGTTGAAATGGTTTCTCTTTCTGTTGAAATATATGGTGGCTCCTATTTTGGGCCACTTAATACGGCGAATGCAAGAAGGGGTTAGTCTCGGAAGCAATGCTATCTCCTCCTTGCACTACCCAATTTAATGTATATAGAGATGTACTGTATAATTTAGTTATGGCGTTTCAACAACAGGTTTTATAATAACTGAGAATCTTGTACAACACAGTGGAGATGAACGCAAATGTGCTTGTTTGTGTCTTCATTTCTTTCATTAAATCCATTTGCAACACCTGTAAGATTATTGTGTTCGGTGTACAAGTTGGGTGTGTCGTGTGTGTGTTTTCTCAATATCCTCATGATGACTGACTTGCAACTCATCAAAGTCATTTACGAATGCTTGTGGGTGAACTCGTTAGTTTCCTGTAACTTAACAACCCGAAGTCCCAAACGCAGATGTTTCATTTCAGTTGGTGTTAAGAGTTCCAGAATGTCTTGAATACCACTAAATAAAGAAACAATAGTACTTTCTCAGTTTCTAAATATAAGACAGTTGGCCTCTATTTTTTTTTTTTTTTAGAGATTAAGGAAATTAGATAAGTTACTTAATCATATCATATGTTGTTTATCTTTAGATTATATATCAATTTATTATTCAAACTAATCAGTTTTTTGAGATAAAATAAAATAAAATATTTTTAAAATAATTTAATTACTTTCCTTAATTTTTCAGAAAAAAAATAAAATCAATTTTATCTTACACTAATTCAAATCCTAATTACAAGACTTAGTTAACTTTTTTCCATAGAGATTAAGGAAACTAAATAAGTTACTTTATTATTTTATATATTGTGTATCTTTAGATTATATATGAGTTTATTAGTCAAACTAATTAATTTGAAGAAAAAGATAAAAATAAAAACACTCTAAAGAAATTTAATTAGTTTTTTAATTTCTTCAAAAAAAGCCAATTAAATCTTATAATTAGGATCGAGATGGAGTATTTGGGATCGGAAGGGGTAATATCTTGGGAATAAAACATAACTGCATGCAATTCAAGCTTGGCTGAGTTCAACACTTCAAGATGAGGGATAGGGGTAAGTGTGCATGTTGGGAAGAGGGTGCGGATCTATTCCTGAGGGGTCAACGGTCAATTGAGTTGCTTTTGTGCCTAGGTTCTGTTTATATATATATATATTGGTGTATGTTTTCATTTGATGTTGGATCTTCATAATTAATGAAACCATGGCAAAAAATAAATTGATCAAAGAATTAGATATCCAGTAGAACGTTAAGGTTGGGATCATATTGGATCGAAGTACACAATATAGGGGTGGTGTGTGTGCAGATCACGTGTGATATATAAAGTAATAAGTCGAGTTAGAACTAAGTCGAGTTAGAACTTTGCACTGGTTATCTTGTCTCTGTATTTATAGAGGTCACCGTGATGGTGATCATGGTCGGGCATGATCCCCATGATGACTTGGTGGGGGGTGCACGTAACGCAACGGTAGTGTGGGTGCGTCCACGATGCTAGTAATCCGGATTACCGGGTCTTCCTATATCATACATGTACGGTTATGGTGGATATGCCCTCCATTAGGCCCTCGTGGCATTGGGCCTTAGTATCGGTCCGTAACGGTTGCCCCCGCTCGGTAGGTCGGGAGTTCCGAGCTGCCGAGATGTCCTATGTCCCCTGCTGGCTTCATTGGCCGAGCTGTGTTAACCTTTCGAGAGTCCGAGGTGGAACCTCAAGGAGCCAAGGTAACCTCTTCGGGCCAGTTATCCGAGGCTTCATGTAATGAATATATCCGAGCCGGAGATATATGTTACTTACCGAGGTGTTCTCGGCTACACCGGCTGGTTACGGGTGAATTCATTCTTTTTTTATGCGAGGGACTTTTCGCATTCGCCATCATTGCCCCACGACATCGCGACTCGGTATTGGCGAGTGCACAAGCCGCCGCGCCACTCCATGCATTGATCTTCGTGCGCATTTAATGCTCTCTGCACGCGTGATACGCCATTTCCTTGATCGGGGTGAAAAGACGCTTCTGTCCCCATCACTTCGGTTACCCACGAGCCTATACGAATCATATTTCCCTCCATTTTCTTCATTTCACCATTTCTCTTGTCATTTTCTGTTTTCTCTCTCTGCCATTTTCTGCAATCGCTTTCTCGCGCTCTCACATCTCCGTTCGCGGCTCGCTCCTTCTCCAGTACTTCAGGTATATTGCCTTCTCCTGCTTTTTGACTGGTGTAACTTAATGGTTTCCGTTTGTTTTTACTGGTTAGTTTTTCGTCGTGGCGATTTTATGGGTAGACTTCCTTGGTAGCTTCTGTCTTTGTTTCTAAGGTCGAAACCCCCTTTCAGCCTGTCTTGTAGCCCCAACATATCTTTGACGATCCTTCCCCTTATTTCCCCTTCTTCACATACCCTTTTGTGCCTTTCTAGGTTTCTATTCTTTGGCGATGGTTGGGAGTAATCGCTTACCCCTTCAAATCCACCATTAACCCCGAGGAAGAGGAAGCCTTGCGTGTCCGTTACCCCGTACCTCCTATTGGATTCTCGGTTCTGAACTTTCGAGGAAGAAAGGTTGGCAACCGTGCTAAGGGGAGGATCTGTCAATAGAGTGTATCCGGGTCTCGATCCGCTACTGCTCGGGCTCCGAATCCGATGCCGGTTCATGCTCGATACGAAGCCGCTTCAAGCATTCAGTTGGAACCTGCTGGACCAAGTAGTGTGGCTCGTGCAGAGGACGACACGCTCTCTGCTCGACCCCTTAATTTCTACCGTTCCCCCTTGGCTCGGGGTTCGGATGCCCATCCTCCGGGATACCTCGGCCCCTGCTGGGATTGTCTCGCCGAAGGCTCCTTCCTCATCGCCCAGGGCGAAGATTCCCAGGCTTCCTTAATCTTAGGTTCTTGCCGCCATTTGGCTCCTTCCAATCCTTCTTCTGGCAATCTCCGTCCCCCGGGTCCGCTTGTTTTTCCGCATGCCAATATACTTCAGTCAGGTATTTTTTCTCTTGCTGATCCTAGCATTTTTTACTTTGCTTATAGGTGAATGGCTTCACAGTCTTCTCCACACAGCATCCAATCCGACGCCGAGGAGTCGAACTCTTCTAGTCCTCCCGAGGCGCTATGTAGACGATATTCTGGGTATCCCATGAGATCCTAAAGACACGGTCGCTGATGTCCAAGGCCGACATTGCTCGTCTTAAACTTCCCGAGATGGAAGGCTGTACTGTCAGTCCTCCGGATGCGGGCGAGCCTATATGCTCTACTCGGTCGGTGGGGCGCACCAACTTCTTCTTCTTCTACCGAGACTATCTGACCCGTGTTAAAGTTCGTTTTCCTTTTAGCCAGTTTCAAATGTCGGCGCTGATGGCTCTGCGGCTAGCACCCTCTCAGCTCCATCCCAACGGATGGGCCTACTTAGTGGCCTTCGAGCGCCTGTGCTCTTCCTTTCCGGTCCCCATTCCTTGCACCACCTCGTTGTTTTTCCACTATTTTGGCCCTTTTACTTCCCGGACATCCAAGGAAGAAGAGAGATTGAAGGGGTTGGTTTCCCTTTGTGTGGACCCGGATAGGAAATTAATGAGTGCATTCTCAAACTCCTTTAAGCATTTTAAGACGGCTTTCTTTAAAGTCGAAGCTAAACCTAGACAGCGGCCTTGGTTTTTGAAAGGGCCCGAAGGAAAGGACGTGGAGTGGGAGTTTCCCCTTTACTGGAACGACACCCATTATGACCTGAACCCTTCTTCGTACCAAATCCAGATTGAGGACCTTACGCCTGAAGAGGCCGCCTCCATACCTCGGTTTGCCGCGTATGTTGAGAAATACGGGGTCCAAAGTGCAGCCTTCTTTATTAACGGGGTTGGGTCTACGCCGATGTCTATTGATTGTATGGTTCCATGCCTGCTAATTATTCTGCTTTTTGGTTTTCCCCTGTCATAATCTTTTTGGCGCGTATCTTACCCCTTCTTTTTGATCTTTTTTGTAGCTCAAGACATGTCGGAACTTCCCCGCTACCTGTCCCGCGTGAATCCGACGGTACCCGCGTCGACTCGTAAGCGTGCTGGCTCGGGCTCAGAAGTAGAAAAATCAAGGGCGGCGTCTGGGTCGTCACGGACCAGGAAAACCAAAGCCTCAGATACTCTCTCTACGTTCTGCACTCCCTTCGGATATGCCGCGACCCATGCCAACCGTACCCGGGACCACTGCCCCCGAGGGGTGCGCTCCTGCACCGGCCGCTACGGCTTCAAAGGGTCCTGTTCCAATGGTGCCCGACACCACTGCCCCCGCGGGGTCCCCTCCAGCTCAGGTCGTAATGGCTTCAAAAGGCAAGGGAGCCGTTGCGTCCGCTTCCCCCGTAGCTGCTGCTCCTCCCCTCCGAGCCTCTGCCAGTTCCTCACCCGTGCCTCTGATTCCCCGAGGGCTTGCGTGGGAGAAAGGGGTGACCGAGGAGCTCAGTGTCGCTTTCCTTCCACCCAGCCGGTTTATGAATGGGGTCCCTTTGGCCGCCACGGATGAGACAGTCATTCATGAAGCTCAAAGGTTTCTCTGCAAGTCCCTCGGTCTTCACCAAGCGCCGCTTTTCGAAGGAGAAGCACGTGGGAGCCGAGGTAGAGATCCGACGTCTGAGGCTTGCTGAGGAAGAGGCCGTGACAAGAGCCAAAGCTGCGGAAGAGGAGGCGGCTAATGCCAAGGCCCTAGCCGGACAGGTGAAGGTTTTGGAGGAGGAGGTAGCTGCCGCCAAGGCTAGGGCTGAACAAGTGACAGCTTTGGAGGACGAGTTAGGCATTGTTGCCAAAGCTTCATGCGGAAAGGCGGCCGAGGAGCTTCGATGACGAAAGAGGCATTGGACAAAATGACCTCGGAGTGTCATCGTCTTCAGAAGGCTCTGGATGAAAGCCTGGATGCCGTGAAGACTGTCTAGCAGCAACGAGGCGATCTGGCCTCCGAACTGGGGTCGGTTAAAGAGGCTCTTGCTGCCGAGCGACAAGCTAATCTAGAGTCTCTCGAGACTCTCCATGAAGCAGCCAAAGACTGCTTTAAAATGGCGTTGGATCAAATCCAGGTTTTGAACCCCAAGATACCCTTGAACGTCGACGGCTATCACTACCGAGCTTATATGAAGAACGACGTGTTTTATCCGGCTCCTCCCTCCCCCGAAGATGAATCCATATCTATTGAAGATGAGGACTGTGGGGAACGGGCAGGTGAGGAGCAAGTAGAAGGCGAAAGGTTAAATCCGAGGCCGAATCAGGATCTCCGAGGAGTGGATCCATCCGGCGAGGCGGGGCCCTCGGACAATCTTTGTCGCTTAGTTTCTTTTATTTTCATTGAGGCGTTTATGCCTTTGTAAACTCAAATTTTCCCGGCGTCTGTGCCGGTTATAAATACTTCAATGACAAAGTAAATTTTATGAATTTGTTGTCGTTTTTATTTTTGAATTCTAAACATAGTTAGAGATTCGTCGGCGTAAAGGGTGCCGAGCTATGCACTCTACCAGATGTCAAGTCTGGGAATGGATGGCAGGGTTGTCAGTTTTAACTGTATATGGTATTAACCTAACCGCGCTAACGTGTTCCGGAACCGTTGGCCGGGGTTATAACCGAGGTAAGGGCGAATCGTCACTTGTTTAAACAAGGTGTCCGTAACGCAAAACTTAAACATTTTGACCTGATCAGGGTCGGAATGACAATTCGAATGCTTAAATCGGGGCGAGCGTTGACGCGTCAATTTCACGAAGGCCAATAAATGGCATTTTCGCCGAGCTCTAGACCTGGGCTAATTAGCCCCGGTGTTAAATCATCTAGATGTGTCGTATTTGTGACCGGGTTTATATACCTCGGTGTAATGCTTAAGCGATCAATTGTGCACGTTGGTGAAAATCCACTGAGGAATCCTTCATTAAAATAAAAACGCTCCAAAGAGCTAACACATAATTCGGGGAAATTTTAAGAAGGAAAGATAAATTCTTCAAATAAAATACGAAAACAAACAATAACCGATCTCCAAGCGGGGTGTGTCGGTACCCCCGGCATCTTAGGCCGATGTCTAACTGTGGTAGATCTTCAATTTGTCGGCGTTCCAAGTTCTTTTCACGGGTTTCCTAGCCAAGGTTTCGAGTATATAGGCTCCATTGCCCAGTTTCTCTTTAACCCGGTAGGGACCTTCCCAATTTGCCGCCAGCTTGCCATCTCTGGCGTTCTTGTTGCCTATGTCAGCTCGTCGGAATACAAGGTTACCTTGGTTGAAGGACCGGGGCCGAACCTTCCGATTATACTTTGCAGCTAGAAGTTGCTTAGCGGCCAGTTCTCGGCAGTGCGCCGCTACTCTGACCTCGTCGATCAGCTCCAAGTCCGTCCTGAGCGCGTCGTCATTCGACGCTTCTCCCTCTTGGCGGGCTTTGATCTTTCTCCATGATGGTTGTCCTATCTCGATCGGGATCATGGCTTCGCACCCGTACGTCAACCGAAAAGGGGTCTTTTGGGTTGAAGACTGCACACTTGTCCTGTATCCCCATAAGACACTGTGGAGCTGCTCGACCCAGTTGGATTCCGCGTCTTGCATCCGTTTTTTCAATCCGTCCAAGATTATTTTGTTGGCCGACTCGGCCTGTCCGTTAGACTGAGGATGCTCGACCGAGGCAAAATGTTGTCTGACGTCGAGGTCTGACATCAAGGTCTTGAATCTTTGGTCCATAAACTGCCTACCGTTGTCCGTGATCACTTCGGCTGGTATTCCAAAACGAGAGACGATGTTGTGTCGGAAGAATCTCCGTATGTGTGCCGAGGTTATTGTCGTTAATGGCTCGGCTTCGATCCACTTGGTGAAATAATCAACCACCACGATGAGCCACCTAAACTGTCTCGAGGCTGGTTTGAAAGGTCCGACGATGTCCATGCCCCATTTATAGAAAGGCCAAGGGGCCGAAATGCTTTTCAATTCCGCTGGGGGTGGCCAAATGAGTTTGGCGTGCTTCTGACAACTATCGCATCTTCTCACGGCCGCTTTGGCGTCCTCCGTCATGGTCGGCCGATACCACCTTCTTGCGCGGCGCTTTCTAGCGAGTGCCTTGCCCCCCATGTGGTGGCCGTTGATGCCTTCGTGTATCCTCGCTAGCACATATTTGGCTTCCGCTCCGTCCGGGCATCTCATCATTGGAGAGTGTAAGCCTTTTCGATCTGGGTCGTCGACCATGGTGTAGATGGCGGCCTCCCGCATTATCTTCTTAGCGTCGGTCGAATCGGTTGGGATAATGCCTCTCTCTAGGTAGTCTTCAATGGGCTTCCTCCAATCGCCAGGCTGAGATGGTCATAATACAGCTCGGCTCGGCCAAGTTTTGCTATATCACCGTTCTATGATTCTTAGGCTTCTTTCGTGCTTGCCGGTTTTGACGGGATATCCGCCAGGTTTTTCTTCTCTTGGAATATGGGTGACAATTACTTCTTGGAATTCGATATGATCTCCTTAGCTTTGTTGAGGTACTTGGCTAAGAGTGGACCTTTGGACCTTTCAATTTGCGTGGCTACGAGTAGTCGAAAACCTTGACCCTCTGAGCTCCATTCTCTTTGGCCTGTAGTAGTCCGGCAAGGAGAGCTTCGTACTCGGCTTGGTTATTTGAGGTCGGGAACTTTAACTGGAGGGAGTGCTCCACGGCGACGCCCTCCGGGCTCTCAACTATGATACCTGCTCCGCTCCCCTTTGCGTTGTATGAGCCGTCAACATATACCTTCTATATACCTCCGTGATCCCCCTCGGTCGCCTCTGCCATGGTGAGTTCCATGATGAAGTCCGCCAGTGCTTGTGACTTAATTGCGCGTCGGGCTTCGTAAGAGATATCGAACTCGGACAACTCCATCGCCTAGCTAGTCATTCTCCCGGCGAGGTCCGGCTTGTGTAATACTTGACGGATCAGTTGACTAGTTCGGACTACTACCGGATGTCCTTGAAAATACGGCCTTAGTCTTCTTGCCGTTGTTAATAGGGCGAAAGCCATCTTCTCGAGCTTCTGATATCGCAGTTCCAAGCTCTGCAGGGCTTTACTTACAAAGTAAATCGGTGCTTGTCCGGACTCGGCCTCTCTTACTAAAGCGACGCTTACAGCCTCTTCTCCAACTGACAGGTACAGGAATAAGGTCTCCCCCGGCTTGGGTTTTGTGAGGACTGGAGGAGTTGCCAAGCATTGCTTGATCTTGTCGAACGCTACTTCGCACTCCGTGCTCCAACCCCCCTGGGTTTTCTTTTTTAAGAGCCTGAAGAAAGGGAGCGCTTTCTCGGCCGACCTCGGTAGGAATCTGGTCAAGGCGGCTAGTCGGCCAGTCAACTGCTGAACTTCCTTCTTCGTCCTCGGGGCTTGCATGTCCAACACGGCCTTGCATTTATCTGGATTCGCCTCAATCCCGCGGTTGGTCAACATAAACCCTAAGAATTTCCCATCCGGGACGCCGAACGCGCATTTGGCCGGGTTTAACCTTATCTGGTGCCTCCTTAACTTCTCAAATGTTTGTTCCAGGTCTCGGATGTGGTCGTCTGGGCGCTTTGACTTTACGATTATGTCGTCAATGTATACTTCTATGTTTTGCCCAATCTGGTCTTCGAACACTCTGTTCATCATTCTCTGATAGGTAGCTCCGGCGTTCTTCAACCCGAAAGGCATAACATTGTATAGCGAATTAGCCTTATCGGTCATGAAGGCGGTCCTCTCCTGGTCATCGGGATGCATGACTATCTGATTGTAGCCGGAGTATGCATCCATGAACGGTAGTAACAGAAAGCCGGCCGAGCTGTCAACCAATTTATCAATGTTTGGCATGGGGTAGGAGTCCTTCGGGCAAGCTTTATTCAGATTGGTGTAATCCGTACATACCCTCCACTTGCCATTTGGCTTTAACACCATCACTACATTGGAAAGCCAAGTGGTGTATTGTATCTCTCGGATGAATCCGGCCTCCAGAAGCTCGGTCACATGCTTGTCCAAGGCCTTTTGTCTGTCTGCTCCGATGTTCCTTTTCTTTTGGGCCATCGGGGTAGATCCCGGACGGACGGCTAACCTGTGGCAACAGAACCTAGGATCGATACCAGGTACCTCGGTAGGGTCCACGCGAATACGTCTGGTTGCTCCTTAGGAATTGAGTCAGTCGGGTTTTGAGGTCACTATCCAGGGCCCCTCCAATCTTGGTGGTTTTTGAAGGATCCGATCCGAGCACCAACTCCTCCAACTCTCCTTCCGGTTCCGGGCGTGGGATCTCGGGTTTGTCCCTGAGGTCGAGCTCTACCATGTTTACTGATCGTCGGACCCTTTGATGTCTTTCGGCTTCGGCCGAATTCTCCCTTCTTCCGAGGCGAGGTGGAGACGAGGGTCCTCCTTCCCCGATTCGGAGGGTTTCGAAATAGCATTGCCGGGATTCCTTCTGATCCCCTGACACCACTACCACTTGGTCCTTATTGTTGAGCATCTTAAGTTTCTGATGCTTAGTAGATACCATCATGTCCCATATGTGAATGGTCGGCCTGCCAAGTATCACATTGTAAGAGGACGGAAAATCGGCCACTATAAACCTTACCCGTTCCGACTTGAATGCCTCCCTCGTACCTAGCATCAGCCTGAGGTCTATGTAACCCTTGGGAAGGGAGTGCTCTCCATTGAACCCTATGAGAGTCGTCTTACACGGCTTTAAATCTTCGACATCCATACGCATCCTTTTATATGCATCCCAGCTAATAATGTCGGCCGAGCTCCCCGCATCTACGAATATTCTTTTGACCAGGCAATTTGTCGGGGTTCCGGTGATTACCAATCCGTCTTGATGCCCGGTGCGACATCATTCAACTCTTCCATGGTAAAAGTTAAGGGCGGTGGTGCCGGCCTCGTTCGATCGTCCTTGACTTTTGGGAGGTCTCTTACCGTCAGGACTTCTCTCAAGTACTTCTTGCGCTGGCTCACTGTGTCTCCACCGCCTCCGAATCCTCCGCTGATCCCATTGCAACGGAATTCGGTTTCGGAAGGCGTCATGGGAGTTGGACCTTCTTCTTTTTCCTCTCTCCTTGGGTCCGGATCGGGCTCGTGCTCCGGCCTCCTTGATTGCGCTTGTCATTTCTCTTCCCTTGAGTTTTTATTACGTATTGGCGCAACTTTCCTTCCCTTATAAACTTCTCTATTGTGTCTCGGAGCTCATAACACTGCTCTGTTGTGTGACCCGTCCCGTCATGAAACGAATAGTATTTGGACTGGTCCGTAGTGGGTCGGTTTTGGAGAGGCCTCGGTCTTCCAACTCTCCTCATGTCGGTCTGAGCCACCTCCTTCCAGAGCTACGCCCGAGGGACGTTCAACGGGGTGTAGTTGTCATATTTCGCCTTTCCTTCAGGTCTTTCCCCCTAGTCCGACTGTCTCGGTTGCGTTTTCTGGAATCCTCTCTTCGTTTATTATCGGGGTCGGGAGATGTCTTCCTCGGTCTCTTGGGTTCCACGGTATTGGCCAGCTCCATTTGTTCGACGTCCAGATATTGCTGTGCCCGGGTGTAAAACTCGGTGAGAGTGTGGACCCGGTTCTTACATATGTTCTTGGCCAGTCGTGACGTTGGATCCAGGCCATCTACGAGGCAATGGACATGAACTTCCTCTGAGAGCGAGCGCACTTGCAGAGTCACATCCTTGAATCGGTTCAGATATTCTGCAGTGTCTCTCCCTTCCTCTACTTTATTCGGCTCAGTGTGTATTGGGACTTCGACTGTTTTTTACTGGTTGCAAAGTTTAGCTCGAACTTCCGCGCCAGGTCTTCGAAGTTGCGCACGGAATTATTCGGCAAGGAGTGGAGCCACTTCTGGGCCGGCCCGGTTAGAGTCACCGCGAACAAGCGTAAGATGACCTCCCCTTTGATCAAGCGGACCCACATGAGTAACTCGAATGTTTCGAGGTGACTAACGCGGATCCCGTGTTCCGTCATACTTCGGGAGATCGGTCAGATCGAAATTCTTTGGATAAGGTGCCGTGGCAGCTTCTCGCGAGAATGGGCTTCCATCAGCTTCTGTCAGGTACTTCATCCTGTATACTCTAGGAGATCCTCGAGACCGTGGTATCCTGGAGACTTCTCTTTCTTCTCCTTCCGACGTCCGAGACCGGGATCTCCTCTCCCTACCTCGGCTTTTGTCTTCCACTTTTTGTCCTAGGCGCACTTTCGTCTTCGGCTTTCGGCCCCGGTTTCTCGATGCGGACACCGATTCTGAGCTGTGAGACGGACTGCTATCATCCTGCGTCACTTTCTTTTTTCCGCGTGATCCTTCTCGGCCTCCTTGGTGCACCCAATCTTGGAATCTTTCGAGCTGGTCATCCATCATCTGCTGGATCACTCTAAAATCCTCTTGGCGCTGAAGCTCGTCCCGCCTCTCCTTAGTCTCGAACTTTCTGAGGATCGACTCCTGAGTTTTTTGCAGAATGCGGACATTGGCCGTCGCGCCTTGTGTTTTGTTAGCATCAGGAGGAGAGGAGGCCGTATCTGACATGTGACCCTCAGGAGCTCCTCCTCAGTGGGATGTACTTTGATCGTGCGGCTTGCTTGCCTCCGCCTGTGGTTGATTAGGCTGGATACTCCGACTGTTGCTTCTTGTGTGAGCCATCGGTAGTCACGGGAATCGTAATTTAGCGATCCCCACGGTCGGCGCCAATGTTCTGGTGTAGAATGTTAATGTCCAGTCTCGGACTGGTACTTTGATGTTGGATCAAAGGGCTCGCTCTAGATATCTAAGAGGGAGATATCCAGAGGAGGTTGGGATCACTGTACACAATATAGGGGGTGATGTGTGTGCACAGTGTGACTAAAAGTAATAAGTCTGAGTTAGAACCTGTGCACCTGGTTATCTTGTCTCTGTATTTATAGAGGTCACCGTGATGGTGATCATGGTCGGGCATGATCCCCACTGAATAAGTTGGTGGGGGTTATCGCACGTATTTTATAGAGGTCACCATGATGGTGATCAGTGGGGTGATGCCCATGATGACTTGGTGGGCGCACGTAACGCATAAATCGATGCTAGATCCGGATCACCGGGTCTTCCTATATCATAGGCGTACGGTTATGGTGGATATGCCCTCCCCTCGTTGGGCCCTCGTGGCCATTGTGGGATAAGGTTGTGTACATGTATTCCTGTCCAAGTTTCACTTGACGGGCATTGTGCAGTTGGTCATCTTTTTTTATTAAAAATATATCATGCGGACCAATGGGTTTTTTTTTTTTTTTTTTGAACACATCCTTTTCCTTTTTTTTTTTTTTTCCAGGAAAAGCACATAAAAGTCAGTAGAGTAGGGTAAGGATTTTGCGATTTTTTTTTTTTTTTTTTTTTTTTTTTTTTTTTTTTTTTTTTTTTTTTTTTTTTTTGACGCAAGCAAACGCTCACATTTTTAACCGAAACCAAACGTTCACATTGGAGAATGCTTGTTCACAGGCAACGGACACTTCAGCGTATTTATCTTAGTAGTAGAGCCAGAAATTAAGCCGAGCCTGTTTAGCTAACCTGTTTAAGCTTGGTCCTTTAAGGGTTGGATTTGAAAATTAGAGGAGTTAAATGAAATTGGTCTTATAGGGTCTCTGGCCGGCCTGTTAGGTCCCTTTTTAGAGTTGAGAGTTGAGAAATAAGAATCCTAAAAATTTCAATCTCGGTCTCTCTCTTTTTTTTTCTTCTAAAAATTTCACTCACACCTACATACTTGAAGCACAATCAAATATCTTTGAAATTAATGATAGTGGCGAAAAAATGACAATGATAGTCATCATATTAATGTTGCTTAATGGTATGCTTCTTATGTTTTATGTGAATTATTTGTGGACAATAGTTTGCTTTTGAATATTAATGTTGATAATATTTATTTGATAAATTATAACTTTAATTGTTGTAATTTATTAATTATATTTATTTAAAAAAACGGAAGAAAAATAGTTA
The DNA here is from genome assembly GCA_019022655.1 of Acacia acuminata. NCBI lineage: Eukaryota > Viridiplantae > Streptophyta > Magnoliopsida > Fabales > Fabaceae > Acacia > Acacia acuminata. Next base: position 645,079 of record JAFJYI010000285.1, on the reverse strand, counting down.
AAAATTTAGAATAGTAACTTCCGGATCCTATGGGCTCGGCCCTAGCCTTGATGTTCTCGAAGCTAGGACTTTGAAAAATAGATGTTTTTCTTATTCAGGGCTAGGGCCGGTTATGTTAGGCCCTCACCTTTCAAAGATCGGTCCTAATTTCCAACTCTACTAGCATGCATTATAGACTTCCTAAAAAAACTTTAGTATGATCTGTTAGATCCTCTCTGTACATACCATTAGGAATCCAACTTCTAACTAAGTGCTTGTGAACCGGCCTTGGGAATTTCCTTGTGGTACTAATTATTTACAAACAAATTCATGACGCTACCAAAGTGGTAATAGATCTAACCATATCTTTTAACATGTAATCATGGTCATCAGTTTTTAGGTCCTGAATTACCGGTACCCGCTTCACTTAAGACCAGATCTTTAGCTGTAGCTGTGAAGGGGAGTTTCCTTGTTAACTCAAGCGGAAACAGCAAAACACAGAAGGGCATATTGCATTTTACTATACATATTCCAACATATTCTATTATTTTATTGATTGATTCTAATTTTTTCCTGCATCGTTGAGATTTTAGAATGTCATTTCTAGTTTTCTGGAACCAAAACTCTGTATGTTGGTTGATGCCTTTACCCGTTCCTTGTTAGGCACTTCTTTCTTCACAATTATACTTCTTCCCGTTTTTCTTACTCATTCTGCTGCGAAGCGAACCACTGCATCCTCCTCCTCTTTTCACTTTCCGTCTCTCGAAACGCTGTTCGGCTTCCAAATTCCAATCCTTGACCGTAAAGCAACGTACTTTGCCCCTTTTTATTCCAATTTCTAAGCCATTTATTCTAGATTTTCGTCAGCTACCTCCGGGCCCGGGAGCGACCGTTTCTTTGCAATCTCTTGGGTCCTGTCATCTGTGCCTGACTTCCGATTTCTAGGGTTCGAGCCATGGACTCTGAGGATGATATGCATGATGCCAACGATGTCGAGTCCCTTGATGATGACTTCTACAGCGGTGAGACAGGGGATGTTCCTTTGGATTACTACAGCGACTACGATGATGGTGCTGATGATTACGTTGACGATGGTGATGAATCTGACATGACTCGCTCCGAGGTCATTTGCCTTCTCAATTTGGTTTCTAGCCTGCCTATTGGCTTATAAATTGTTATTGACTTCAATGTTGGAGGATTTCACTGGAATAAATTGTGGAGGTATAAAAATAGGTTATTTTGAAGCCCCTAGTTTTTTCTTGAATTGCTGAGATGGTGACGCAGTGGTCGTTTTCTTAATAGTTTGAGCGGTGGCAGGGCAGAATATTTATGATCAACTAAACTTGAAAGCAGTACTGATTTGTTAAAAAAATTGATATCATGGGAGGAAATAGGTTTAAACTTTTAAGCGGGAAAGATCTTGTTGATAATTCGGTTTTTTTCCACTCCACGTGGCATGGACATGAGTTTTACTATTATGATTTCCAGTTCAAGACCTATGCCGTTGCTTGTTCCTCATTGTTTTCTGGTATCTTTTGTTCCCTTCTGATCTATGTACTCCTTTCTATCTTTTAGCAAAATTTCACCATCTTGAAGGATTCAGATATTCAGCAAAGACAGGAGAATGACATCACAAGAGTAGCGACCGTTCTTTTTATCTCAAGAGTTGATGCCTCCATCTTACTTCGTCACTATAACTGGTACAATTATAGCTTTTGTATTCTTTTACTAATTGATATGCCTTCTCATATCTTGTGTCTGTTTTTTATATCAGCATCAGAGTTGTTGAACATTTTATCATTTTAGTGCTCTCATTTCTTGTATGATATTTTTGCTGCTTGATGTTCTTTGTACATGAATGAGACTTGGAATTGCAGGAATGTCAGCGAAGTGCATGAAGCATGGTTTGCTAATGAAGAACATGTCCGAAGAACAGTTGGGTTATTGGAAAAGCCAGTTGTCCAGTTTCCTAATGCTAGGGAGGTATAATTTAAAATTTGGCAAATAACTTGGACTTTATATTTTTTATCCCTCACAAGCTTGTGCGATGGTTTCATGTGTCTGATTTTTCTTGTGTGATCAGCTTACCTGTGGCATCTGTTTTGAAACTTATCCTTGTTCACGGATAGAGTCTGTTGCTTGTGGCCATCCCTATTGCATCTCGTGTTGGGAAGGTATGCCTCTTTACTTTTGTTGTAGTGTTATTACTTTTATAATCATGGATCTTCAGAAAAGTTTTTGAAACCATTTATTTGAATTTTGATTGTAGTATCCTTCTCACTTTCCGGTATTCTTCTCTATCTTTTATATGTAGCAATGGCTTAGATTATTTTGTTTTTTTCAATATGTACAATCAAATTATTCAGATGTTGTAAGTATCAGTTAATAACTTAATATGCTTTCCTAGAGTTCTTCTTTTCTGACCTTATCATGTTACATGCTAGGATATATTGGCACAGCTATTAATGATGGTCCTGGATGTTTGATGCTGCGGTGTCCTGGTCCCTCCTGTGGTGCAGCTGTTGGTCAAGATATGATTGATCGATTAGCATCTCATGAGGATAAGCAGAAGTATTCTCGTTACCTTTGTAGGTCCTATGTCGAAGACAACAAGAAGGTATATACTGTACTTGGCATTGAATCTGAATAATGATAACAAAAGGAATATGGACATTTTTAACTTGTAATGATCTCATCTGTTTTAAAAGTATTAAAGAGAATGAAAATGTAGATTGTTTCGTGTGTTTCAATGCATTGAGTGTATTTGAGTGTGAACTGCATTGATAATTCCTTGGGTAATTTTGCATGATTGATGTTATAATAACTTGCTCAACATTTTTTAATCATTCTACCATTTTATGGATGATACAATTATACCTTCAACCTTCTTTTCTCTGCCCCATCAATCTTATACGCTGCTTCCTTTACAATGTTTAGACCAAGTGGTGTCCTGCTCCAGGATGTGAATATGCAGTTACATTTGATGCTGGTGGTGGAAATTATGATGTTACTTGCCTCTGTTCTTATTGCTTCTGCTGGAATGTAAGTTATCTTTGGGTGATCAAGTAGTATTGATCATTGTCGTTATGCTGACTGATAATATAATTGAAACTACAGTGCACTGAGGAGGCTCACCGTGCTGTGGATTGTGGTACTGTGGCAAAGTGGATTTTGAAGAATAGTGCAGAGTCTGAGAACATGAACTGGTAGGGAATATGATTTGACATTTGTAGCCGGTAGATGTATTAACTCTTGTTTGAATTTCATCTGAATATTCTGTTGCTTTTGTGTTTCTTATCTTGAGTATGCCTTGTCTAACTCCTTGTCTTTACTACTTTACCTATTTTAATGAGTAAGGATTCTTGAGCGTGTTAATCTCAGCCCTAAAATGGAAAATCTTTGGTAGCATGTACTTATTTGTTCATTTGTGACTCCATTATTTCCTCTATATAATCAAAAGATAAAAATATGGCAGGTAGTGGGCATTTATTCAAGATCTATGACTCCTAAAGATCTCATCCCTTATAATGATTAAAAAGAATGGAAAAGTACATTGTCCCATGTGTTTGGTGGGGGGATTGTTTGTTCAGTGGCCATGTCTATTTTACCTCACTCATTTGTTCAAATACGTATGTTTGTGTATTGTTATTTGTATATAACTATATATGCATGTATTGTTTTCTAAATTGTAAGTTAGCAGAGATGGTAATTGTCCATGATCTTTATGATAAGAGGAGGATGGCATGAAAGGTGGTCGAGGTGTTGGATTTCTGTCTTGATTTTCTTATGAGGAATCTTTGCATGGCTTAGATGTGAGATTTATGGTGCCTGTGATGTGTCAAGAAACTATTTTTAATGCCTTTTTAAACTATTTTCTTGCTTATTTATTTATCTATTTTTTTGTCACAGGTTTTTGTTCATAGTTGAGTAATGTAGCATTCAATGTGGGTGCTGGGAACTAAAATTTCAAATTGATGCAAATGGGGGATATAATGATAAAAAATTAGTAATATTGGCTCCAAGGGTGTCAATCCATCATTTCTTTTGATGAAATGGAAGTTGCATAAGGCAGAACGTTAATGTTGTGTTTTGACTTTCTCTACATTTCACCATATCAGATTTAGTCAGTGGACCACCCGAACTTCCTTCTCTTTTAATTTGTGCATGATCCTCAAGTTAGTGTTTTGTATTGCACTTCACTTAACAGTGAGAGGTAGCGTCTTGTTTATTTGTAATTGTATATGCTGATAGAGTGTGGCTTTCTTAAAATTTGAGGAGCCTTTGCTAACTGTTGATTTGATGGCTTTCAGGATACTTGCCAACTCAAAGCCCTGTCCCAAGTGCAAGAGACCAATTGAAAAAAACCAAGGGTGCATGCACATGACCTGTACACCCCCATGTAAATTTGAATTTTGCTGGTATGTATCTGCCCTTGCCCTTTACAACAAAATAATGCAGCATGCTTCTGCCCTTTGTTCTTGCTTTTATTTTCTTCCTTGATAAAAGTTAGCAGTTTCTAGTTGTTTAGTCATCTATTTTGTGTTTCTTTATTAATAATGACTTATTTTTCTTGGTGCCCTTAACATGGTTGTAATTTGTTTTCAAATAGTACAAACCTTTTGTTAACTTAGTGCTATTTATTTATTTAAATAGGCTATGCCTTGGTGCATGGTCAGAGCATGGTGAAAGGACTGGTGGCTTCTATGCTTGCAATCGTTACGAGGCAGCTAAACAAGAGGGAGTGGTATGTGACGGAGTTACTTGACTCATTTTGATTTAGTTTCATGATAGATTCTCACGGCTTTCTTCTATAAATTTGGACTGTTACTGCTTTTTTATGAATAAATTACTTATTACTGCATGCAGCATGATGAAGCTGAAAGAAGAAGAGAAATGGCAAAGAATTCATTGGAAAAATACACACATTATTATGAGCGGTGGGCCAGCAATCAATCTGTATGCAACGCCAAACTTATTCTGATCAATGACAATTTCTGAATATTCAGTCTTTAACATTTTTGTTTGTGGCTAGTTTTTCTTTTATGTCAGTAGTCAATTGACATTTTGATGATAGCTTTCTAATATCTGTGTTCTTCATTTCCCCTGTTTTACTTACCGTTTAATTTTAATGCTAGAATCAACATTTTTTGGTTCAATGGTCTAATAAACTTTATTTGGTATATCTTCCTTTTTCTTAAAATATCTTGAAAGAGCAGATCCTAGTGATTTGTTGTTTTGAACCATTATTAATGGATGTTTTTTTTTTTTAGTTGAACAGAAGCTGGATGTTAAATTGGTTCTCAATTCAGTATTTTAAATTGTTCTTGATTCTCTTGTTACTTCATTAAATTATTGGATGCAGTATTTATCTTGGTCTATGTTAAGTTTTTTAATATATTTACATCTGGAGATATTCTCTATTAGTATCATCATGTGCAATCTATTTTTTCTGGTCTGGCAGTCAAGGCAGAAAGCTCTTGCTGATCTACATCAAATGCAAATAGTCCATGTAAGTTACAACAATATCTGCTTTGTTCAGAAATTCATGATTGGAAATATTTAGTTCTCTCCATATGATAAATCATCAAATTTCGTTTTCTTCCATCTTTTTGTGCACTTGCCTTTGCTTACTTCAGTTGCAGTATATACTTTTTCATAATTATTTATCTGCCAGCTAGTTTGAACCTTTTTACAAACGATAAGCAGACATGACTTTTTCGGGTTTCCTCAAGTATCTTCTTATTTGTAATTGATGTATAGCTCAGTAAGTGCTGCTGGAAGCCTGAAACTTTATAATTGCTTGTTACTTGGTTTTTGGCAGCTTGAGAAGCTTAGCGACACACAGTGCCAACCTGAGTCACAGCTAAAGTTCATAACTGAGGCCTGGCTACAGGTAAATAATGGTTTCATCAGATATTGTAAAATTTCCCACTTTCAATTACGAATTATGAAATTTTACCTTGTTTTCTTGTCACAAGTTTTTTTCTATTTCTTACTTTCAAGGATAGCAAGCTGTTCACATTTCACAGACCCCTTCTCTTTATGAAGTTCCCGTTTGTTTAAATTTTTTATTGAGGCAAATCATTTGATGAGGATATTTTGGCTGATACTAATTTTATAATTTTTAGTAGTGGATTTCATTCCATGTTTACTGAGTGATGGTTGTTACCGCAACTACAATTTTTTTTTGGGGTGTTTGAAATCTTATTGATAGGATCCAATCCATGAAGACATCACAAACATACAGAAAAAGATGAAAAAGGAGGAGAAAGGGGAAACATTGAAAAAAAGAAAGGGATTGCAGGACTTAACAAAGATGCCAAAGTTTATAGTGAAAAGAAACATGGAAGCTTGGGCCAAAAATGATGAGCAATGGTGGAAAATCAGGTGTGGCAGTTGGAGAGTAGGTAAAAGTGGGTATGTAGCAAAAGTGGACTATCTGCGGGAGGGGTGAACTTTTGGGGAAATCTTGGGAGAGATTTGGCCTCTTGAAAGCAAATACTCATGTTACAATGTGTTTGCGTGTTGATCCTTTGTGTTTCTTTTATTCTTCTTGTTTGGTGCTTCTGTGTGAACCTCAGCTGTTAGTTTTGTTCTTGTACTGGTGAAAGTTATGTGCTGTGTTTTGATCGGGATGTGTTAGTAAACCTGTAAGTGCTGACAGCCTGCGTTTGTGTGAATCAGTGCTAAGTTGTGATTTCTATTGTGTACGTGCCGTTATTAGCTCTTGTATTAGCTCTTGTACTTGCAGTATAATATTCATCAATATAAAACTCTGTTTTGTATCTGTGTTCTGGCTGCTGCTTGTGTTGGGTGGTTGGTTCTATCCCTTCCTAATCCCTGTTTCATGTTTGCAGATAGTTGAATGTAGGCGAGTGCTGAAATGGACATATGCTTATGGGTACTATTTACCAGAGCATGACCATGCTAAAAAACAGTTTTTTGAGTACTTACAAGGTCAAATATATGAACTTCAACTTTATTGCAACCTCTTTTCTTGGAGTGAAAATCACTGCCCTCTATTTGCTCTAAGTTCCACCACTTATAATACTTCTATCTTTTTGCTCCCAGGTGAGGCAGAATCCGGTTTGGAGAGACTTCATCAATGTGCTGAAAAGGAATTGCAGCAGTTTCTCAATGCTGATGGCCCATCTAAAGAGTTCAATGACTTCCGAACCAAGCTAGCTGGACTGACCAGGTATATGTTGATTGGAATTTTGTTAACCGCTGCCATTTGCTTTTCTCTTTTCTCTATATTTATTTATTGTCATGATTAAAGCTTAACTTCTTCTTTTTTTTTTTTTAATCTGCTGCAAGTGGTTGTGTTTGCATTGAGGGTATATATTGGAGTTGGGAAGGAAAAGTGAAGGGAAATAGTCGATGGAAAAAGAGAAGTACATTTTTTTTTTTTTTTTTTTTTTTTTTTGGGGGGGGTGGGGGGGGGGGGCTGAAGGTTAAAATTAAGCAATGATTATCATTCTCCTTGATTGAATGTTATGATGAGGAATAGGAAATGGAAGGTTGAAAATATTTTTCTTTTTCAGTTTCACAATTTTACACTTATTGAGGTGATTAATTTTAGCGGGTTAGTTTACTAGCATTGAAATTTCACAGTAGTGGAAACTGATGGGAATTAGTTAGCTTTCTCCTCCAAAATCCCTAAAATAGGATAAAAACTGTTGAACAACTATTTGAAGCTGTAAAACTAGTCACACTTGTCCAACAAGTGTAATTTGCTTGTTGAGATGTATGCAGTTTGTGTTGATGGAAATCATCTTGTTATCAGTAACTCTTTATTTCCTTTTTATTAATTAGAAAGAGTCTGTCATCGGATTCTCTGTTCTCATAGCATGGTTTTAGTGGGCAATTTATTGAATACAACATCCTCAAAGATATTTTATTTCCATATTTTTGAAATCATTTGAAGTGTGATTATATGTTGATATTGAAGGGTATATCCCTTATTTGATTTCTAATTTTGGCAGTGTGACTAGGAACTACTTTGAGAATTTGGTTAGGGCTTTAGAGAATGGTTTGTCCGATGTGGACAGTAATGGAGCTGCTTCCAGTAAAGCAATGAGCTCAAAAAATGCCGCCAGCAGCAGCAAGGGGAGAGGTGGAAGAGGGAAAGGAACCACCCGAACAAGCAGTTCCAACAAAATGAGTGATGATAGTAATTGGCATTGTGAGCAATGTACCTATGCAAATACTATGTCTTTTAACACATGCCAAATGTGCCATCTACAGCGTCGATAAAAATTTAGATTTTCCATGGGGTAATGCCTCTCGCAAGCACAAGGCTAATTATATGTGAGCAGGATGAATGAAAGAAGGGTGTTGAGTCACCAAAGCATGTTATCCTCCTTGCTCTTTCATCGAACACGATCCCATTTGGTGTATATAGCAATCTATCTAGGTATGGCGTTTCTGCGCAACAGGCTTTGTGTCCGAGTTTCTTGTCCAACAGAGGCTGGAGATGAACACAAATGTGCTTGTTTGTGTCCTCATTTCTTTCAGTAAATCCGTTTGACGCATCTGTAAGATAAAGTCTTCCCCATTCTGTGTTGTGTGAGCTAATGGTATTGGCTTCTGTACTATATCGCCATGAATGACGCGGAAACATATGCTCCATTATCATTTATTTAAAGCAAGGCAAACAAGAAGTTAGGATTCCTATACGTGGAAACATATACGCCATGAACGTTATTGAGTATTCCTATGGTAAGTTGTAAGCCTTTGTTCAAGCGTTTCTCCGGATATCTTCTCAACTGAGATTGGGAATTGTAAATCTTTAACGCAAATCGATCACAGTGAAATAGGGGTTAGCTTTTCTTAAAAAAATAATAATCTTATATTGGATATTATCTTTAAATTTTGTTAAATCCATTTAGGAGGGGACCAGTGTCTTATGACGGTCTCGTTGCATGACCCATGGAAAGTATTCATGTCCATTGAAGCTATGGTGAAACTATTACTTTGAGTCGTTTGTGAAATGAATACGAATTGGTATTAAAATTATCAATTTGAGTGTTCTCTCTTTGATAAAATGGTTGGATTTGTATTAATTTGGGCTTTTATCATAATTGCATTTGAAGGGAACTTTCTGTTTGATTTGCTCTAGTTTTACTGCAGATAAAGAACAAAATAAAATCGGCACAAGCAACAAAGACAAAAACATTCCTAGGTATCATTTTTTTTGGTACCTTGCACCAATTCAATTTCTGTATTGAGTTTGAAGAATATCCCATTCTCAGGAAGTGTCAATGGTGAAATTACATTCTGAGACAAAAATAATTTGACAGTGGTCATGACATGACTAGAACTCCTCCGTTACTTTCTCCCCCAAATGGTCTGTGTGCCTCATTTTCTTCTGCCTGTACCAACCAACTGTACACATTGTGTCTTCATGTTCGAACCTTCCTAGTTTCCGAGAGAGGTATGAACCAAGGAAAAGATCTCGATCACGAGCCATGCCTCCTCATGAAACCAAGGCGCATTTCACAGATTTGTTATTGAACATTTTGAAGCTCAACGCATTTAGCATTGCTCTTGAATATTGGCGAGAAGCCATTTTCCAATCTGGTCCTGTCTTCATCATCGCCTTGAACTCCTCAAAACATATTCGACCGTCCTTTATAAAAATAAAACAACCGTTCATAAATTCCAGCTTGTTAAAATTACATTTAATCAGAGCATAAGCAAGGAGCCCCTTTTTTTAGTTACCTTATCCAAGTCGACTTCAAATAGGATGTCATGGACTACCTGGTCGTTACAGGGACCTGAGAAATCATCCAACAGGACATCTCTCAATTCATCAAATTCCACAAATCCACTCTTATTCTTGTCGAAGTAACAAAAAGCTTCAGAGAGATGCTCGTCACTTCCTATCTTCCCCAGATGGACATTCATCGTGATGAACTCTTCACAGTTCAGTGTGCCATTTCCATCCGTATCTGCCTTTTGTCATTAAAAAAAAATCACATTTGACTTTCTCATCCAAATGGGCATAAGTTGTCAGATTAAGGGTCGTTCTATTTCATATTGCCACACAACCTTAAAAATAGGTAAAATTAACTTACTGCGTCCAATAACACCTGCACATCAGCATCAGGAAGCGGGTGTCCAATTCTAGAAAGACCATCTTTGAGCTCTTCAAACGACAAGTTTCCATTCTTATCCTTGTCCATCATATGGAACATCTGCTTGATACGATCTATTTGCTCAATTGGAAGGCTATCTGCCACCACCTGTTCACAAACCAGATATTACAGTTTGATCTGGTTTTAAGGTATACGAGGATATCATTTATCCAGAGGCATTTAAAAGAATCATACTCTAAGAACTTTCTTCTTGAACTTGTTCATCAAGGAAAATTGCTTGATTCTCATTCGAACATGGTCTCCTAGATAAATATCTGGACCCTGGTCTCTCTTCTGTATCCACGGATGTTCTTCGCCCGCCAAAAATAGCAATCAGTACATTTTCATGTGACCAAAATTCTCAATTCGCTTACAACCTTAATTACGTACGTACATACCAAGAACTTCTTGACTAGTTAATCGGCTGTATGGATTTGGATCAAGCATGTTCTTAACTAGGCTTTTTGCTTCTTCTGAAACCTTAGGCCAAGGATCTCTTTCAAAATCAATGTTCCCCCGGATGATCGCCTGTGCTATCCCTTCCTCAGACTCTGTTCCAGTTAAATCCCATTATTCAAAACTCAATTTTCCTTAACAAAACATAATAATTTCCGCCTTCATTTTGTCGATTTTGAGAATAATATGTAAAAAATGAGAGGGAATCAATGAGCCCACCTGCCCAAAAGGGTGGAACTCCACAAAGTAAAATATAAAGGATGACGCCAGCGCTCCACACATCAATTTCTGGTCCATAGTTACGTCTCAGGACCTCTGGAGCCATGTAATAGGGACTCCCGACAATTTCATTAAACCTCTGCCCTGTAATGTATTACCCAAAACACACGTTATGGCTAATTTCCTCCCCAAACAAATGGAAAGCTTATTGGTTGTAGACTGTAATAAATACAACTGTACCTGATTCATAGAAGGTGGATAGCCCAAAATCAATTGCCTTCACGGGAGCAGACTCATTCGCATCCCCAAATAAGAAATTTTCAGGCTTCAAATCCCTGTGTATTACCCCATGCTCATGACATACCTGTAAAAATGTTCATTACACAAACGTCTGACCAAACAAATGAGAGAATAAACTGCTATGTACATATATCCAAGCTTAACAGAAAAGGCAAACTAACCTTGCAAATCTCAAGAATTGTCTTAATAACATTAGCTGCTGCACGTTCTGTGTAATGTCCTTTAGCAACGATTCTGTCAAAAAGCTCGCCTCCTTCACAAAGCTCCATGACGAGGTACACAGCATCCTTGTCCTCGTAGGCTTCCTTAAAGCTCACAATATTAGGATGCTTTGGCAAATGCCTCATGATCTGCACCTCTCTCCTCACATCTTGGATATCTATCTCCGTCCGAAGCTTCGTCTTGGCGATCTTCTTGCACGCGAACGCCTTCCCGGTCTCAGTCTCCACGCATCTGTGCGTCACGCCGAATTCTCCGCGTCCCAGTTCTTTGCCGAACTCGTACTTTTCAAAGATGTGGCCGGGGACTGGGTCCTCGATGACGTTGATAGGGCGGACGTTGAGGGCTTTTTGCGGCGGCGGTGGCAGCTGCGCGTGGAAGTCAGATTTGGTTGTGCATGACTTGGCGCTGTCCTTGGTCCTCCTGCGGAGGAATGCTTTGGCCGGCGTGGATATGCAACCTCCCATGGACGCGACTAGATTGTTATTGCTGGTTTGAGAAATTATATGATGACGATGATCTTGACGGAGGTGGGGATTACTTGGATAACAACCATGGGAAGAGCAACATCGTACCTAGCAGAGAGAAAATGGGAGTTCTAAAACGAGAGACCAGGCATTGAGACAGACGCAAAGAGAGAGATGGTTTTTTGCGTACTATATTTGGGGAGATTATGCGATGTCATGGAACTGTAATGCTTGGAGCACTTTTGGTTTCGTACAGTTTGTCCCGCCATTTTCTTAGGACCGTTGAGCTTCTATTCATTTTCAAGACTAATGTATGTGGTTTGGCTCAAAATAAATAAATGTCCATTTCATTATCACGTTCACGACGCTCGCCTTTATTAGCCTTGTCTGTTATTTTTACCGCTAATATTGAGCGGATATTCGCATGCATACGCCTCGACATATATGGGATCCTGTGATTCCCAAAATAAGATATTTGATCCTGAAGGAGGGAGATCCAAATTCCAGATATTTGAAGATCTGTATCACTCCAATATGAGTAACAAATAGGTGGTTTTGGAAATTCTTTTATAATCATGACATGAAAGAAGCGAGCGCAGGTATGAACTGAGAGAACACGAATTCATTAAAGACAGATTCTTGGATTTTACAAGTGACTAAGATACATGTATCGATATGAGGGAAGACCTCAAATTAAAAGCTGAAAATTTATGTTCCTTAGTAACTAGTGGGCATGATCAAGAAACAGATGAATATCTCAACTTGGAATTAGTTTCTAGAATCATTGAGTAGCTAGCATCGTCATCATATTCATGCCTTGTGTAGGAACAGGGGAAGCTGCTATCTTGGGGCAACCATGCAACTCCTCTGTTGCTCCATGAAGAATCCAGAGCGAGCAGAAACAGATAGAGAACCAACAGAACTGAAATTGCAAGGGAGAGATACATGTCGGGCGTGAAACAAGAGGAGCTCATCATCATAGAAAAAGAGTGGTGAGGAGATGAAACAGATGAGATTGTTGAAAACGTAAGGAAGGTATGTGATAGATAAATGGATGTTAAAAGAAGTGAGAAAGATGAGAAACAGCAGAGAAGAAGCGTGATTGAGGGGAAACCGGGGGATGCTCAGGGGGAAGAATGTGGGCAAGGCACTGAGAAGGCAAACAATTCAGTGAATCTGAGAGTGCAAGTGGGTCATGTGGACACCCACTTGTCTCATATATGTTGACACAATCATTACCGGCCTTGATATTTAAAATGGATTTTTCTAGTCATATCTTTTTCCGAATCCTCATTCATGCTTCTCTCTGTTTCTTAAATATTTGTCCTCTTAAAACCCACATAAAAAAAATATTAAACCTACTTGATGACATTTTTTATATTTTTTTATTTAGATTAAATTATATTTTGTATCCTAAAATATTTTTATATGTAGTATCTCAAATTAATTAATTTTCGGGATACGATATTACGAAAAAATATTTACGAATGCATGACGAAAATTAATTAATTTGATATACTTAGATGCAAACAATATTTTAAGATGCAATATATAATTTACTAAATATGTAAAATAATAATAAATAAAAAAATATCATTACTATTTCTTTACGTGCTTCTTAGAAGATTAAACACCTAAAAAACACATAAATAAAAGTATGGGATGAGGATCCATTTTTTTCTTGATATTTTAATCTCAGTTTGTTTAATTCTCCCTTCATCTGTCCCTACATGTAAATTTAAAGTAGCTCTCAAAATATATAAGTTTGATTTCAGTTTTGTCTTAATATTTATTTATTATTATTATTTTACCCTTGGTGGTATGTATTTACCCTTGCTTTTTTTGCATTTTTGTTTGGTTGCCAATTCAATATTCAAAATTTCGTCTTGACTAATCCGAATCCGACTCAGATTGCGCACCGAGCTATAGCGGATGAGTCTCCCAGTGAGACTTTTTTGCATTCACAAATCTAGAACTTGAAACCAATTAAACGACACAAACTGTTTACTACTTATGCCAACCTCCATTAGTTTTTTTTTTTTTTTTTGCATATTTTTTTAGTAGTGAATAAATTATATCAGTTAGGTACTCCTATTTACAACGGAGGGAGAAAAAATGGTCTTTTTTTTTTTTTTTCTTTTCCACCAGATGGTCATTTAACACAAACTCTCTCGTTATCTTTTTCCTATACATTCTCTAGCATATTTTCTCTCATTTACCCTCTTTAGTCTTTATACAAAAAGGCATAATTGAAAAAAAAAATATTACTTGCATATTTATTGTGTTTAACTACTTTCTTGATAAACAAAGAAGGGTGAAGTTAAGCATATATTTAGGGACGGAGTGAGTCTAAGGTCCTTTCAATTAAATCGTGAGATTATAGAAAATAGTTAAAATAAGATAAAAGTAATCAAATGTAAAAAATAAATTTTTTTTTTTTAAAGATGCCCATATTTATAAATGAGTAGGAGAGAAAAAGTAATGATCAGAAAAGGAAGAAAAAGAGAATGGATGGTAAATAAATGATGTGAGAGAATAAGGGCAAAATAACAAAAAAGTATTTATTATTAAAACAAAATCAAATAAAATTTTATTAAAAGGGACAAACCAATTGGAAAAAAACGTTGTGTATTGTGCCGGAGGGAGTACTAATATAAATCTAGTTTGATCCGAGCTTTTTTAGAAAAATATTATTTACAATTTATGTAAAAACACGAGGAAGATAGAATGATTTCAATTTTTAAGAAGGAACAATACGCTGACATGAAAATTAAATAGTGGAGTACCACTAGCAAACGACCTTTTATTTTTCTTAGAAAACATTAACACACCCCGCTCAAGAACGAGGCTCTTAAATAGGTGGAGTTGGTTCAACGGAGGGGAATGGGAGGGGATTTTAATGGAAGAGAAAGGAGGGAAAATTATCTTGTTTGGAAGGATTTTTAATATTACTTATTTGGTTTTTGGATTGATCAGTAAAAAAAATTGACGGATAGGAAGAGGATTTTAATGTTATCTTATTTAGTTTAAGAGGGAAAGAATCTTCAATTTTTTTTTTCAAAATTGACAACTTTACCCTTATATTGAAAGAGGGGTTTTAATGTTATCTTATTTGACACCATAACTCATTCGCATAGGAGAGGAGGGGAGGAAAATTATCTTCACACGTACAACTTTATCAGGAAAAATTCCCGTTCAACAATGAAGCAAAAAATAATGATCCTAATTCATGGACCATGTTCATACCACAAGTCGGCATCCAGAGCCACATTCCCTGCTCAGCGTAATGTTCACTTTATATGAGTTGACACCATAACTCATTCGCATAGGTACATTCTAGGATCACACTTGATACCATCGAACACTAGAAGTGTATAGTCCATTTGGCAGGGTTTGGGAACAAATCCCTTAAAATAGGATTTAGTGAAATTCATATCGATATTTACAGTGTAGGATCGTATTTAGTGAGATTCAAATTAATGAATCCAGTGTAAATTATAGGAATTATTCTATTGGTATTGTGCTCATCTAATCCAGGCTGTTAGTATTTAAGTGTCCTAGAGACAATCTGTAAGGACAGATCAGCACCATTTCTACGTTATAGTATTTTATTATTAATAAATGAGCATATTTTATCTTTATCATATTTATGTCTCGCCTTTATTTTAAGGTAAATATGTGTTTGAAGATAAAAGCCCTAGGAATAGAACATGTGTTATTCTTGAGGATCAATGATAGAGATCATGATCATGAGGACTCGAGAACACTGGATATCTATTGCTAAAACTTGTTCCTAGTCTTGAATCACCAAGAAAGGGCATTGGTGATCTCAATAAGACTAGTACGACATCGTCTACTTGTATAGAGATACAAGGTAGGGACCTCATGGAATGCGAGGCATGGAGATGCTTTAGGCGATGTCGTAGGTAGATCTGTTAGAGAACAAATAGTACCGAACCGACCCACCGAGAGACTCCACAAAGATTCATTGTAGAGAGTATCATTGGATATGTACAGTCTCTTATCGTTTGGTAGTACAGATCGTCCTAGAATTAAGGATGTCATCGAACACTATGTCTTAGGGTTATATTTTGACTGTACAACTCTATCCACCTGAAAATGGGGAGAACAGCATACTCTTAGGTGTAACTCGAATACATGAGTATAGATGGACATGCTGAGAGGACTCACAGTCCCCTACAAAGATTAGTCATTCACAAGACCGGTAGAGCTTGGATAGCTTCTAATTAGCTCGAGAGTCAAGGCAAGCACAAATGATCATGAAGAGTCATGATCCGTTCGAGAGTTAATATAAGAAGATTCCTAGTTCTGTGAAATAGCTACATTTAGTCAATTAAGAGAGATGATACTCTATCTTTGCTCTCGATTAAATGTGAATGACGATGTGAGAGATGATGCTTGCACGATATCCAAATGTGAAAGGTAGATCACTTGATCAACTCAATTAGTTCTAGGGCCGCAAAGAATTAATAGTGTCTTATGAGGTCATTAAATAAATTGGGCCTGTTAAAGGGGTTTTAATTGGTCCAAGTTTATTTATATCAGTGACTAATTGGACCTAATGGGTCACACACAAAAGGTTATTCCCGATTGTTTAAATTTAGCAAACTTGAGCCAATAATTGTTATTGGGCGTTATCAAGAGTAAAGGTGTAATTGGGTTGGAGTAGGACTCCAAGCCTAATGAGGAGAAAATGGTGTCATATATGGTGTCCCCAATGGAAAATCAATTTCTCTACAAAAGGGCCCAAATGTGTTGGAAGACCCAACAGGGTCTTAGGGCAAGTTGAATTTGGAATTTAAAGTTTAAAATTTGAATTTGAATTTTGATTCAAAAGGTTAGGTTATAAAAGATAATTCTAAATTATCTAAGATCCAATATAATGATTGGATGAAGATATGAGAAATAATAAATTAGGATTGATTGTAATGGTTTTGAATTTTAGTTTAAGAGATGAATGTAATTCGTCATCTTAAATTATTATTCAATCAAGATATGGATTTAATTCATTATGATTTGGATTTTTCAAATCAAGTTTGGATTGGGTCTTTCTTATGAGCACTTAAATTAGGGTTAGACTCTTATAAAGTGCTGATTTTTATGTGCCTTTTTTATGGACGTTTTTTGAAGAAGAAAAGAAATAAATGTAATCCATCATCTTAAATGATTGATTCAAACAATCAATCAAGATATGAATGTGATTCGTCATCTTAAATTCAATCAATCAATCAAGATATGAATTCAATTCATTGTGATTTGGATTGTCCAATTCAAGCTTGGATTGGGCCTTTCTTGTGAGCACTTAAATTAGGGTTAGATTCTTATAAAGTGCTGATTTTTGGTGTGCCTTTTACACATACTTTTTTCTGAGAGAAAAACAAGATCCTTATGCTCTCTAAATTTTGGTCTTTACCAAAGGTTTAGAGAGAAAAAGACACCATCCATAGAAAGGCAAGGTTCCAATGATCTTGCTCCTCCTATCTTTAACCTGATCCTAAGAAACCATCATCTTCTTGAAAAGATAAAACCCAAGGAAACCACAACTCAACCTTGTCTTCGCCTAGCAAGCATCCAAGGACCTTGTCTTCGCCTAGCAAGCATCCAAGGAGTGAGAGGTTTCAAGAGAAGGAGTTCTCATTACAATCGGGGGATAGCTGTGTGGATCAATGTTAGAGGACATCAACAACCTTGAAGTCTTCGAGTGATCTAAGGTATTCTAATCTCCAATAATCGTTTCATCAAATTATCCTAAACCTCAATAGTTGTTTTAACGGGTAATCCTAAGACTCATGAGTATTACAAATTGTTATGAATCTCATGAGTACCGTAAAGAGTTACAGATTAATAATTATTAACTAATTAGCGTAATGAGTTAAGGTTAATAATTCATGAAGACCGTAAAGTGTTACAGGTTTCTGCATCGATTAAACAAATCCTTTGTTTTCAACCTCATGAAACTTTGCATGAAAGTCATGTAATAGGCAAAATTAACCAACAACATAAATTAACAGTAACCAAGCACAATTACAATCAATACGATGTACTAACATGATATCACATTCTCTGTCGAACCATGACCATGCCGAAGAAACAGTAATTTAGGTGTAGCGGTTTCAAACAACCAAAGACCTTCAAATGGTATCGACCCATAAATTTTGCGAACCACTTCCCACTACCGCACCAGCAAAAATAATGTAATAAAAGATATACGCATTCAACGAAAAGTATTTTGGATAAAGAACCGTAAGCTAGGATTCTCCATTTCTAAGACCATCGGTTTGAATTGAAACCTCATCTAAGATTGATTCGGTTAATTAGATTATTCAAATTCAAATTTACGATTTTGAGTGAGTCCTCGATGAATAGGGTTCTTGCGACTCGAGAAGAAAAGACTATGATAAATTTGCTGATCGAGTTATAAACTTACGTCCGTTTGAGGGTTGACGTTTTTAGGGTATTTTTGGTATAAACTTACGGGTAAAAAAGACTAGGGATAAATTTATCCTCTCATACACCCTTTTTAAAATCCCTCTGTCCGATTTGGGGGTTGGCCTTTTTTAGAGGAGAGAGGGGAAAATTTTAAAAAAATTTGCTTCCCTCCTAAAAAATATCATCAGCCAAACGAGGGAGGAGGCTAAAATCCCTTCATCCTCCTCCCTCCCCTCGGATGCCCTCAAACCAAATAGACCCTAAATAAAAGGAGAGAAAATTTCACTAAAGGACTACTAACGCCAATTAATATCATATAAGCTCCAAGAAATTTTGAAACCTCACTGCAAAATCTTGGGATAAAATAAAATTAAAATTTATGTAGAAAGGACACCAATACCCTCTTTATTTATTTATTTTTTAAAAGTAAACATTTTGCGGCCACTAACCACTAACCAGCATCCATTGCTGAAACTCCGGCGGGGAAAATCAAGCCGGGTTACCAAAAGAGTAATAATCATCAGGCCAATGAAGCTCTTTCATTAATGCTCTGTATGTAACGACAAATATATATAATAATATTATATTTCTACCTACTTTACATCGTAATTAACAACTGTCTTATATATATGAATAAATGAAATAGTTTTATTAAAAAAATAAATTAATTTTGTTACAATTTATCATTTGTGAGTGTCTTATAGTTTAAGAACAAATAAAATAATCTTATGAACAAAATAAATTAATATTTTAACAATTACTCATTTGTAAGTGTCTTGCATTTCATAAACAATTGAAATAGTTTTATAAACAACTAAATTTTTTTAATAATCAGGATAAATTAATTTCTTAACAAGATCATACTTGCAAGTGTCATATACATTATTAACAAACTGAATAATCATATAAACAAGTGATATAGTTATGTTCTAGGTGAATAATTGTTTGTGATAGTTGCAAATGAATGATTGTTAAGAAATTAATTATTTAATACGCTTGCAAATTTAATAAATTTTTATTTTGTTTGTATGACTATTCTACTTATTTATAGGACTATTCTACTTTTTAATAACATACAAGCCACTTGAAAATCTGATAGAAATTAATTTATATTGTTAATAAAACTATTCCACTCATTTATGAAGTGAAAGACACTTGCAAATAAGTAATTATTAAGAATATTAAAAAATAATTTATTTTTTTCTAAGACTATTCCACATATTCATGAAATGTAAAATATTTATAAATGAGTAATTGTTAAGAAATTAATTTATCTTGTCAATAAAACTATTCCATTTGTTCATGATGTGTAAGGCACTTGTTAATTATGATATTAAATAGGTAGATAGAAATATAGGACTATTACATATAATTTGTTGCTGTATGTATGAAACCTCCACTAGGTCCCTTTGCTGGAAAATTATTTTCTGGCTGAATTCTTAGCTATTTCCCGAAAAATGATTATTTTTTAAAATAAATAAATAAGGAGGGGTATTGATATCTTTTCAACATAAATTTTAATTTCATTTTGCTCCAAGGCCCTACAGTGAGGTTTCAGAATTTTTTGGGGTTATATGATATTAATTAGCTACATTGGTCCTTTAGTGAAATTTTCCCTTAAAAAAGGTTAGTGAATAATGTACATGGAATCTACAACACAATCAGAAGGCGTAGAATCTCAAATGAAAAAGATATGATCAATGGCATGCATGGAAATTTTATAAAACAAATTATTACCCACCAAGTAGTAACATAGATATTTGGAAAAACAATTCTTTTAATCAATTGAATGAGAGAAGTAGACACGAAATTGCGAAAATTTATGAAATCTGGGCTACAGCTTATTAGAACGCGTTGATTCACAGTTCACACCCAAGCCGGATCTAACTTTCTTTTTGGATAAGTAGGGACAACTCTTCTAAATATGAATGGTCTAGATTTTTTTTTTTTTTTTTTCAACCATCGATTTTTTAAATGAAAAAACAATTTTTAAAAAATATGTCAATGAAGATATTATCTTTATTTTAAATTCTCTAATAATTTTTTAAAAAAATTAAAAGTTAAAAAATTAAATCTAAACAGTCTAAATAAGTCTGAAAGATACTTATCAGGATGAGTAGGGAAAGTGATTCCCAGTAGACCCTAACTGCCCACTCTTTCTCCCTCTTCACACCCTGTTCTTCTTTCTAGCTTTACTAATCTATGCTCTCTTTCTGCTATCAAAATAATCTCTTCCAATCCTTTTTGCTTTCTTTCTTTCCTTTTCCCTTTACTTTCACTAATTTATATGCTCTTTCATTTTCCAAACACTCCGTCCTGCGTGACTTTTTCTTTTTAATACTCATAAAACATGACGTGCTTGACCTGGTACAACAACGGCCAGCCCACGACTGGTCGTTTCACATAATTTTAAACCTTTTGTGGTACTGATTTGAACATTTTTAGTCAACAATGTTTATGATTCCTTTTTCCCCTTTCCCCACCTGCATCTGCACGACATCTATTTAGGTGGAATTTTCTTCAACGACGGATATTATTGGGTGTCCTGGTATAAGATTTCGTTGTAGTTGTGTTTGTCTTTTCTCTTGCTCTTTCTGTCAGAATGATATTATATTATCTTTCCGGTTAAACCAATGTAACAGTGTGTCTGTGATCTTCGTCAATGCGAGCCACTGCAATGAGTTTGACCGGTACTTGGAATTGGAATCACTACACAAGTTCCCGACACAAACAGAAATGTCCGCTTTGTGTTCTTATGAAGAATGTGAATTATTTTACATGTCCCCTGGTATTAGTAGAGGAAAGTGGCGACCTTGATCGATGTTCTAGGCCAGATACGCCTCCAGACGGAATATGTTCTTTGTCACCGGTTAAGAACAAAGCTTACTCTGTTTCATTTTACCTGTGTGCCAATGGGTCACTGGTCTCGTGGTTTTTGATGATGTCAGACTCGTCTATTTCCTGGAGGAAAAACGCCAATCTTTTTTCAATCTTTAGATTAGATGCTGCTAAACATATTCATTTTCCTGAGATAACCATCCCAAAAACTCAGAAAATTTTGAAGAACGAAAAGGCTACTGTGTGTGCTCAGATAGGTTCTCCACTTAGCTTCTCTGGTAATTCAGCGCATTCTTATGCATGTTCGTCTGAGAATCCTCTCAGCAATAATAGAGGTTCTTCTCCTGAGGTTTCAGATCTAGACAAAGCTAGTTATTGGCATTCTTTATTTAATCTCCAGAGAGAAGATGGTGAATGGATTTCAGATTTTAAGGCTTCAAGTCCTTTTAGCACCAAGTCTCATTCTTCCATCGATTCTTCCGATTTAGAGGGAGTTACTTTCTTCGATTCTTTGCTCAGTCTTGAAGAGAAAGAAGACCTTGAATGGTTTTCAGGTTCAAAGGCAGAATTGGAGTATTTTGATTCTCCAAACTTATGTTGTAATAGCCAAGGGGATCCGGAACTTCTATTACAAACCCGCACGGAACAAGTCATAGCTAATGAACCACTCTTCTGGCCATTCCAAGAGGACTTTAAATGCGATTCTGAGGAATACTGGAATTCATTCTGCATCTCCCCAAGGAAGCATATAAATCTTCTTGGTACGCCTGCTAAATCCACTGCCTCGAAGTTAAAACCCAAGAAAGTGTGTTCAAAAGGGCTTGTGTTGGGCAAACAAAACAGTGATGAGGCTGAATGCAGATCAAGATCTGAAACTTCAAGGCGTACTACATTGTTTACAAGTAGTTCAGCAAAAAGAGTACCCAGAGCTGGCAAGAATTCAACAAGGAAAGATATTGTGTTAAAAAGATTTGTTGCTTGGGAAAAGGGGTATTTTGCACTGCATCGACAACTTCCAATAGAGAAGCTGGTTGGGCTTGAGGAATTTGACGGGCATGAGGGCCTTGATTCAGAATTTAACGGAGATTTTCTTATCTTGGATGAATGAATCTATGTGCTAGTTTTCCCAACACGGATAGGTGACATTCTTCTATTTTTCTGTTTCACAGCCAAAATCTTCTGGGCAGACCTGACGCAGTAGCACTGCTAACCAAGATTATTGTTTTCAATGATAGACTTTCTGCAAGAATATGATAGCTGATATGTGTGTTCCCTTCAAATGAAAAATAACAAAACAGAAGATTAAAACTTTAAACTTTACATAATATTTAGTGAATTGATATTAACTTATTTTTGAAACATGAGTCTCAACTTGAATACGGTTTTTGAGAGCAGCATTGATTTGGGAAGGGTCAAAAGTGCCAACTCCTGCGGGTAGACAAAAGTGAAACCCAAGAGACCAAAGTGATCCACGATACCTCACTGTTTATCCATGACGGACAAGTGAGGGTTGATGGATTTGGAAGGCCTTCAACAAAATTGTACCAACCAGTTTTTACTGCGTTGTACGTGCATCTTGACCTGACGTAAAAAGTCAAACGAGTTTGTATAAAGTAAAACAAGACAAATAACCCGTGCGCACGGGTTAGTTAATTTACGTAAATTTTAAACTAATCACTAAAGTTTATTGAATATATTAAAAGATTATTTAACTATGATTTGACACATCAACGAAGTTACAATCAAACAACTTATAAAGATATAAGGTTTTGAAAAATCTCTCTATCCATTACATTAGTCGTCTAGTGAATGTATTGCTTATAGTATAAACATCTTCAACTCATTATAATTCTTTACTTTTGATAACACCATGTACAGTTAATCATGTGAGAAAATTTAAGAACTTGGTAGGTAGAAACCAACGTTGGACATGGACTGATCTTGGCTTTTGTTTATTGTCATGGAAAAAAAATTAATTATTGAGAATTGCCTCCTCATAATATTGACAGGAAGTTTTGATTTCAATGGATTCATATCTATACGGTGAATCAAAATCTATTCACCTACATTTATTTTAGTTTTGATTTCAATGGATTCATATCTATTTTTAAGGGACGGTAAATCAAAATCTATTCACCTACATTTATTTTATTTAACATTTTTGCCTTGATGAAGTTCATACCTAGATATCTTATTTGCAACCATGTTCCATGGCACAAACCCTTTGTCTAGCCAATATTCTTTATTACCATAATTGGGACTCCAACTTTAAGGATGAGTTTATGATTAGGTATTCCAAAACATGAAATTGAATTGAGGAATTTTGTATCACACAAATCTTCAACACTACTACTTGCATTGTTTGATCGAATCCAAACTAAAATATTCTATTGCTTCACTCTGTTAACAATGATAAGATGTAATCATTCAACACTTTTTGTCGTTGGTGTTAATATCGCCATGCTAGTTAGATAACCTGCTTTTGAAATACAGTGCAATAAGTTGTATATGTGGAATCATACAATGACTTCCACTAGGTAAGTAATTTTAAAAAGGCGTGTTTCAAAACCTTATATTTGATTTATAGATAGTGTATGATGATGTAGTATTTCATTTGATTCCTTAAAAATTTCTTTGTTGAAATGTCTATTTTATAAAGAATTTTAAGGTGCATATATTTAAAAATATACTTTTTTTTATCATAGATTATTAAAACTTCCTCCACCACTTAAAATATTTCGTTAAGCGCGTCCATTATACTCCCTCTAGTTCTAATTATAAGATCTAGTTGATTTTTTTCGGAGAGATTAAGGAAGCTAATTAAATTACTTTAGAGTATTTTTTTTTCAAACTAATTAGTTTAACTAATAAACTAATATATAATTTAAGGATACACAATATATGAAATGATTAAGTAACTTATGTAGCTTCCTTAATCTTTCCAAATAAAATCAACTAACTCTTATAATTAAGACTGGAGGTAGTAATAGGGATCAAATTTTCCATCCCCTCCTCTGAAAATTATTTGTCATGAAGATTACTTAGTGCATTCACTACCAATTTAAAAAAAAATACTAAATGAATCTCAAACGTTTATAATCTTATCAATACCTACAATATAAAGAAAAATTGATTGGGAAAATTATAATAAAAGACTTGGAATAAATAATATTTATTAAGAAAGACCATAAAAAGAGTAATTATTTTGAAGGACCATAAATTAAAATATTAAAATAAAAATTCTAAATTGCCCTTAACCATATTTTTTATCTTCTCTCTAATTGAATATGGAGTGATTTTTTTAACTAAGGATTTGAAATGATTAAAATAGATACTAATTTCAATCACCTCGAAATTTTGGATTAAAGAAAAGGTGGGAATGGAAATGAAAAGAATGGAATGGAAAATATTTTACCTCGATGCGTTTGGTTGGCACTAGAAAAGAAAATGAGTTGATAGGAAATTTTTTGTTTGGTTGAAGGAAAATGAGGCAAAATATCATTTTACCCTTAATATTTTTTGGAATTGCCTTGGCAATTCTCGAGATTGCTGGGCAATTCTCGAGAATTGCCAAGCAAAGCAATTCTCAATGAGAATTGCCAGGCAATTTTTGAGAATTGTCCGGCCTCTGATGTTGCGGCCTCCTTTCCTTATTAGATCAAAGAGCATGTTACCCTGTTAGATTCCCTGCTTAGGTTACGACTCTTTCTGTATCAGCAACGACACGGTATATATATATAGGGGATATCATTTCTACATCTGACACAGATAAAGTTTTCTGCAGCAAGTGAGAAACGACGACGTTCCATCGATTTTTTTTTTCAACTTCTCCAGCCCTCTTGCTCTTAATTAAAAAACCACACCACTCTTTCCCCCTCTCTCACTCTCCTTCTCCTTCTGCAACCTCGACACAGAAAAAACGCCAACATCACCTCTGACGGCATTGGTTCCCATCACTCTCTGTGTAGTATCACTCTCCTCCTCCTTCTGCAACCTCGAAACAAAAAAAACGCAGAGTAAGAAAGAAAGGCTGGAAGTTTTGACAAGTGTTGAAGAGCTACCATCATCTTTCGGTGCCTCCCATGATCAAAAGCCATTTTCGTAGTGTTGAAGAGCTTAAAGTAGGACACCACCCTGGAAGGCAGCCATTATTGGCATTTAGTTCTTCCTCCAAATTCTCCACTTCTGCTATAAGACTCTCCACATCCCTCTTCTACTTGTCAACCTCGTCATCAAATATTGCAACTGCTGTAAATAGCTGAAAGTATGATGTATATTTTTTTTGAAATACTCGCCCTTCATAGCCTAACCATGTCCCTAGTCTCCGCCACTATTTTCACCGGAATACAAACTCCTCTCGACCCACAGTAGGGATCGAGACACGCGTTGGTTCGCGATGGTCGAAGACTCCATTCCAATGGCCGCTTTGTTTCCCATCGGGTACTCGACCATCGGGTCGAGTTTTCTTGGTCTTACATTTACTTGCTTGTTTCGATTCTTACACATGTGGAGGAAGATCTTCACGATTCTACGACGTCATAAGCTGGTATTGTTCCAGTTGTTCAACCACTCAATCTCGACCTTCATGTCATTCCCGTGGCTGGAGTTTTGTTGCTTCTTTTCTTCAGGGCTGGATGTAATGGAATCGGGTCCTGTATTTTTAATTCGGTGCTTAACGTTGGTGTTTTTGAATTGTTACGTGAGATTACGGGGCGGTGGCCGAAAAAGTGGGAAGACTGAGGGGGAGTTCACGGCTCATGTGATATGATGTGATATTTAGTTGCCTTTGTTGACTATTTCTACATTCTTTCACTTTTCTTCATGTTGCCTTGCAAACCGTCATTGTTCTTAGGATTCTATGCAAACCCTCATTGCCTTTCATAGGATTCTCCTTTTAGATACATGTTGCCTTTGTTGCCTTGCAAACCGTTATTATTCTTAGGATTCTCCTTTTATCTCCTTTGTTGACTATTTCTCCTTCCATTCTTCTTAGGATTCTTTCGAAACGCTCATGTTGGCTTTTTTGGGTATTTCTCCTTCCATTCAATATTTTGGCATCCTCTTATTACTCCAGTATAGAGTATCACACTTCTCTTCTTATTACTCCTTCCATTCTATTATTATCAGGTTTTTTTTTTATCGGAAAGATATTATCGGGTATGTTTGATATATGAATGATTGAAGAAGATGTTCTCCTTCTGTTCCTCATGCCTCTGTTCTATTACACACCAAACGTGGTCTTGGCAGCCATTATCATCTCTGCTGTGATAGGACTGATAGATTATCAAGCTGCATATAAATTGTGGAAAGTCGACAAGCTCAATTTCTTGGCTTGCATGTGCTCTTTCTTTGGTGTTCTGTTCATCTCAGTGCCTCTAGGCCTTGGCATTGCGGTGAGTTCTCATTACTAAAAGCATATTAATCGGAGGAAAATATTGCAAATTCTTTCCAAAGAAACTGAACTTGGAATTTTTCTTAATTAACGACTTGTGCCAAAACTTCGGGTTTCAATTTCGGTGTTCAAGATTCTCTTCATGTGTCTCGGCCAAACACTTTAGTGTTAGGGAACATACCAGGGACACAAATATTTCACAGCCTAGATAGATACAAAGAAGCTTTAAGGGTTCCTTCATTTCTCATTTTGTTGCTAATTCAACATACTTGCAAGAAAGGTAAGTTAAGCTAAGCAGCCTCGTGGTTGAAGAGAGCTTGTCTGAGTGATAGGATTTTAAGAGAGCTTGTCTTGGTGCAGGATACTGAGATGGGTGCAGAAGGAGGAGGAGAGTGATACTACACAGAAGGAACGACATAGTTTAGTGGTCAAAGACTCCATTACTCTCTGCGTTTTGTGTGTGTCGAGGTTGCAGAAGGAGGAGGAGAGTGATACTACACGAGAGTGATGGGAACCGATGCTGTCGAAGGTGATGTTGGCGGCGCAGACGGGGGGAGTTGAGGCAAGAACCCCTACCGCTGAAGATGTTGAGGTTGCAGAAGGAGGAGGAGAGTGAGAGAGGGGGAGAGAGTGGTGTGGTTTTTTAATTAAGAGCGAGAGGGCTGGAGAAGTAGAAAAAAAAAAATCAATGGAACGTCGTCGTTTCTCACTTGCTGCAGAAAACTTTAACTGCATCAGATGCAGAAATGATATCCCCATATATATAAACAGTTAAATAGCAACGTTAATGGAAGCAAAATGATTTTCACCTTCTCCTTCCTTCTTCTTCGCCGCCACCTCTCTCTCTCTCTCTCTCTCTCTCTCTCTCTCTCTCTCTCTCTTTCGCCCCTTCAGTCTCACTGATAGAGGTCATACCCCTCATCAATATCATAATCGAAATCTTCATCTTGTAGGGATGAATGGAAGGTCGATCGCGGTCTCGTCCAAAGCCATGGATCACTTTGTTCAATAAAAGAAACAAAGAAAAAGAAAGTAAGAAGCGATTGAGTGAGAGAAGCAGAGACGACAGTGGCACTAAATAGGGTAAGTTGGTCTTCCTCCTCGGTCGGAAAATGGGTTCCTACCAAAATAGGTGGGAACTGATTTTCCCATGTATAAGGGAAAATGCCCAGCCGCAGGAAAAATATTCTCCAAGGAAAATGCGAACCAAACATCGGTGCCGACGGAAAATGCCTATTTTTCATTTCCTTTACCCACCAAACGGGCTCATTCTTTCAAAACAAGGCAACTTCGTTTCACTGGAACAAAGGTTTTGAAGAAACACAAGATTTGAGTATCAAAATATTGTCAGCTAAAAGATAGAAATGACATTAGACCACGTACCAGTGACGCAAAAGGGCATACAAGGTAGTAAAATGCCATTCGATCAATATTTACCGTCAGAAGAGTTTTTGCACCCAAGCGGGCAGTTGCAAGCGCAGCTTCACACCCAGCATGTCCTTCACCAATTACAATCACATCATATTTTTCATCTACTTCTCCAATATAATCCAAATTTGAAAAATCCCGGACTAGTAAAGTATTGAGCAACAAAAACAATCAGCTCAGAATCCATCAGCTAAATTTTGTTTTGTTTTCACATTTTGGTGAAAATTGATTATCTAAATAGTAACATATTTAATATGAATACTTTAAATTGAAGCCAGAAACGAAAATGCCGAACCTGGAGAGCTGGAGCGGGTACACAAGCGATGGGATAAAGAGGAGGGAGAGGGGAGAGGAAGGCAAAATTGTTTGAGGAAGGTACGAAAATGAGGTTTCAGAATAGCGTGAGAAGGAGAGGGTCAGGAAAAGAGTGTTTTGCAGAGGTGACGACATTCTCGTTTTTGTTGATCTTAACTTTGTTGGTTTCTTTTTTAGTTATTTTTATGATCCCACTATCAATATATTGTTTCTGCCTAATATGAAAAAAGTATTAAGCAATTAAGCATTATGTGCATGTCTGATTCTGGATTATGCATATAAAGGAAATACTTGAATAGGTTTGGGATCTCTTGGATAATGCTTTAAAATTGATTCCTTTTTATAGTTGCTTTGTACCAACGAGATCCCCACACTTGAAAAACCTTACCGCCGAAATGGCAAAGACTAGGAAGAAGATGATCTTGAGATAACATATAGGCAATTTAGTCTTTTTATTTTAATATTTAAATTTCTGGTCCTTCAAAATAATTACAATTTTTATGGTCCTTCTTAATAAATATTATTTATGTTAGGTCCTTTATTATAATTTTCCCTAAATTTTAATATTTCAATTGCAACACTTTTTTATACAAATTCTAACATTGTCAATATCAAAACTCCCGTATAAAAAAGGCTAAAATCTAAAAAACCTCCTTAAACTTTGGGTTGTTTATTTATAACTCTATGATGTTTTAAAGTTTAAATTTAACCTCATTAACCTTTTAATTTTTGGCATTAAGCCCCTTGTTATTAATTTTGCCATTAAGTTACCGAGGGATCTTACTACATTAGATTAATGGGATGACGACATCCTTCATGGCATGCTACATGACATACATATAAATTAATAATTCTATGATAATTATATATTTTTAACGTTAATATTAAAATGTTACTTTATCATTAAAAAACACTCTCCCTCTTTGTTCCCTTGCAAAAGTGACTCAACTTTCAATTTTAGAAAAAAAGCCACGGGCCTTCACGCCTACGTTTACCACCCACAACACAACCAATCCTCATGAAAAGTGTCCATACTCTCAAAAGTTCAAAGTCTTTTTTTTAAAAAAAAAAAATAAATTATTGAAGAGTTTAGTTAAACTTTTTATTGTAAAAAAAGGGTTAGATAGTGCTTATTGAATCGATTAATTGAATATATTTCATCATCTTTTATCTTCATTCATTTGTAGAGGGATTTGTTATGTTGTGCAATGTACCTGAGTTTTTTTTTTTTTTTTTTTTTTTTTTCATATAGAGTAAACCTCAATTAAAAACACACTCTCATAAATCAGCAAATCACGAGCTCATATCTTCCCACGCCCATTGATCTCAATGAGACATTAGCACAAATATGGGGGTTGTTGGAGCATATGGATATGGTTGACAGTGGAGGGGAGGTCCATGAATTTTTTTCCCTTCTAGGATTGAAAATTAATAACAATGAGCATAATGTCAAAATTAAATAGTTAAAGAGGTTAAATTTAAACTTTTAAACATCATGAGCTATACAAGGAGTTTACTAAAGTATTGTTCAAGTATTCTTCTGATTTCTCCCCGCGTACTCGTGTGGGAGCATCGTTCTCTCCACCAAGCGTGAGAGTGGTAAGGAGGGAGGGATCGGAGGTTGGCCGGCACGGCAGTGAGGATTTCAGCGGAGAACTTGGAGGCTCTGTGGTGGCTGGAGCGATTGAACGAAGCTGTATATGATCGTGTTTCATCGCTAATCTCAAACGGACGGAAATCAAATTTCTTCGCCAATTGTGTGGAACGAGTCTGAGGTGGATAAGATCCTAATAGGTAAGGTCCTGGCGCATAAAACATATACTAGATCTGCGATGGAGCTTATACTGAGGAAGGCATGGAATCTGGCTGAAGGATTCGATGTCATAGAGATCGATGGTAACACGTTCATGTTTAAATTCGTTGATGATGATGAATATAATAGGATATTGCGTGGTAGACCATGGTCTATTAATGGATCAAGTTTGAATCTACTGGAACAATCTAAATATAAGTCGAATGAGGAGTTTGATTTCAGTAGATGTCCGGTGTGGATCCAAATGCACAATGTACCAATGCAGGCGATGTGCCTGGCGAATGCAGTGATGATCGGTAACCACGTCGGAGAAGTGATGATGGCAGAGGATCCTTGCACTGATGGTAAATATTTCCGTGGATTTCTCCGTGCTAGGGTACTGTTGGACTTAAGAAAACCTTTAGCCTATGGCTTCTGGTTACCTCGGCCTAACGAAATGAACATTTGGATCTCGATTCAATATGAAAATCTACAGAGCTTCTACTATAATTGCGGGAAGATTGGGCATGATAATCGCAATTGTGGATCAGCGAGACTGATGTCGACTTTGAACCCTAATGAACCTCGATTTGGAGCCTAGCTTATCACTAAGTTGTGTCGAAGCTGGGATGAAGCTGTGGAGGTAATTCAAAGTAACTGGTCAAAGGCCGAGTTTGCTCGTAGGAGGAAGAAGGAAGCGCTATTGAGAAGGAAGGATGTGGCGAGCAGATCTTCTCAAACTCCTTCGACCTCGGAGGAGGATAGCTTATTCTTTATTAAACCACGTAAGTCGTTGGGGGAAGCCAGTAGACCAATTGGGAAGGAGGCGTCACGTAAGGAGACAATAGGAGGTGTTGATTCTGGTGATGATGGAGACTCGGGACCGTTGGCCGAAATAAGCAGCATGAAAAAAAGGTTGAGGAGGGCTTGAGACCTGGGCGAAAATTAAGGAAATCATAAGCTTGCAGGATTCAAAAGACCGAGGATGATAATGAGGGGAAGGCTGAAATTGGGAAGGCGGAGGATGACAGGCCGCTTAATAAGGCCTTAATGAATGGGTGGCTAATCCTTTGGCTATGGTGGTGTATGAGGGTGGCAGTTTGGGGGAGGTTATCAAAGGATTTAACAATCTGGGTCTCAAAAGAGAAGCTGCTGAGGAGTGGGATAATTCAGAACCAAAGAGGCGAAGGAAGACGGTGGCAAGTCCTACTCCGAAGCCTGTGATCTCTGTCCTTGCGGAGAATCTGAGAAAGTACAAGGCAAAGAGTCGCAGAGCTGCTAAGAGGAAAAGTAAGGTGGATAAAGAAAATATCTCTGATTCTAATATGAACGTTAAAGACCAGAGGTGCTCTCGGCAAGGCCCATATCAGGGGAAACTGGATTTGTCTTTAAGGCTGGAAGAGGCAGAAGGAAGAAGTGTATAGCTGATGGTTCTGGTGGCTGGCCATTATCAGCCACCTAGGGGCCATGAAGATCATATCCTGGAACTGTCAAGGTCTAGGGAGAACCTTGACAGCTTAAAAATCAAGGACATGGTCGGTGGCGGAACTTGGAGGAAAAGTTTGGGGGGGCCAAATAGTGGCCCCATTCAGAGCCGAAATTTTTTTTTAAATGAAAGATTTAAATGCATTAAAAATAAAAAGAATAAAAAAATATATTCATGAAATTAAGTCAATTAACTTCATCTACAAGTGTAGTGTAGAATGGGTAAAAGCATAGTAAGGGATACACCACAAAAGTAAATTTTACTAATAAGCTAAAAATTTCAGGTAATTAGAATGAAATATAGAAAAGAATGACAAAATTAACATAAATCATACAAGACCCCACATGGAACAAAGATTGAATTATAAGCCCAAAGATATAAAAAGAGGGGAAAATGTGAAAAAAAGAAGAAGAAGAAGAAGTTGGGGGCTAAAATTTAATTTTACTACTTTGGGGGGCCAAAGTTGTATTATTACGCACACAAAAAAATTTCCATTAAAAAATTTTCAACAAATTTTTTTTTTTTTTTTTTTTTGGGGGGGGGGCCATTGTCTTCACTAAGTTCCGTTAGTGGACATGGTGAAGAAATTTCGTCCTTTAGTAATCTTCCTAATGGAGACTAAAATGCGTGCTGAGAAAGTAGCTAAGGTCAGAGCAAAATGTGGTTTTAACAACGAAGTAGTAGTGGAGCCGAGAGGTTTGGCGGGTGGACTGACGGTTTGGTGGCTGGATAATATTTCTTTGCAGGTGCTAGTTAAATCACAAAACATCATTCATGTTCGGTCAAATCAAATGGCCTAAATATCCCAAGATTGATCTCTTTTGTATATAGTCCGCCCAAGGAAGGTGAGAGAAGAGTGGTGTGGAATATATTGAGAAGATTGGCTACTAATGTGGAGGTCTCATGGCTAGTGATTGGAGATTTTAATGATCTCTTATCTCAGGCTGAAAAAGAGGGTGGCAACCCAAGGTCTTTGCGTAAGATCATCGGTTTTCAGTCTTTGTTGTCTGATTGCAACTTAATGGATTTAGAATTTAAGGGTTCTAAATTCACATGGTGTAACAAAAGACCTGGTGGAATTGTAAGGGAAAGGCTAGATAGAGCATTGGGATGAGAAATTCAGAGACTCGTTTACGAAGGCTTTGGTATTTCATATAGAGCCGATTGGATCTTATCATCACACGATTGTAATTGACTGCTGCTATGTGGAAGAAAAAGGGATCATACCATTTAAATTTAAGGCTAACTGGACAAAGCACGAGGACTTCCTTACGATTGTCCATGAGGGATGGAATGGGGTTGATAAAACGTTTGAGGACAAGGTGCTAGAGTTGATTGCACGTTTGGATGCTTGCAGAGAAAAGCTGGTGGTGTGGAGCAAAAATGAATTCCCGAATTTCCAGAAAACAATTAGTCACTTACAGAGGGCACTAAGTAATTGTCATATGGGATGTATGTCTGCTATAAAATTAGCAGAAGAAACTGGTTAAGCATATTGAAGAGGTTTGGCGAAAAAGGAAGTCTACTGGTGGCAACGTTCCAGGGTGTCATGGCTCAGCTGTGGAGATCGAAACACAAAATTCTTCCACAGTACAGTAGTTTAACGAAGGTTAAGAAATAAAATTTTGAGATTAAAGGGGGAAAATGGTGTCTGGTTGGAGGAGAAGAAGGATATTAATGAAGCTTTCAGTGCGTTTTATGTGAACTTGTTTAAATCAGACGGTGCTCGGCCCCTTGAACAAGCGCTATCCTATGTTGAGAATGTGATCACCGAGGAGGACAATAAGGGCCTAATGCAACCTGTCACTCATCAAGAAATTGAAGAGGTGGTATTTCAACTAGGCGCCAACAAGGCTCCGGGTTTGGATGGGTATTCGCGCTGTTTTATCAAGCGTCCTGGGGAGAAGTGAATGAAGAGGTATGCACGATGGTGAAAGCGTTCTTTGAGAGTAAAGCCGATATAGCTCAGCTGAATAATACAAACATTGTCTTGATCCCAAAGGTGGACAACCCGGAAGGTGTTAGTCATTTCAGACCAATTGGTCTTTGCAATGTCTCATATAAGATAATTGCAAAGATCATGACCAATAGAATGAGGGCGATTATGCGCAAAATAATTTCTCCCAACCAAAGAGGTTTCATAGCGGGGCGATTGATTCAAGACAATATTATTTTGACACACAAGGCATTCCATTATTTGAGGCACAAGAAGACTAGTAAGAAGTGGGAGATGGCGTTAAAGATGGACATGAACAAGGCCTACGATCGTGTTGAGCGGGATTTTCTAAAGGGTACTATGCTCAAGATGGGATTTTGTGTGGAATGGGTTGACAGAATTATGAAGTGTGTCACCACAGCAAGGTTCCACTTACAAGTAGATGGGTAGACTATAGACTCTTTCACACCAGGGAGAGGGGTAAGGCAAGGAGATCCCCTTTCCCCTTATCTGTTTGTGTTGGCATCTGAAGTGCTGTCGCTGATGCTTAAAAAACATGTTGAGCGGAAGGATCTGATTGGTGTGAAATTGTCTCGTAAGTCGCCAAGCTTATCCCACTGTTTTTTTGCTGATGACGCCATCCTCTTCCTCAGGGCTAATGAAATAAATTGTGCAGTAATTAAAATGATTATGGAAGTCCACTGTAAGGCATCTGGCCAGATGGTCAATCTTGAAAAATCGAGTGTATTCTTCTTTGCAAATACACCTATGCGAGTCTGAAATCTGACATCGGCATGCCTTGGCATAAAACACTCGGATCAGGCAGGCAAGTATCTTGGGCTACCTGTTATTTGGGGGCACTCTAAGTCTGCTGCACTAGCGTGTGTAAGGGAGAAAATTGGCTTGAAGCTACAAGGTTGGAAGCAAAAGTTACTATCCTTTGCGGGGAGGGAAGTGCTGATCAAAGCAGTTGCAAACTCGATTCCCACTTACCCCATGACCTGCTTTTTGTTTCCAAAGAAATCCTGTGTGGAGATTGATCGGTTGATTTCCCAATTCTTTGGGGGGGGGGGGAGGAAGGAACGTTGCATTGGAAAAGGTGGAAGTGGATGACTTTGGGGAAAAAGGAAGGGGGAATGGGATTTAGGGATTTATTGTGCTTTAATAAGGTGATGTTAGCAAAAACAACGTGGCGTTTACTTACTCAACCAAGTGATCTTTGGTGTAGGGTGCTCAAGGGAATTTATTTCCCCAATGATAATTTTCTGCACGCAAAGAAAGGAAGCCATGCATCATGGGGCTGGAGCAGTTTACTGGAAGGGCGTGATTTACTTTTGAAGAAGGTTTGTTGGAAGGTGGGTGATGGAATATCAATACGGGTATGGAAGGATCAGTGGATAATGGGTTTGAAGGGGTATAAGCTATGTAGTGGTGACCTTACAGCAGAAGATGAATCTATGAAGGTGTCTAATCTCTTACGCAACAATCAATGGGACCTCAGTCCAATAGTAGGGAAGATCAGCAATAAGGAAAAAAGTAAAATTTTAAATATGGGAGTCCCTAATACCCTCAGGGAAGATCGAGTTATTTGGCTGGCTAACAGAGATGGATGCTATTCAGTCAAGTCGGGATATGCTGTAGCAAAAAGGGATCAGTGCATTGTGGCGTGTCGGGACCCAAGTACGTCTTATGGAACCCCTGAATCTTTATGGAAATGTATTTGGAATCTGTCTGTACCTCCCAAAATTAAACAATTTCTTTGGAGAGTAGGAGTGGGGGCCATTGCCACCAAGGATGCCCTCTTTAAACGTAAGTGCGCTGATAGTCCTGGATGTCCTGTATGCTGGTCTGAGACTGAGTCCATTGAACATTTGTTATTTTTATGCCCCTGATCAAAATATTGTTGGTTTGGTAGTTCTCTAGGACTCAAGTTTAGCAAATGGTCTGTCAAGAGGTGTGAGGTGGTTTTGTGTTTGTCTGGGGATTCTTGTCTGGATGAGTATGGCAAATCTTTATTTGCCACTATGTGCTGGTGGATATGGAAGAAAAGGTGTAATTGGGTATTTGGTGGAGGAAAACCTGAGGTGTGTGAGGTGGTGAGGTTGGTGATAGCCCAGGTAGATGAATTTAGGCAACATAAGTCAAGGAGCTGTAGGCCTATCAGGAGGGTGCTTGGAGGTGAGCTAATATGGCCAAAACGTTGGTGTGCTCCAGCGCCTGGATGTGTTAAAATAAATGTGGATGGCTCCTACAAAGACTCTACTGGAGAAGCGAGCATTGGTATGGTGTGTAGGAATGAGTGGGGTGCTTTTGTGGGCGGGAAAGGAAGTGTTATCATGGCTAAATCTCCTCTTATGTTTGAATGCGTGGCCTTTAAAGAGGCTTTACTGAATTGTTACAGGTTCCAGGATAAGCTGATTGTTGTGGAGACGGATTGCGAAAAATTGTATAAGCTGATTAAGGCAGATTCTGCTACTGGGTGTGAGTGGATGAGTTGGGATCTGGTATCTGATATACTGAGGTTGAGGAAGTCTCTGAAGGGAGTTTCGGTCTCTCTTGTCGCAAGGCAGGGGAATAGAGCTGCAGATGTGCTGGGCCGTTGCAAAAAAGATGTATCAGCTAGATTGGCTGGAATGTGTTCCATCTCCTTTAAGCGATATATTGCTTCAGGACATGATTCAAGCTCGGGATGAAGATGGCAGTGCAACTGATAGAAGGGACCGAGAAGGTATTGGCTGATTGGGGATTAAAACCCAGTAGAATACTCTTACTTGCTTGTTATAGGTTTTGTAGGCTATGGTTTCTTCTTTTATAGATTGGTAAGATGTGTGGTAGTTTGTACTAATAGGTTTTTTCTGAGCGATTTTAATTTGGCTTCGGCTATTGGTGATTATATTACTTGATTTGGTATTAATAAAATTGACTTTTTCGGGGAAAAAAAAAACATCATGAGCTATACGCAACAAACCTAAAGTTATGGGATTTTAGCCACACAAAAAATCTAAGAGCCTATGAGTTAATTTCTTGAATTTATTTCACCATGTCAAATTTTTTTGCCATCGGTTTTTCAAAAAAAAACAAAAAAAATCCAAGTCTATTTAATCAATATTTCATCATTGAACAAAATAAATGTACTTCACTTGTTTTTTTTTTCTTAACATAAATTTACTTCACTTCACATTTATTTTCTTAAAACTTCAACTCGCAGAAATTATGGGACCACAAACACTTATAGTAGAATATCATAGGTATATAACTCTTGACATCTACACAAAGGAAGAACATAAAGACCATCATGATTCATTGATAAAAACAAAATCAACATTCAAATAAAAGAAATCCAGTCAGCTGAACAAAAATCTGAACACTTTGCATGATTAAAATATATCATTCCATATATTAATTGGTTTGCACAAAATACTTCAAAGACAAAGGATTTACATATCAACCATCATTGGATGAAGATCCAAAGATGAAAAGAATTATATACTGTTTCATCAATGGTCATAAAAGACCATTTCACAACAAAAAGAAAACCACCATATACTTGGCAGAATAACTATGCAATTTATAACTAAACAGGAGGAACAAAAGCATAGCATATGTATGTTTATAATATGCCCCCATCTCTCCAAGCCAGCTTTCCTCTGTGAATTGTGACAGAAACCCTCCAGTCTTCATCTTGAATAAGATGACTTGAAACAAACAAAATGAGTCTAACTAAAAATGCAACTGAACAGTACCAGATTAAATGGAGCATCTTGAACACTTCCTTTCAGACAAATTATCAAGGGAAAGTGATAGGCCACTCAACTCACAACTATATGTAAGTAGTGGCATAAGCAATAGCCAAAACTACAATTCTGTATATAAGAATGATGAACATATGATGTTGAAGAGCGAAAAAATCGAGGAAGGATGAATTCAGACTATATTCTGAGGCAAGACTGTATAAAATCATCATTGTGGATAATAAGGACTTATTTTGAAAATTGAGAATTATTAAAATACCTTCCATTTAAAATAGATAGAAAAATCTTGACATGCCTCATTGTGCTAGTCTACATATTAATATTAACAATTAACAAATTAAAAAACATTAGCAGCATCTTCAACGTTGAAGGAGGAAAAGGAAATTTAAAAAACAGAGGTTCTTACCATATGAATGCCTCTTTCTATGTGTTTCCTTACCGTTACCAATGACTCTTCTGGATTTCTGTTCAAACAATTCACAAAAGAAATTGTTAGCAAAAAAGGAAACAAATCCCAATAAAAATTAAACCAGTAGAAGAGCAAGCAGAAAAGGCATTTAGGTTTCAAAAAGCAGCAATTATTACCAGGAAAGTAGAAGGAATGGGTGAGCCACATATAAAATATAATTAAATGATTCGCGATGAATGTAGCACTGATTAAAACAGAGAGCACAGAAGTGGCAATTGGAAAGTGGAAATATCATACTGATGGAGGCAAGAATCAGAAATCAAACTCCAAATCAGAGCTACAAAAAATCAATTAAGAAAATAGATTGCATTTTCACGTATAAACCATCCTCCACCTTCCTCTATGAAATTTTCTTTTTCCTGAATAAACATATTATCTGTGGCACCATCAAGCAAGTATAAATTAAAGAAAAATGGATATGGGAAAGTATCATTGGCCCAAAAAAATTCTGGAACAATTAGCTGCCAGTTTTTTCACATTGATATTATCCTGTCAAGATCTGTGTTAATTGCACAGAGAAAGTGACCAGAAGTACTTTGAATGATAGGGCGAGGAAATGCAGCATTTGAGAAGTGCTTCATTAGCATAACTTTGCAGCAATCAATGATACAATAAGTAAACTATTTATTGGAAGAGAAAATATTTGATGCTTGTGCTTCTCTCTTATTATCATCAATCTTTGGTTGTTTGCACTTCTGCCGATACAGATCTCTGTAAAAGCTTCTTCGGTTGAATCTTTTTCCCTTATTCTCTCAGCCAAGCTTCAGGAACTGGAGCTCTAAAGGCAAAATCAACACTATGAGCAAAGAACAAATCTAGTATAAAAACTGAAAAAGAGATAAAGCAGGAAAAGGACTAGAAAAGAGGAACACAAAGAGGATCAGGAAAAGGAAAGGGATGCCCGGGGGAAGAGGAAAAGTCGCCGCACAGAGCTGCAAACAAATCCAAAGATGAGAAAAAAAAACTTTGAACTTCAAAATGCGAAATTTAAAGTTAAGGGACTGAGATTAGAGAGTTACACCAAAATGAGTTAGGGTG
Organism: Acacia acuminata; assembly: GCA_019022655.1. Lineage (NCBI taxonomy): Eukaryota > Viridiplantae > Streptophyta > Magnoliopsida > Fabales > Fabaceae > Acacia > Acacia acuminata. Next base: position 606,404 of record JAFJYI010000285.1, on the reverse strand, counting down.
GACAAACTCTATGAACCACAAATCGCATAGGTTCGAAGGAGAATGAAGAGGAAAAGTCCAAAGCTTGCAACTTACAAGTGGAAAGGGAAAAATGAAGGCTTTTACACACTGATTAAGCTCTAAGCTCTTACAGAAATAGAAAAATGGCACAGAAATTAAAATCTTACAGGAGCGGGTCCAAGCTTTCAAGCTCCTCCGGCTATCCTTGTTTTATCTTCATCCCTCCTTCTTGTTCTTTACTCCTCTCCCGGTTCGTACTAGCGGCAGAGATTAATGCTGTTGTTTGATGGAAGAGGAAGTCATTGGAGGTTGAAATGGAGGAGTGCAAATGAGAAAAAGAAAGCCTAAAAAGTAGAGATGTAAGCCCCGGAAATAAAAATATGGGGAAAAATGCAAATAAATGGGGTGAAACTTTTAGAATTTATGCATGGGAAAAAGTGTAAGAAAGGAGTAAAATGGCACGTATTTTTAAATAAAAGAGATAAATGAAGATAAAATATGGAAGGATTTAGAGGAAAGTTTAAAATTTCAAATATTATTTTCAATTGAATAACACGTGGACATCAAATTAATGATAATTGGCCATAATAGGATGATTAGTTGGACCAATTTCTTTATGTTTACAAGTTGCAGTAGTACATATTCGATCGATGAAAATTTGACCAAAAGAACAAAAAAGGAGGGAGAGGGAAATAGGTTGGAAGCAAGAATCGTTGAAAAACTCCAAAAGAACGGTTCAAACCGTCGTGGCTTCTACGAAAAATGGTGGAAATTGAATCATAGGTGAGCAGCAGCTCAATGATGACTAACTTATGAAAGATGCACGTGGCGTCGTTGTGGGCCCGGTTGAAGAACACGTGGGATGATTAAACGACAGCCGACCAAGCCGCCGCTTTCCAGCTCCAAACACGCCCTTGTCTTTTTCGCTTATTTACCTCGAGACCCCCCCTCGCATGGGTATTCTCGAGATCCTACCCACCAACAAAAGGGTCGTTTTGGAATTCGAGCACGTCTCTCAGTCGAAGCTTTTCTGTTTCCCATTCCATGCCTTCTCCACCCTCTTGTTTGACTTGAGCTGGGCAGTTTGAACGTCCCGTTTTCTCTGCTTCTCGGAGCCTTCTTCTTTTCTTTTGCTGGTAGATAGATTCAAGTGTTTCTCGGTTCTTTCTTCTCTCAGATTTCGTGTTGAATTTCTTGCCGATCACTGCCATTCTCTTCTCTGGTAGGTCTCATATTTGATTTCCTAATCTCTGCGATTTCTAGATTTTCATGTACTTTGTATTTTCAGCCGAGGTGATGCGGATGAATCATTGATTTGTGTTTCTTGAGCTAAAATTTGTTTATCTTATTCCTAACAAGTGAATAACCCGCCTTCTTCTTTTGTTTCGGTTGGTTGGTTTCCTC